>JAEIGR010000002.1:21570000-22096127 GCA_018904305.1 Scaptomyza montana | reverse complement strand
AACACACACACACCCACACACACACACACACAAAAGAAAAATAAAAACATGTGATAAAATGCACTGTACATACAATCTTTATTAAAAAAAAAAAAAAAAAAAAAGACATTTATACCCTATAAAACCTGAAAATCCTGTAAATAATAATAAGAAAATCTGTAAAAAAAAAAAAAAAAACATTTATACCCTATAAAACCTGAAAAACCTGTAAATAATAATAAGAAAACCTGTAAAAAAAAAACTTTTATACCCTATAAAACCCTTAAAACCTGTAAAAATAATAATAATAATAATATAAAAAAAAATAAAAAACATTTGATATATGATAACAAAAATTTATTCTTTATTTATTCTTTATTTAAAAAAAAAAAATGTATCTAATTTTATAAAATTTGTTAAACCTGAAAATAATAATAATTGTTAGGTAAAAACAAAAAAAAATAAAATAAAATAAAATAAATAACAAATCAAGCGATAATATTTTTTTTTTAAATTGTTTTTATTAAATTTTGTTCCAAAATTTTACAAGAAAAAAAAATTAATTTTTATAAATTATTAAAAACGAATCGCGGCTCATCTCGTTGAGCATACCCTCCAGCGAATCGATCGAATGAAACAATTCATTCCTCTCCAGTGTGGGAGGACTATACCTCAAGTCTGTGAGGCCTAAGTCCGAGATTGGTGATGGTGATCGCTCATCCTGGCTGTAGATTGGCGTGTTTATCACCAATTCCTCTACCGATGCTCTCGGCTTCCTCCACGGTGCATCGAATTTTGGTGGAGACGTTAGTCTTATTACCCACCGGGCCATTCCAGGAAACCGACGACGGCGTCTCCAGGTTATTCCCTGGTTAACAGGATCGTAAAAGTCCATTGGTGCCGGCATCCTCTCCGGCACACCAATGAGCTCTACTACAGGTTTTGGGATTACCCAACCTATGAGGGTGTTCCTCTGAACCCTAGTCTTCATTGATTTTTTCTGTGAAGCCTTTGTCATTTTTTTATTGTCTTTTTGTCTTTGGTTTTTTCCAATGTTTGTTCTCAAAGGAGACGATTTTGACTGAATGAGCTCTGTTCTGGACTGCTTTATATACCCATCAGAACACACCACCCGCAGCGAATTATCCTGCTTACCCTAAAAAAAAAAATGGCTAAAGAAATAAAAAAAAGGATATGTGTCACATATGTGTTTATAGTACATCCTTTTTGTCTATCCAAGAGTTTTGCTCATTCGAGAACCGTAACCATTAAACTAGCACTCGACTGTTTCTTCGTTGTATTATTTTTTCAACGAGAAAAACATGTGGAAATTTTGTTTTTTGTAGTTCCTCTTTGTAAAATCCGCATTTTACTTCGGTACCCTGATAGTCTCTCAATATGTAGGTAGTAGAATATGTATTTTGTATATCTTTAGCTTGGAAAGTTTCACTTGTCCAGTTTGGTGTATATCCTTTCTCAAATAAATGTTTATGTTTACTTATACGCACATAGTCATTTACATTGAACTTGCTGCCACTAAAAATTTTTAAGTGACTATGGACAGTATTTAACAATATCTTTTCATTTGAGGAATTTACATTTATAGGTGACATTTTCATTGTTCTATGATATTGATTATTGTACTCTTTAATCAAAAAGCAAAACCAGAACCGTCACCAAAGAAACACAATCGATTATAATAAGTTGTTAAGTAATATTTTTAACATATGCATATATGTTATATATGATTATAATTATTACCTTGCTGTTGTTGGAGGAAATTTGTGTCTCAGGTTCGGTTATGGGTTCGGGTTCAGTTTTTATTATTGGGAGTCCAGCATAGTATTGCAAAAGAAATCGCAATATTCCCAAATAACGTTTGAATTCGTATGTAAACTTTAGAAGTATTTTTGGGTCTCTCAATAAAAAATAAAGCGAGACATTCGAAAATATAATCGATAAAGGAGTTTGTTTTTCTTCATTCTCTCCATAATCCTCGACGTCGCGACGTCAAGTTGGCTAGCGTGTATTGGCATTTCCTCTGTTCCAGAATCGTTGAAATTATTAAAAAAAATTTAAACAATGCATAAAAAGACATATTTTAACAATTACTTCTCAAACTTGTTCATAAATTGTCAAACATAATAGTAGAGACGGGTCAATAAACGATATAAAATTGCCACACACACATTTAAAGGTGCTGCATATGCATAGATGTTCAAACACAGCCAAATTTCAGTTTGCAATCGCTGATCATTTGAATTTTTTTAATTCTATGACACTAGCCAATAAGGATGACATCGCAACTACGATACAGTTATGCAGCGATGCGCACAAATTCCGCTCACACAGATAGGCAGTTGAGTAGTCAAAAATTTAAATAAAGTGTACTTGTTATACAACAATTGTCTCTGCTTGCAAACGAATATGATAGTATTGGTGTTGCGGCAGAGAAAAGTGGTCGTAAAAGACGAAGTCTCGCTCGTGAATTATCGAACGCTGTCTGTTGCTTTGAATTCGCTTTGTTTTGTTTCTGCTTTGAATTCGCTTTGTTTTGTTTGTGCTTTGAATTCGCTTTGTGTTGTTTGTGCTTTGAATTCGCTTTGTTTTGTTTGTGCTTAGACTCTAAAAGTCACGCGGCTCTGCTGTTTATGTTATGCCCACAAACAACCACAAAATTAAATACTAATACGTACAAGCTTATTTCTTTGTAGGAGCAGTGTTTCTGGGTTGGCAATTATAAATATATTTAGTTATAAGTAGGCATTCACAAAAGAAGCAAAACAGAAATGCACTAGACGAATGATGAATGAACACAAACACACACTTACCGACTAACATAGAATAACATAATAAGAGAATGAACTGACGAATGATGAACCCAAATTCCAAAAGTAAACCCAAATTCAATAAAATATTATTTTTGTTCAAGAAACGTGCTCATAGCAATAATACAGGTACAAACACCAACAAACATGTGTTAACACATCGCCAGTGAGTTCCAACACTCTTCGATTTTCTTTTATTTGTAGTCTTTTGAACATTATATATAAAGCAAGAGCACCGAAAACGGTAAAATACATGCAAAAACAAAAATGCTTGCCTATTACGTTGTCGCTGCACACGAATGTACATCAACTTCGCGAATAGAGATATAAAACGAACTGTCCTGCTCTAACTGCAGAGAGCGATCGTCACCTTCCACAAGTCCACAATTCCACTTGTTTCACTTTACTCACAAAGGCAGTTAGCCTGGAACTTTGCGCGTCTTTACATCGCTGGGAGATTATCTTCCGTTTATTTATTTAATTAAAGTTGATACGCCCTATATTAATAGTCAAATTGTGTTTATATATTTGCTTTTTAAACTGTTTTTAGGCAAATGAAAAATTGTGAAACGCGCGCCAATTTGTTGCTGCTTTGCCAGGTCGCGAAAAAATTAAAGAGAGAGACTAACAGCGCCCATATGAGTGTATTGTTGTTGCTTTTAGCGCGCTGAAAATCTCAATTAATAAGCGAAGCATTGAATTGATGATATTAATTACTTAACTTTTTTTTAATATTTTTTCTTGTGTGTGAAATGCAGTGAGAATAAAATAAAATAATATAAATAAATAGAAAAGAAAGATGAGAGCATCTCATTTAATTATTGTTGTGTGTGCGTGTGAAAGTGCTCAGTGAAAAAAAGAGAGACAGAGAGAGAGAGCAATTGCATTGAACTGTATCTGTGTTGTTGCTGCTATCGGTGAGTGCATTATGCATATTTTATATTATATTGATCACCCTGTTTGTAAATCACTCTTTTACTATAGTTAGATTGCATACAGTTATAGAAATAAGATAAATTGCTGCAATGTACAAAAATTGTAATTTAAACTTCTCAAATATTTGCATCATCGAAATCTGTATACACATATAACTTGCTTAGTAGTTTTGTATATTTTTTACTAAGTGCAAACAAGAACTTCATATTATTATTAAAACTCATCAAACTTTCATCATACAAAATTCATCGACTATTTGACACGCATGTTGAAAGTAATTTTCCAAACTTTAGTTCAACTGCAGCTAAATTAACTACTAATTGTTTTTTGGGCGTAGTTCATAATTGACGTGAAAACGTCTAATAAATCGATGAACACAGGCTGCTTGTTGTAACGATTAACGTGCAAGTATGGATGATCTGATGGTAGTGTAACGGACAAGGGATTACGCGCTGGCTACAACGGCTGTGACCAAAAGAAAGAACCGAGTTTTACGTTGCTCCAGTCGCATTTATTTTGTCATTAAATTCGCTTACTATTTTTACCTGGACAGGGGCAAAGGTGATAAAGTAAGATAGGAGGGACTAGGAAGGAAGCTCGTAAAATTGTGTGTTTTTAGGTGCGACTGAAAACTAATCTATACCCAATGTAGGCTATGGCTATGTGCTGTAACATCATCCGATGAAATATCGGATGCCGGCCTTGACACAAATATAAATTTATTTAGAGGCACAACAACAATCGTGCCGCCAGTAGGATCAAAAGGCACACTAGCTGTTGAACCGGAAAGCTCATTCATAGGATCAGAAATTATGTTATTAGTGGCAAGGTTATTGTTAGGATTTCTGGCCGGGGAGTTAAAAAAAATTAATGAGCTAGCAATAGTTCTCGTGGGGGGATTATTGCTAGGCACCATAAGCGGTTTAGGGGGCAGGACAGGTGGGACAGTTAGCGGATTAGGTCCCGAAGTCTTTTTACGCTTCGGAGATTCGGTCACTTTGCCATTTTGAAATTAGACTCTAGCTGCTCGAAAGACTTGTGCAGGTTATTAAAAGCAACTTGCATAGCTTTAAAGCCTTCGTGTGTCTGCCTCATGAATTGCGAAGATTCCTTCACCGCCTCTTTGCAGGACCCACAATACCATTTAAGGCCTGTGTCAGCAAGCAAACAATCCCTGATTTTGGCAGTGAAGCCAACACATTTCATGTGGATCATGTTGTCGCACAATCCACACAGAATAAAATCTTGATTGGTTGTTACAACCAATTTGCAATTTTTGCTGCAGCAAACAAGCAGTATAAAAGTTTTTATGCCCTTCACATGTGAATCAGGGTATATTGACTTTGTCATAAATCTGTAACGCCTTAAAGGAATGATGGGAGACCCCATAAACTATATATCAAAATGATCAGGACGAGCTCAGGAATTGATTTCCGTCCGTCCGTCCGTCTGTCCGTCTGTCCGTCTGTCTGTTTCAACACGATTTCCGGCCAAACTGCTGAACCGATCTTGATGAAACTTTCACAGATTGCTTAGATCATGTCGGGTTTGTTCACTATGAAATTTCATCCCGATCGGAGCATTCTACGATATAGCCACCATATAAATTTACCATATCAACACGATTTCCGGACAAACTGCTGAACCGATCTTGATGAAACTTTCACAGATTGCTTAGATCATGTCGGGTTTGTTCACTATGAAATTTCATCCCGATCGGAGCATTCTACGACATAGCCACCATACAAATTTACCATATCAACACGATTTCCGGCCAAACTGCTGAACCGATCTTGATGAAACTTTCACAGATTGCTTAGATCATGTCGGGTTTGTTCACTATGAAATTTCATTTCGATCGGAGCATTCTACGACATAGCCACCATACAAATTTACCATATCGTACTATCAATTGTTGTCTCTGTCGTGCACTTTCAAGTACCTACATGTCAAATTGTTGTTGTTGCACACGAACAAGTAAATGACGCTCAAGAGTAAAAATATTAGCGAAAAATTACCAACAACTGCACAGAAACATAAGAGGGGGAGCATTGATTTGGCTGTGTGAAGGGTATCATAGTCTTGGCATAGCCAAAATTAACTATGCGCCACTATGTTTTTTTTTTAAATTTTAGTTCGAGTTTATTTACAATCTGTCTTTGAAGACAATTAGCAAATTTGGTGAAGGTATTACATAACATGGGGAAAGGGCGTCACAGTTTTAATATTTATGGGTGAAAAGGAGTATTTACAGGCATAGTAGAAATATACAATTAAACAGAGATGAGTCACCAATGCGGCTCGGGTCTGAAGGGCAAGTCCAGCGGATGGCTCCTTTTTAGCCGCCTTAAGTGTTGGCTGTTGTCCAGCAGGCTTATGGCCAAATGGTTGCTGTGACGTTCGAGTCTGGATGTATGTCGAGTTCCGAGCTTACGAATTTCGCTTCTCACTGAGGGTACCTTCAGGTGTCTGTGTATGACAGAATTTGTGACGTATGTAGGTGCACCAAGAATCCTTCGGAGCAGCTTGCTCTGGAAACGCTGGATGATTTCGATGTTGGACTCGGCTGCCGTCCCCCAGATTTGGATGCCATATGTCCAGATTGGTTTAAGCAGCGCTTTGTAAAGCAACACTTTGTTGCGTATGGCAGAATATATGAAACACAAAATATATTAAACCGCAAATATATGAGTGTATGTATGTACGTATGCTCGTTTGAAAAGAATAAATTATTGAGAGCACTCGAAAACACATCCGTCACCAACGAAAGACAATTGACATAGCTCAGGTGTTTTATGTACACCATCGTCAACAAACCCTTCCACTTCATCGCGCGATGAATTATAATGCCTACTTTTTTCGTCCATACTTGCAAAAATTGATTTTAATGAGGAAACATATATTTAATCGGAGCCCACCTCCCCAATGATGTCTTTTGAGGCAATTTTAACCCAAAACTATCCCGCATGTATTCGTACGTTTTCGCCGAATAGAAATTAATGCTTTGTGCAATTATCTTCCCATGAATGGTGATTTCCTAGCAACATTTTGCAAACTGACTTTGAATTTTTTGATAAGTTTAGTTTGCTATCAATTACTCCCAAAATATTACGGCGAACCCTACATTATTTTGAAAACCTATTATTTCGTTATTTTTAAAATCTTAAGGAATGTTGCAGTCCTCAGACTTGTCTCTTGAAATATTTAGTTTTTTGTTTTTGGGCATTAAGTGCTTGGGACATTTTCCAATACTTGTTCCTATAATACAATTAATTCCTCCATGCAACGTTTCTTTATTTTCTCGAGTATTTTCTACATGCATTATTATTTCTGGCTTATTTGTAACTCATTTTCTCAAACTAAATCCAGCCTCTGCTAACTCCAAAGAAATTTCTTTTATTTTCATTTGGCATTCTTGTATGGAGTCTGCTCCTGATATCAGATCATCCATATAAAAATCATTCCTAATTGATTCCCCAATAATTTTATTTTTACAATTATTTACTATTTCTAGCAGCACTCTTGTTGCTAAGTATAGAGCTGACGCGGTACCGTATGTAACCGTCGCACAGTGGCGCCATTTGACTTTTTTTGTTGCAAAAATCATAACTTTTGAACCAAAAAAGATAATCGGTCAATTTAAAAAACAATCTGAAAGATAATTAATCAACCTACAAAATGAACATTTTAAATGAATTCTACGATTTTTAGGTGCCTATCTAGGGGTATGCGGAAATCAATTTTATGGGAAGGAAACAAAATATTTTTTAAAACTTTTGATATTTTTTGTATTGTTTTTAAGGCTTTTAAATTTTAAAATTAATATTACAATTTAAAAAAATTATTTATTTTAAGCTTATTTTTTTTAATTTTTTTGTAAAATATTCATCACAATCCGTAAAAGATGGTATATCTAAAAGAGTAATCATCTCTGAACTATAAGTATTTTCTAATTCTTTTCGTGACTTGACATGCCTCAGTGATGAAATAAGTGGATCTGAAGATGCTGCTAACATGTTGAATAGGTCCTCATTTTGTCTCACCCTTGAAGCTTTGAAAGTGTTTAGCAATCTGTATTTTTTATAAAACTTATTAAGGGACTCTTGTGCTTCTTCAGAGAGCTCTCCAATTGGCAAAGACTGATACTCAATTATATCCTTGCCATGCGCCAATATTTTATGAACTGTCGGGGTCAACTTTTTCTGCGGATATAATTCTGCTAAAAGTCATTCTATTTTTGAAGCATATTCTCCATATTTGGCAGAATCAACTTTTTCCTTGCAGTTCAAAATATTTAAGATCGTTCCCAATCTCTTAACGATTCGATTGTTGATTCCAGTAATTCGAGTTACAGCCTCATCATTTTCAATAAGTCTCCTTGAAGTTTTTCCATCGTTTGAGTTTCCGTATCCGTACTTGGGGCAGTCTACTTTAAGTCCAACTTGTTTGAAAAACGCATCCTGTATTTGCTTCTTTCTGAACTTTTCTTTATCTTTGTTTGATATTTTTTCATCAAAGTGTTCCTCCTCTTGAGGAAGCTTATACGCTATTTTTAACAAGAACTCCATACATCTTATTCTTGCGTGCAATGGTGAGATCCCAAATTCATAATTCTCTTCATTTGTACCAGAAAAAAAATTGCTTTATGATCAAGTAGCAAAAAACACGTCTGGTGCTTTTAAGAATATATATTCGAATTACAAACATGTTGCTAAAAATATCTAAGGCTAGCTTACTTGTAACAAGTTGCTAATGTGTGGTGGGTTTATGATGTCTGCAGAGAGAGGATGAGGAATCGGCAACTCCTTGTTCACTGTCTGCTTTTAGGCATGAACAATATGTTTGTACATTCATATATAATTTTTCCATTACCACAATTTATTACCACACATTCCTAATTAATTATACACAATATTTAAATATATGTATTGTTAATTCTCAATTTTCTGAACTGGCAAATAATATTGTTAACAACACAACCTATAAACTACATATGTACATACATAATTACATACATATCTACAAGCATATGCCGGCACTTGAGCAAAGCTCAAGCGTGCATACATACATACATATATTTAAAAGCACCACCACTAAACATAGCTAATCTACAATTTACACACGTTTGTACATATAATTGTTTCTAAACGAAATTGGTTTGTTGCAGATCGTGCAATAGCAGCAGAATGAAAATAAGGGTAAAGATACGTTATTCCAAGAAAATATACACGCACAAGGCTGCCACCTTGGATGCATATGAATAAACAACATATGAAGAGAAAAACACATAAATGCACTTTTCTCAAAAACGTGCTGTAATGAGAAAATTAGGGCCTATTTTCCCTAATAAAAGTTAGCAACGATTTTAGTTTTTTGGCCAAAACAGTGCCACCTAGTTGCATATATGCACATGTTGCTTTGGCTGAAACGTTAAAAAGTACATAATGCTATTTACTTAGAGAATGCATGATAAATGGCTAAAGAGTGTCAAAATTATGACATTTATGCATCATTATAGTTAATGTTCAAATATTTTAATAGGAGAAATTTAGTTTTAAGGATATTTTTTGGTCAATATGGCAGCCTTCGTGACAGTCAGCTGTAGCTCGCGCCATAGCAGCCAGCTTTCTGCTCCGCAATAGTTCAGTTCATGCAGGAGCTACAAGCTCGATAGGCCTTTTGCATGAACTTTTTGAGGTTAATAAACTATTAGTTAAATTTCTCAAAAACTGGCTGATTGATTTTTCTAAATTTCATTGTTATAACTTCTCCATGCATGTAGCTTTAATTTGGTATATGCCTCATACGGGGCCATGTTCTGTGAGAAAAGTTATAAAGGCTTGAGAACCATGCATGTATTTTGGCGGTCATTTTGTATGGGGCTGGTACCGAGGTATCTGCACTCTTTCGCAAATAACTTAAAAACTGGCTGATTAATCTTGTTGAAATTTTGTTCATAAAATATGCGAAACTGTAGGCTTCAAACGTATATATGTCATATTCGGGGCAATCCTTCCTGAGGTGAGATATTTAAGAAACGTTGGGTTTTGATTTTTTAATCACTTGTTTCACCCATTTCAAAAGCTGAAATATGCCAAACGGTGCATGAAAACAACAAATAATTCATTTTTTAACATTACTGCATCAATTTTTATTTGATTCCACGCTGAAAAACGTACAAAAACACGAAAATAATCGGTGGTCCCAACTCGTGAGTCAACATCCGATATTCGTTGCTGGCAATAGTCGTAGCTAAAGGCCTAATAACTCCAGCGATAAGACGTAAAACGAGAAACGTAAAACGAGAGACGAAAGACGTAAATTTTTTTGCAAGTACTCTCAACGTAATACGTAAACAGCTGTGCACATTAAAACAAAGCGAACAAAGGCAACAAGAATTGAAGTGAACGAATTTATTTGGATCTATTTATATTTTAAATGAATTCAAAATATAATGAAATAAAGCAAAACCATAAGAAGAAAAACAAAATCGAAAGAAATATTGCTCAAATTACGAAGTCATCATCGTCTTCAAACAAATAATAAGACAATTTTCTAATTTTTTCGGTTCGAGCGCTTGGTGACATGGCAGCAAGATGAGCTTCCGCCAATCTAGCGAAGGCATGCGAAACTGGCTCCCTGTTCTGAGAAGCTTTGACTATTTTGGAGAACGATGAAGCGGTGTCAATGAAATGGTCGCACATCCTATCGATACGCTTATCCGTGTTCGCCTGCTTTTTCGGCGTTGACGTACTATTTTTTCTGGTCGTAGTTGCTTTGTTTTCGATGTTGATGCACATTTCAGTGAGCGACGACGTAGAAAACTGGTCTGAAGAGGTTTCCATTGATTGTGGGCTGTAATCGATGTGCCCACGTAGAAACAGCAACTGTTTAAAATAGGGCCAGTTTGAGCACGCAACCGCGCCACTACCAGACGCTGGATTTTGCCGCTTCAGCTCCCGCCCAAATTTTTCTCTTAGATTGTTGAAACGCTTTGTGCAAATTGGACCTAGAATGGAATTAATATCATTTACATTGCATTAAATATCCATTGCAAACTTACCAGTACTATTAAGCTGCTTCCCTATGGAATCCCATAATATTGCTTTCTGTGATTTATTTTTAAAATGAGTTTGCTTTTTTATATTAATATATTTGTTAACAATTTATATTATATGTATTATATTATATTAATATATTTGTTAACAATTTATATTATATGTATTATATTATATTAATATATTTGTTAACAATTTATATTATATGTATTATATTATATTAATATATTTGTTAACAATTTATATTATATGTATTATATTATATTAATATATTTGTTAACAATTTATATTATATGTATTATATTATATTAATATATTTGTTAACAATTTATATTATATGTATTATATTATATTAATATATTTGTTAACAATTTATATTATATGTTATATATAATATATTGTTAACATATAATATATTTGTAAACAATTTATATTATATGTATTATTGACCACTAATGTTAAACATTAGTTCAAGTTTCGTACGCGAGTTCATTCGTGTACGTTCTCAGTTATCAATTAGAGCGAGACGCATTCATTTTATGTCCGTCTTTTTCTAAACGCAAAAAAAAAAAATATAATAAATTAATAACAAAAGGTTCCAACATTTCATTAGGTTTCTGCGTAGCCTTCATTATTTTTGGAATAGTATGTTTAATGGTGTTCCTTGTCGTTCAAGCTCTTGAAACGAGAGCGAGTACGAGTCGCTATGCAGTTGGGTTGCTCTACGTTTGCGTAGCAGCTTTGAAGACAGCGTGAGACCAGAACAGGATTAGGATTAGTTTGTGCGGAGGCTAGCTCCCTTGGCTCCTCTTTTTCTTTGGTATTACTTGAGGATGGCTTCTCCTCCACCTTTTCTTTGTCATTATTTGAGGATGGCTCTTCGTTCCCGTCCCCCTCCTTTTTCTTATTCAAGGATGGCTCTTCATCTCATCCACTTTCCTCTTTTTTGATAGCGGCTCTTCGTCTTTCTCCACTAAATCTGGTTCCCCCTCATTTTTTGGTTTGTTAGCTTCTTGTGATTCTGAGTAACGCACGCGAAGAGGTGAAATTGGAAGTGTACGTGGTGATGTTATTGCCGTTGTTGGCTGTTTGTTCCACAGAACGTTCGCCTCCTTGTTCTCTTTATCTCTTTCAAATTGCGAGATAATTTTTTCCCAGTCAGTATCCGAATCAGAAAGGACCATTGATTCCTCTGCGTTGCTGCCACTTTCCGATGCCTGCGTCTCGGTTAGTTTTTCGCAGCTTTCATAAGCCTCTGTCTCGGAAAGTTTTTCGAACGTATCAACATCACTGTCGCTGTTTTGCTTGACGTCATCGGAACCGTTAGTTTTAACATCAACGTCCCCGTCACTGACTTCGCCTGCTTCCTTCATTTCAGAATCAGTCTTACGTTGATCGACTTTGACTTCGCCTTCTTCGCTCAGTACAGAATGAGACTTACGGTGACCGACTTTGACTTCACCTTCTTCGCTTTTTTTCAGAATCAGACCCAGAATCTTCCTCCATGAGCCAATTCAAATCATCGTCAGATCGTAGCTCCCCAGACCCCAACACAGTGGCGCAAGTGTTGCAGCGATATTCATCAGCATCGAAATATGTGCAATCCAGATGCATCGGATTCGAGCCGCACGTGCGGCAGTAAAGCAATTGGAGCTCGTCACCTTCGCGTCCATTGGGTGCAATGCATTCATTGGCGGTGCAAGTGGTCTGAAGAGTAAAATGATCCTCATACATTTCATCATTTTCCCATGATGCATCGCTGTGGCAATGTCAAAAACAAATCGGTTATTATTATAAAATTATGAAATAGATAACTGAAACTTACCAATCTGGAACAGAGATTCCATATTCCACAATTGAACGAAATATTTGTGAATCGTTGCACAATGGACACTTGAAGAAGTATCCCGCCGAGTTAGCATATTCCTGCACGCAGAGCTTGTGGTACCAGCCATTATTGCAACACTTGCCATGTATATGACTGGTGCATTTAAACTCTTCTCCGTTGAGCAGCAGCTCAAAGCATATGGAGCACTTTTGATCCGCATTGGGGCGTTCCTTGTAGCCCAAAACATGCGAATGGCAATATGATCTAAATATACCCATAAATTGATTCTGTGCGTGCTTTTTTAGTCCACAACCGGTGTGAAATGTTCGGCGGCAGCCTAAATTGCAGCATCCAATATTGGCACCCGAACGGAGGCAGTAACAACATTTCTGCAAAGTATCAAATGTTAAGGCAATGTTTACTTTTGGTGCCGACACAATGTCAAAAAAGAAATGACAATAAAAATGGGAAGATGCAAACTGACAAGATTAATATGGCTGATGTATGTATATATGTATGTATTATGAATGTATGTACATATGTATGAATACATAACAAGCACGTTATTAGAGCTCGACATCTTTAATATGTAAAACAGTTTTCCTTAACACTTTTTTAATGGGATTGACAAATTTAAAAAAAATATATACATATATCTTACCAATTTACTAACGCGTTCCGCCTCGGTCTTAATATCTCCGATATCGAAGTCTAAGATGGTATTGCTACTACCTCTGCGCTGGGTTAGGTTTGAGCTCAAATACTACAGCCAAGAAGACAAAATTATTTTCAGCAATGCTGCGATATTTTTGTTGCACCAATTTTGTACACGGACAAAGGATTTTCCTCAACTAGGGCTATTAATTCATGGTCATTTATTTCCATGTTTATTATTATTATTATTACTTATTAATTGCAGCACAAATAATGAACAAGCCAAACAAAACCAGAAATGATATCAGCTGTGAAACAAGAAACGTAAGACGAGAGTCTTCTTTCTGTTTTCTGCAGAAAAATTTAACGTCTCTCGTTTTACGTTTCTCGTTTCCGTCTGGAGTAAGCGCTAACATTGTTTGCCGTAAGGTTGATCGCTACAGCTGTTTACGTCTCTCGTTCGTTTTACGTCTTATCGCTGGAGTAATTAGGCCTTAACTTGACGCACATTCAATTTCTAGTAAAGTAAATAACTGCAATTACGCTATATTTATATGCTGTATTGATGTTCGTAATTTGGGCACGGAACATGAGAAAATACAATTTAGTCTAACGATATACTATACATTTTGTGTATTGCTAATATAAAGATTAAAGGAAGTTAACATCTAAAGAATTTTTAGTTTACAGTGTTTGACTACAGGCCCGCTATCTCCGAGAGAGGCCAAATGCGGCAGACGACCCGACTGCGTATAAGACCCAGCGGTATGGGTCCATAATAACGTGAATCAGAACTATTGCCCTTATTATCTCCCTCGATCCAAACGCAATTGTGTGGCACATAGTCCGTTACCATAGACATTTCATTTGGTGGCTTCGCCGCTGATTCCGCCTCTAGTGGATGTGGCTTGAGTGTCGTTATTTTATCACCAGATACGGCCACAATCCGTTTGCATATATATTGGCTGGCATTTATCGGCGAAACAGCAATAATGATATCGCCGGGCTTATACTTGCGCCAATATTTGGAGAGGCGTTCCGTCAGCAGCACATTGTCCGAAAAGAGCGTTGGTTCCATTGACGGACCATTACACTAGATATTTAGGCATCTCGGTCATCATTTTCATTAACAAAAACAATAATTACGCTCGCTTACCAAAACAAAGTCACCCACATACTCGAAGGTACAGTGGGTTACACAAGCGTAGGCGATTGTATAGCGTACCAGAGTACGCATTCGCGATAGTACCGTGTAGCCCAAGCCCATCGTTATGATGGCTGGGGAGATGCAATTGGTCAATATATAGCTGCTGCTGCTGTGGCGCTGTATGTGTGTATGATAAAAAATTTAAAAGTTTAATGACTATAACAATGAGTATTTTGAGAGCGGCCGTACCAGGGCTACACTGCAATGTGCGTCAGCTGTTCGTTGCAGTGATTCTTTAGCAGGGAGGGCTGCAGTCGCGCTTGGTAAATTGTTATACTACTTGGGCATCGATTGAGCGCTTAGTTTAAATTTATTTGTTTTTATGAAATAAATATGTTAATAACTTTTGATTTTGCACACAAAAAACTATTTATTTATCTTGTTCATCGCTGACAAACTTTTATTTTTTCAATTTACTTTTTTTGTTTTTGAAATGATTTTGACTTATATCGCCATACATTTCGACTTATTCGATAATGCAGTTAAAGTTTGTAGACATCTATAATGTATGTTGCAGGTCTCGCCTAGTAATAAGGTTATGTAGGTACCAATTGTTTCTACGACTTACATATATTAAATACACATTCAGGATTAGTTGATTATTAAGAAATTCATTTAAAATGGATGACATCAATTCAAAAACCCTTTTAACAACTGTTGCCAACATGCAAATCGCTTATAATATATGCTATATACATATATATATATGTATATATATATATACATACTGCTATATATATATTCATATATATTAATATTCATACGAAATGTTCGTTAATGTGTAAGCGACACATAATTTTTAAATTAACTATTACATAGGTAAATAAATATGCATACAAATATAATGCTTGAATCACACCACGACTTCAAGTTAGATTGTAAAACTAAAATAAAAATAAAATTAATGTCAACAAAAAGCTTAAAGCATACTAATAATAATAATAATAATTAATATTCAACTATCATTAGTTAGTTGTTTTTGTTGAGAGTTTTTGATTAAGTATGAGTTTTTGTTTTTTTTTTGGAATCAAGAGTTTGTTTGTTTGTTTTGCCATGGAGTCGCCTCTTACTCCAGCTTCTTGCCAGCAACAAAAGGCTCACCGCCTTGCCGCTTCTCCACACGCTCACGCACATCAACAGCAGCCAAATCAATGCCTGCGACATAGGCATGCACTACAGAGATCAAAGCCTTAAGCACAGCAAACGGACCGGTAAGGAAGGCCAGTATTTTAAACAGCGAGGCCCCAAATACTACAAAATATATATAACATTTAGAAACTTGGCAAATCATAGTTGCTTGCTTGTCGCAAAACATACTCAAGGGCCCATAGGTGAAATGCAAGAGATACAGGCAAACGTAAAAAAGCTCATTGACGCAGCACATAAAGGTTAGCACATCCTTTTGATAATAGATGCGCATCACAAAGTTATCATTAACCTTGTGCGATACGCGTCCAACCACAACACTCCTGCAATTTAAATTAGTCATAAATTATTCAAATAAGTAGTTCTTTAAGCAGTAAAATAGCACTTACGTTTGCATATAAAGCCAGTGGCAGGCAACATCAATGGCAATCGATAGCTGGAACCAGAACATGTAGCTTGGATAGAAATAGGCCAGGGTAACTAGCAGACCAGTCGTGCCGCAGCGATCCGTCAACTGATCCAGCATGGCGCCAAACCGAGTGCCTGTGCAAATGAGCAGAAAAAAAAGTATTATTCATATGGCAATTTGGCATTCCAAGCTTAAGTTTTAGTACTAGCATTGGATCGGTCAAAGTCTGTATGAGGTGGACAAATATATAGTATATAGTGTATAGTATATATACCTCATACAAAACACTGACTAGATATATCTACATTCATACATATTAATACTATTGCAGGTGTGTGCTATAATAAAATGCGATAAAGTACCATTATATATGCGTACACAAGTACACTTACATACATACAAACATACCATATGTATTGTTTGTAAATATGTATGTATGTACATACTTCTGCGGTACTTTTTGGCAGCCCACTTGCCGGCTAGTGACTCACTGTTGATTGACGTGTGCCAAACGGCGGTATGATGGATAATGATGATACGGAATTTTTTGGAATGTGGAATGCGACTTACTCTGATTAAAGGCCCGGGCGGCATGTCCATCAACTGCATCCAAGAGTGCACTTGTTATATAACACCAACCGGCGATCACGTAGTTAGTGGACATAAACCAAAAAGCAATAAGGGCCAAAACGATCCGTGCATAACCTGTAAAACGAAAAGAATTTAAATAACTTATAAGAAGAAATCAACAAATGCAATTCCAATCGATATTTGTGTGTATGCATATATAGATAGCGCTTTTGTAGGTGACATTGCGTGTAGTTGTTTGGGGGTTTTGCGTTGGTTCAACATGTCTTGCATTTGACAGGCTGCAGCGCTACCTACGCCTGCTAATTGAATTAAGCTCGCAGAAAAAATGAAAACAACAACATTGGTATTAATACACATTTGTGGTGGCTGCTACGCGTCGCTCTATGGACTAATAAACAAATTTTTTCTTTTTAGCAATATCAAAGCAGAGACCGCCAAAAAAAATGCAACTCTTTTGTTTTCCGTTTATATTCTTATCTCAACAGGTTCACACTTGTTCATTATATTATTATATTACAATATCGACGAAAAAAATTTTAAACCTATATTTTGCTAGTTATTAATCGATTTTGGCCTCACTTCAACCGACGTCACAATTGTTTACCAAACGAAATTTACCAATCAGATTCGGCACAAAAATAAAAACGTTATCATGCTCGGCAATAGCCATGTTAGATAGCGTTTTTGCCACTTAGTGAGTTAAAATGTTTTTATGTTTAATTTTTTTTATTATTTAAATGCGGGGCGGCGCGCTTGCGAAGCGTGCGCTGCAATAATTTTCTGCGTTCTGTTCTTCGGTTGTGCAAAATATGGTGCTGTATGCATAGTTAGAAACAGCTGTATGCACAGTGCTGACTAACGTCGACCAGCAGGTAATGTAAAATGATCAGGTAGCTCCAAAAATTTGCCAATGCATTCATATATTTATATGCTACGGCGTTTGCATATGAAATATATAATTATAGCTTGATTTTAGTTTGGTGTTCAATCTTGTCATGAAAGAGCAATATGTTGTGACGTCATTTTGATATAACACACCTATGCAATACACTATCTATGTAGGTACGCATTGTCCAACACTTGACAAAGCTGTTGCTGTTTTTGGTTTTAACAATTTTAATAATATTTTTAACAAACTATAATGTGTAGCACTTAAATATTATGGAAAGACTACGCGGCAGCAGTACTGGCAGCGGACAACCGGCAGAGCAGAAGCAACAACAAGTCGACCAATACCCCAAGAATTTTATAGAACAATATTTACGTGCGTCAACAAAAATAAAGAAAATTGAACGTGTAGTATTTTTCAAGTAAGTTTTGGAAGCCAATCTTTCATTTATCTATACTACTGTTATTGCATACATCCAACTTTGAACAGACGCTTTGCGCCCAATGTGGGCGACGTGCAGGCGGAATTCCAGCGACTGGCCCACTGCTTTGAGGAATCGGACATCATGCAATACGCGGCTATGTGCCATATTGGATTTGCAAAATGTGAATCATACGGCGGTTCCCCACAACGGGAGGCGGAAGCGTATTTGCGTGCGGCACGTAACTTTATGAAGGCACACAACGATATTGAAATGCTGCACTTGCGCACAACAACCAACGGCTTTCGGGAGGGCGCTTTGCATTGTTATAATCGGGCGGCGGAGCGAGTCACGGATACTGGCGTCTTTAAGGCAGCTGTGTTGCGTGAGCTGGGGCAACTGCAGCGCCAGTGGGATCGCACCAGCAGTTTTGCATCGCCCACACATCGTATTAATGATCTGGAAATTGGCGCCGAGATGAGCATGCAGCGAGAGGATTATCGTGACGCACTTCTGCAACTAGACGACATTGTTGACAATATATACGAGCGACGAGTGCCTCACTTGTACACCGATCTATTACGGCGCGTCGAGGTGCTGCGCTTGTTTCTTCTTGTGCATCTCAATCTACCGCCATCACGCCAATCGCCTGCTCACATTAAGCTTATTGAGTACTACTATGCTGTGGCACAGTTCGAGACACCACTGCCAGAACCTAGCCCAGACAACAGCCAGGACTCGGTGCAAAAACCCGGCGCCTTCGTGCCACTCCAACAGCAGTTTGCTCTTGCGGAGATCATATGCGCCTGGGCTGAGCGCAAAATGTGCGATCTCAAGCATCTACTACGAGACTTTGGCATGGAGTTTAGCTCAATTAGTCAGCAGGAGCGTCAGCTACTTAACACCATCTATTCCGAACTATCCAAGACCTACTAGAGTAGCACCAATTATCGCCTTAAGCGATAGCCCTCTTATACTAGCAAAAGGCAAACTGTATAATAAAGCACATAAAAGTATCGCTTAAGTGTAACCAAGTCTACTATATAATCTTTCAACGTGCCTACACGAATTAGCATATATACTAATATTGTAACTGTAGAAACATAAGTGAATAAAATACAATAAATATATTTGTTTGCAGTTCTTAAGCATAAAAATATCTTTGATTGAGTTTAATGGAAATTTGGATTTTCTTATGTACTTTCAATTTTAAAATTGACTGGCACAACAAAACCTGTAATTTAGCAGAATTTCAAGATAAAAAACTACCTTTTATTATTGTTTTATCTATTTTTATTAGTTCCAATTTTTATTTTTTCTTGTCGACTTTATAATTATTTCGCATATATTTTATATGTATATTGTATGCATGTGTTTCATTTTTAACTTTATTTTTCTTTTTCAATCAATTTTTTAAATACATATAAGCCTAAAATATTCTGTTTTCGGCATGTGGTTTCTTTAAATTATTAATATTTATTTGCTTGAGCCTATTTAACATTTTTATTTCGTTTTGTTTCTTTCAATTTTATTTTATATTGAGGTGTAAATGAAAAAAAATTCTTTCTGCATTTTATTCTAGCACAACATAGATTTTCCAATTGTTTATAACCTATAAAATCATTTTTTTTTTTTTTCATTTCAATTTCTATAATAATTTATATTTAGAATTTTTAAGCATCTTCTTGTCTTGGTGGAATCCAAGCGTCTGGCCTGAGCGACTTGTTGGAGCGGGGTTTAAAGGGGCGGGCAGTAGCAGTATCGTTTACTGGTCTTGCAGGTTGTTACTTAATATATTTTATGTATATATATATATATATATATATATATTTACTATTTTATATGATTTTTGTTTGTAATGTGTTAAGAGCGTCAAATCAAAAAAATTTTTTATTTGTTTTTAAATAAAATTATATATTATTTATATATGTATAAATAAATAATAATAATATTAAACAAGAAAATATAAAATGCAAAAGCCACGTTTCCAATATTTTTACACAATCTATTGTGATGTTATTACTTCAGTGTGTGTGTGTGTCGCCTTGTGTGTGTGTAAAGCAAAATATTGAAAATGTGGCTTAAGCTTTAAGATCACAAACTGTTTTGTAGCTGTTGTTGTTGATGGTATTTAATTCACATTTTATTAATTTAATATCGACACAGAAAATGAAAAAAATTCACCTATAAATTTGTTGTTGTATTTGTATGTGTGTTTATAAGTTTGTGTATGTAGCTTCTTATTATTGTTGTTGTTGTTTAATTATAGTTTACATGACTTGACTATAGCGTAGTGTAAACTCAAATCTTATTTTGCACAGCTGATTAAAGAGCGAGCGAGCGAGCAGGAGCAGACCTAACGAACATACGAGCGAGCAAGCGAGTGGGCAAACAAAAATAAAAAAAATAGAGAAAGAGAGAGAGATGATGGAACCTATGCCTGTAAATATTGTGTGTGTGTTTGTGAGTAGGTATGTAAGTTGTGTTGTGTTGTGAGTGTGTGTTGTGCATTGTATCAAATCTATTTAATCGCCGCCTTGGCCTTCCTCTCATTGTCCGAATGAATTTTCTTCTTCAAATGATCCTTGTAGTCCAAAATGCCACCCTTCCATTTGGTGACCGTCTCCTTCTCGCACACCCAAATCTCCTCGGCCACCTGAAACAATAAAAATAAACCCAGTTAGTACCAACGGTGCAACAAAATGTAAAGAAAAGAGTGAAAGAAAATGATTTCGATATCTTACCTGATTTATAAGACGAAAATCGTGACTAACTAGCACCATGCCGCCATCAAAATCGTTAATAGCATCCGCCAGAGCATCAATGGTTTCCATGTCCAAATGATTGGTCGGCTCGTCAAGTAGCAACAGATGCGGCACCTGCCAGGCCAGCCAGGCAAACACAACACGACAGCGCTGGCCATCCGACAACTGACGAATGGGACAAACCTGCTGTCGGCCCGTCAGTCCATAGCGTCCAATGATCTTACGCATCTCCTCCTTTTCCTTGACATCGGGAAAGGCGTGCATCATGTACTCGAGCGGACTGACATCCAGATCGAGCAGCTCATGCAGATGCTGATGGTAGCGCGCAATGCGCAGATGCGAATTCTTGCGTATCATGCCGGATGTAGGCACCAGATCACCATAAAGCAGCTTAAGCAGTGTCGACTTGCCAGCTCCGTTGGGCCCCACCAACGCCAGACGTGTGTCCAAATCAATGCCAAATTCCAGGTTCTTATAGATCCAAGGCGTTTCATCGTTGTATCTAAAGTTGACATTCTATTTAAAAGATAAATGCATAGTTAGTTACAAGTTTCAATATTTGGTAAAAGTTTATCTTAAAAAGCTCACCTGAACCATAATGACCGGCGGCGGCACCTTGCCACACGAAGGAAAATAGAAATTGAGCACCTTGTCGTCGCTGACCTTCTCGGTGAGGCCCTGGGCAACCATTTTGGCAAGCGTCTTCTCCTTGGACTGAGCCTGGCGAGCGAGCTTTGCAGAACCGTGACCAAAGCGGGCAATATAGTTTTTCATGTGCGATATTTGATCCTGCTCCCAATTATACTGTTTCATTTGGTTCTCCAGCAGTTCCATGCGTGTGCGCACAAACGCCTCATAGTTGCCCGTATAGTACTTTAAACGCTTGCTGGTCAAATGGATGATGTTTGTGCAGACGCCATTAAGGAAATCTTGCGAGTGCGAAATGAGTACCAGAATACGTTTATATGTCTTCAGCTCCTCCTCGAGCCACACACACGCGTCCAGATCCAAATGATTCGTCGGCTCATCCAGCAGCAACAGATGCGGCTTCACAAACAGAGCACGCGCCAACGCAATTCGCATGCGCCAACCACCTATGAGAACGTGATTGATGGTCAGAAGATGTTCGTCAGAAGCGGACAAAAAAAAAACTTACCGGAAAAGTCCTTGGCCTGCTTTTGTTGCATGGCCTTGTCAAAGCCAAGACCGTGCAGAATTCGAGCGGCTTTAACCTCGGCCAAATCGGCAGACATGTCATCAAGTCGCTCATAGATATCGATAAGCTGCTCCTGAGCATCATCCTCTTCACTCATGGCCAGCTCCTCGGCGAGTTTCTCAAGCTTGATGCGCTCCTCATCGACCTCCATGACGCACTGGAGTGCACTCTTCGTGCTCGCCGGTATCTCGCGCGTCAAATGAAATATATCAATGTGCGGCGGTATAGGAACCTCACGACCACCGAGCACCGCCAGCAGCGATGACTTACCGCAGCCATTAAGACCAATTAGGCCATAGCGACGTCCGCAATTCAGCTCAAGCATTGTGTCCTGCAGCAGCTCAGAGCCAAAGAACGTTATCGAGAAGTTGGCAATTTTAACATCACGCGATCTCGGATGCACTGCCAATGAGCCAGTGCAGGAACGTGCCTCGGCACTGATACGTGCCTCCTCCTCCAGCTTAGCGCACAGCTTCTCCTCCTCCGTCATTTCGCGATCAACCCCGTTAACGCCATTTGTCTTCTTCGTTGATGGTATCTGTTGAATCTTCTTGTTGCGCGCATCCTTCTTGCGTTGCGCATCGCGTTTCTTAGCGTCCGATGGCATTTTTAGCTTTCCTTTTTTTTCTTTCTTTTCTTTAACTTTATGTTACAACAATACTTTTGGGTTTCCCCGTGAAATGTGTGTTTTTGTGTTTTGTTTTTGCCTAAAAAATATTTATATATATATATTTTTATATATATGTATGTACTATGTTTTTTTCCTATATGTGCGTATGTTACTGTATGAATATGTTTGTGTATATGTGCTGCAAAATGACAGTAAAAGAAAATTAATACATTAATATCGAAATAAAATAAATAACGAAATTATTTCAACCAAAATTCAACTGAAGATAGTTTGCAGGTTATTATTTGTAAATATTTCTGATTTTGAATGAAGCCAGCCAGACCATTGAATAATTTAGCACTGAGCTTAGCTTAACGCCAATCACATGTGAATAGAGAATTCGAATCGCAGCAATGTTGTTTGCCAAAAACAATCTCATGGACTGTTAGGAAGAAGAAGCAGCTAGAAAGCTGATCAACAATACTGACGCACATTTCAGCGTGTTCCATATAAAATATGAAAAATATCATATTCCAAAAGAACTTGAACCTAAGCAAAGCGGGTTGACGCCGTTAAGAACTCAACTGTTCCAAAAAAAAACACCAATTTTGTGGAACGAAGCCAAAGTGATGCGTTACGATTTTTTCGTTGCTAGCTGTTGCTGAGCCACATTTCGCCTTCGTTAGCACATTTTTATGAATCACAATGTTGGGGGAAACGCCGCGCGTACGCGCATTGAAAATTGCACAAAGGAATTCCGCTGCAGCTGATATATGGCAGCAGGAGGAGCAGGAGTGTTTAAGAAAAAATAGGGAAATGGGATGGTAAAATTGCACCATATATACGCGATAGACAACACTTGACTGACGGTTACAGCACACACGCGACGCACACATATGCACACAGACATCTGTGTATATAACATACATATGTATGTATGTACATACATATGTACCTATGTGCACATTTATTGAATTTTCCACGGCTGGCTAATAGCATTACATCTCACCTTTTAATTGTTGATGATTACAAAAAAAAAGCGTGTCACGCACAAAAATTGAAACCAATTTGCATTTGTTGGGTTGTTAATGTTGGTCCGGGCTTCTGAGGGGCTGCTGCTAGACGGGCTGCTGCTTAACAACGGAACAGGAACACACCGTACACACACACACCACAGCAGCTGCAAAAAGTGCTGCTACTTTTCTGCCTTTTACCGTTTTGACCAACGCACACGTGTTACGTTGAAAATATCGAGAGCAGGCTATCGATGTTTGTGTTTGACTATCGATATAAATGCTCATTTGTTTAGTATTATGTTTTAAAATTTCTATAAAGACCATTTATTAAAACAAAATTTCAATACGTACCGGAAATGTTTGCTCAGCCTAAGAAGCCTAAATATTTATGCTGCATACATGGTTGTTGCCCAGGTTACACATCGGTATTGAACGTATCGATAGTCAAACAATTAACTGCAATACAAATTATAAAAGAAAACAGAAAGCAGCTGCGCTATTCCAAAGTGTCTGTCGTGTATTTTGTTTTATTAAGCTAATTAAATATAATTATTTTTATTTAAATCTTAAAATGGCGTTCAATGTTGCAAGCTGCTTCCTTAACATTTGTCATTCACCATGTACCAACCTTGTGAAACGATATATAAGCTATCGTTAAGGATTTGGTCTAATCGTTAATCGTTTCGCTTATCATTTGTATTCCAAATTCAAAATGGTGCGCATATCTTAGAGATAGATTTGCCTGTTGTGTAAATATCTCTCGTTAGTTGGACTGCCCGGGTAAAGTAAAACTCAAATTTGATTCAATTAGTCCAATATTATATTTATTTATTTATAAAAGAAATATCAATTGAGCACAATGCTTGAAACCAAAAGCATCGCCGCATTAGCATTCAATGAGACGCCGCGCAAACGCAAAGGGAAACTGGCTGCGTTTCTCAGCCACCCTTGAAAAGCGAAGAGGCAGCTGCTGCTGTTGCAGCTACTGCGTCATGCTTCACTAACGCTGCATTCAGCTCTACACCAAAGAAACTAATAGGGCGTCGTCGCATTCCCAAAGAAATTGAGAATTTAAACCCATTTGGTGCACATCCAGGATTTGAAATTAAGTCCATCGCGGAACTGGCCACAGTGCAGCAAAATAAACAGCAGCAAGTTTCATCAACGCCACCACTAAATCCCTTTGAAGTAGTGCGCCATGCCTCAAAGAAAAAGAAACGCGAGCACGCTTGCTTTGAGAATCCTGGCCTTAATCTCGAGCTGCCCGAGCGACAGTTTAATCCATACGAGGTTAGTTTGAAAGTTTATGGAAGTATCAGGTGATTAGCTGTTTTATTTTCTTTGCTACAGGTGGTACGTTCTGTGGCCACGCCCACCAAATGCTTTGTCAATGAGGCGTTAAATTTGCGAGGCAGCGATGCGCCCGCCTCCCTTAATCCCTTTGAGATTCATCGCCGCAGCGATATCTCAGCTTCAGCAAGCAATACAGCTGGAGTCACGAATCCCGCTCTCGCTGATGAGCCACTGCCCAGCAGTTTAAAAATCGGTCTGCCATTTACGCCTACGGTAGGCTGCCGCATCGATTTCAATGGCATGTCGCTGGGCCAGTTAACGCCTAGCAAACTGCTGGCCGAAAAGCTGGTCTTCTCGCCGGTACAGCCGCTGCCACTACCGACGGCAGTAACCAAACGCTCGCTGGGCGCCATCAGTGAGGAGGGCAGTAGCATGGATATTGGCAAGGAGCTGGATCGCTACCAGCTGGAACTGGAGAACAGCATTAATGAGGCAAAGCTGCGCAAGAGTGGCATTGTGCTAGAGACAACACAAACCGACATAGATCTTATCGTCGAATCAAAGCAGATGAAGTCCACTGAGGAGCTGGAACGGCGGATTGTGTGCACAACGCGCAGGCGGACTTTAACAGAAATAATAGAGACACCGGAGGAAGTGGAACAGCAGCAGCAGGCGGCTAAAGAATCTGTCGAAGAGCTAGACGCTAAACCAGACGAGCTGAAGCTTCAAAATGATGATGTTGCCTACGCCTCCGAATCAGAGCCGGAGGACGTTGAAGAGGATTTGGATTTTAAGGCGCCGGCACGTTTTGTGCGCGCCTATCGTCCAGCAGGCTCCAATCCCATTGCTGGCAGCAAGGAATCTCTACACTCAACTGCCTCCAGTAAATCAGCCAAGTCGGCGGAACTTAAATCTGGCAGTGCCGGTCATGGTGTTAGAAACATGATACGCAAGTCCATACGCAAGCTAATGCATCCCAGCCAACAGCAACATCAACAGCAGGCACAGCCAGAGTCCACATCACCACAACATGGCAACAACAACATTATAAGCAGCATACGTCACAGTTTGCGACGGCGTACACAGAAACTGCAACCGGAGGAGTACACCCAAGCGGACATCTCCATTGTGGACAGCAGCGAACGAACAATGAAGCTACGCTCCACAATCCCGCAAACCGACTATATGCGCATCGAACAGCTGACCAACGAGAAGAAGCATACGCTACGCAATAGCATACGTCGCTCCACACGCGATGTGCTGCGTCATGTGTTTCACAAGAGCCAGGATGCCTATGCAACGAAAGCCAAGTGAGCCTTGTGGAAGCGCCTCTTACTTTTTCGTTATACGATAACGGATTTACATACCGAGTTCTTTAAGCACCCAAAGCACAAAGCAGCACCACTTACCTAAATTAAGTTTTTTTTTTATGATTATTTTAATTTTTAAAATATTTGCATTGCAAAATGTTATTATATAAGCTGATCTTTTATGTACCCAAACTTTATGAGATTTTAAACTCATTATTGTATTTGCCTTAAGTTAAATCGTTTATTAAAATTTCATTCATATCGGTTTCAACTAGTATAATCCCAAAAATCGTTCTTTTTTTTTTGTTTGTACTAAACTCCAGTTAAAGAGCTAAATCTTTTTGAATTTCAAATGCATTTAAAGTTAAGTTTTACATTAATGTTTTTGTGTATGTATGTTTTGCACGTTTATTTATTGATTTCACGCATATGTATTTAATTTCTATACATGTGTGTGTTTTTTTAGTTTAGTTTTTTTTTCTTTACTGTGGGCTTAAGGAATCTGAAAAAAAAATACTTGTATACATACTTACAAATTGTTTTCTAATTGTGGTATATCAACTTTTTCTTTAATTCTTAAATTTAAGCTCTTAACTTTCATGAAATAAAATTCTTTTATTTTAATAAATAGCTTTTTTGAATAAAATTTTTTAATATTCAATATATGTGTAAAAAAAAGAGGAACAAAATGAAAAAGCAACTAAGTTTATGGATTTTAAAATTTTAAAAGATGCTTTAAACCGAAAACCATCTTCTCATTTCAAAATTTTTTATAACCTTCAAATAGGCTTATTATTATTATAATAAAATAAAACCATCTATTTTTAAGTGGTTTTCGAAATTATAAAAAACTGCATTTAATAGTAACTTTCTTCAAAAGTGGACACCTGCTGCTCCTGCTGCTGCTTGCCTTGCTTTGCCATGCAGTCTTACTTGTAGACGGTCTGTAGAAGAGGCCTTCGGCGCTGATCTATGGGCTTGTAGGCATGCTGGTAGACGCTGGCCAAACGCCAGTGCTCTGGATAGCCACCCTGTCCGGCGCCACCGCCTTGACTGCGAAATGGCGGCACCAGCGTATCAATGTCATAGTTTTTCTTTGCATATGGCTGGCGGGGACGAGGCACGACGAGAACGCGTCCAGCGCCGCCCAAACCGCAATCAGGTGAAATGCCAACAAAGTCACCGGACGCATTCAGCTTGGGCATGCCGGCACGAAAGGCAGCCTTGCTGCCCAGACAATGACCGTGCCCGTGTCCATGTCCGTGTCCATGTCCATGTCCATGTCCGTGCCCATGAGCTGTCGGGCAACATTTGGGCGCTGGCGCTACCTTGTGGCAGAGTCGTCGCGCCGGACGACGGAGAAGTTGATCACGCTTGCAGCTGGGACTGGTGGCATGGGTACAGCCATGTGGCGTGGAATCAGCAAAGCAATCGGTATCCGGTCCCAGATATTTCTCGCGCAGCGCCTGGTACGCCTTGTCGCCCAGCATGGGCGATGACTGATATTGCTTGGCCAGGCGATTGCCCGGTAAGCCAAAGGAGGCGCCGGCGCCAGCACCACCACCACCAGCACCGCCAACCAAAGCCGGAGCACGCCGGCAATGGGAGGCACTGGAATCGCGTGAGACGCTGCGAGTTCGAGCTGCCGGCGGAGAATAGTCGCAGGCACAATTATCATCACGCTCCAACTGGCGACCGGCAAAGTCCGACTTGCGGCGCAAGATGTCCTTGTCAAAGAAGTCCGGTTCACCCAGTGTGCTGGTAAAGACACCAGCCGAACGGCCCAGCTCCGCATTGTTCGTTTGATCCTCGCGTGGAGTTTTGACGCATGTAAATACTGCCGGCCCGGCCGAGTCATTGGAACCATCAATATGCCTGGCCAGACGTGGCTCATCGCCCGGATTCGCTGGCTTAAAGTCCCAGCCAATGGCCAAATCCATGGCACCCATTTTCTTGCTGGGCGCCGAACCAATGCCACGAAAATGATCGCCACCAAATGCTTTAGGCAGCACACCGCCGCCCGTCTTGGGCCGATAGACACGCATCTTGGTGCAATGGGTGGGTCCAGCATTGTGGGTCTTCACACCGATGCCCGTCGCAATGGGATCGATGTCGAGAGCAAGTCCACCATGACCGCCACTTATCTGAGCCTTGCGATACGCCAGATCCGCAACACAATCCGGCAACGGCTGATGATCCAGATTGTCCTGATGCATGCGCTTGGCCAGCTCAAAGTTTGCATATGCCGGCACCACCGGCGATGGACAGCGTTCGTTGGGCTTTTCGGTAATCGAGTGCAGGGGCATTTTACGATTGAGCTCCGGTTCCGTTGTCGCGGCTTGTGTGTTAACTAGGGGCAGCGAGATAAGATCCTTGCCGGGTGAAAACTCTAATTCGGATATGTCCAAGCTATTGTTTAGTTGTCCTGTATATTTGGCCTGTGCGGCGGCCAAAGCCGGAAATTGTCGACCCGCCGCCGAAGTAACCTCACGTGCCGCCTCCGCTGTAGCGCGATACTTATCCAATGGCTGTGATTCTGGCTCACTTAAAAACAGACGACTCAATGGCAGTTCCCGGACATGATCGTTGCGCTTCTGTTCGTTCAATAGCTGCTGGTGCGATGGTAGGCGATATTCCGGTTCAGTTAAATCTCCCGGCGTATAGCTTAAATCAGGTAGCTTATAATTGCAGCTGCTAACGACCGCTGCTTGCGACATAGTTGATTATGATATTATTTGTTATCCAGATTCAGTTTTATATATCGAGTCACATATATCTCACAATAGACGAAGATTTCTCTACTTTTTTTTTCTTTTGTTGGGTTTTGTGGGTGGTTAATGATTGTTTAATGGGGTTGATCGATGATTGATGATGAGAAAGCGCATGAAAGTGTAAGATTTCAATTGATGTGATGTTTTTGATGTTTTCGAAAAAATTTTTTTAGACTTTTATCGTAAGACTAAAATGAAGAACTTATGCAAACCGAATTTAAGTACCGAATTAATTCAATTACTTGTTAAGTGTCTGAATAGTAGTTTTATTTGAGGACTTAATAAATTTATTTGAAAGTTTAAATCGTAAGAAAAAAGAAAAGGATAAGAACTTGAATACTTCCGAAAGAAATTTATCAAAAATGTGCTTATTATTATTCTCAATTTTGTGTCAAATGTGCATTACTTGGCCTTGGCCTTGGGTTTGGCCTTGGGCTTGGGCGTGGATTTGGATTTGGATTTAGATTTTGCTGGTGCTTTAGTGATTGACTTGGCAGTTGACTTTTCTTTGGCGGCGGTTGCTGCTGCTGCTGCTTTGACATTCTTGGATTTCTTTTTATCAACAGGCGGCTGTTCCTCCTTGATGACAGTGCCGCGACGATTGTAGTCAAAGGCGGTCACTTGACGCTTGCGCATCTTCTTCTTATATCTTGAGGAGATGTCGCCCAAACGTGGTATTAGTTTCTCATTGGGCTGCGTGTGAACGGGTGAGGGGATGAGTGGAATCAGGCGAATTGAGGTGAGGTGCGAGTGATTGGTTGCCAGGGGGTTTTACTCAAATAATCTAACAACATGTAAATCGATGTTTTTAAGAAAATATTTTAAATCTCAACAACTGCATAAGAGTTTAGTTTTTTAACAAAATTTTAACCAAAATATAAAAGCGATTTCAGTTGATATCTTGATATCTTTGGGTTTGCGTTTGTGTTGTGATCGTAACTCACCTCAGGCTGGCAGCCCATACGCTTGCACTTCTTGTGCAGCTCGTTGATGGCGAGCATCTGTTTTAGGCCCTCACACTTTGTCTGGCAGTCGGTTGGACGCTGCCACAATGGATCGTCTTTTTTGCCAAGGGTCTCACGAAAGTCACACGGACGCGGTCGCTCACGCTGGCAGCAGCACAAATCCCGTGGATACTTGGCGTACTTGTGCTGTCCACTCAAACACCGATTGTACAATGAGGCGAAGCTTCTGGTGATTTTTAACGGTAAATGATATGTGCCCCGATATTGGCCTAAGAAGTGACCGTCGCTGTGAATGCCAAAAATCAATGTAATTATCGATCGATAGTTCTTGCGATTATGTTAAGGCCGTCAGTTTGTTGAGTTGATAAACTTACCGGGGTGCTGAGGGCAACAGATGTCCATTCTTGTCGACGACGGGCTTTGTGATCTTGGGATGGAAGCGTGGTCGGGGCGGAGAGAAGCGAGGATATTCCCAATTGCAGACGTTCTTTGCAGCAAAGTCACGCTCAAACTGCAAAAAAAAAAAAAAAAAACACACGCATACATAGGCAAAAAGAGGGAGCAAGCAAGAGAGAGAGAAAGAGCGAGGGCAAGAAACTGCAGTTATTTAAAGGTAGGTGGGCAAGTCGGCCACCTGTTTCAATTGCCATAACTAAAACCGTTATTTATGGGCGCTAAGCAAACCAATTGATAAAAAGCCAAGTAATAAAAAAAAAAAAAACAAAGATAAACCCGAAAAGAAAGTACGTAACCCTCCCCCTTGAGCCAACCCTCTATTCGTTCGACCATTGCTCGACGATTACACGACGTAAACTTAATCTCCGTGTTGCAACATGTGTAAAAAAAAGCATTTTGTCTAATGCCAGTTAATGCCTTGTTTGTGTTTGCCTTTTTAAACAGACGGAATGAGCGAGCACAGACGGCAAACGGATATAACAAAAAAAGTAATAATCTCAAAAGTAGTCAACTAGAAAAATACCCTAAAATTGACTTGAACACGAAGCCTTGAAAATGTCTAAATTGTATATGCAATACAATTTATTTAAATAAATATTTCTGTCTAATTTTCCGTAATTTGCTTTTTGGCCTCTAAATATTCAAAATACCTAATAATATCTTCACAATATTTTTTTTAAACATTTATAAGCATTAATACCCCGTTTAACTTTAACGCGGGGTATCAAAAGACGCAACAATACAAAAACCGGAAATGGCAATTGATACCAGTCGTTGTTAAGTCCTTGGCTTGCATTGAACCATGGATCAAAGTCATGTGCAATCATTTATCAGCAAGGCTTTCAGTTTAGCAGCTGTTGCATGAAAACTTCCTGCCTCTTCCTAAGGCCCTTCCAATGAGCAAGTGCGCCCATCATGCAGTTACATACATATATGGAGCTCTATTTTGATTTCGAACTTCTCACGCGTCAGACGTCATTGCAATTATATATATCAAACAATATTAAAGAAAATGCAAATTGTGTTGGTAATACAATACGCTGGGGCACGCCTACAACGCCTACACCGCCCACAACGCCCACGATGCAGCACGTGGCAAGTTGTCAACACTTGATGGAGTTGCCTACGTTTCGGAGTGGGCTTGATTGAGTGCGTGCGAACCGGTAGCAGCACGTAGCAGGAACAGCATCTACTGTTGCAGATGCTACAGACACGCGCCACAAAGACCACAAAAAGAGAAAAGGGGGCGCGTGTGAATTAAGGAGGTGGAGAGGTGTTAGCTCGTTGCTATTGTAATTAAATTTGCACGGCAATTACACAACAAGGCGTTGAGGACCTTATCAATCCTCAACGTATCCAGCCAGAAACATACTTGACCGAGCGTAAAATACAAATTGATTTTAAACTCAATTAGCAACAAAAGTTGAAGGCGTCCAACTGTGAGCACCACAATGGGATAAGCCGCAATAGAAAAAAGAAAAAAGAAAAAAAAATAGATAACAGTAACACAATCGGAAACTCTAAAACACCCGTACCCAAATACCCCTTACCCTCCGCCACGCAAACTATACGCAGCTAAAGCGATGATTTTTATGTCAACCCTCTTGGGTGCAATTTATCACTTGCGACCTAGCTGCAGGATTAGACAGTCAAAAAGCTACCAAGGCTGCACGTGCACTCGACCAACCAGCCAGCCCAGCAACCAACTGAACGGGCGAGTTGTGGTACTCCTTTTGTTGGTGGTACATACTACATGCTACTACTGCACTTGTGTGCCACTTGTGTCATCCAAACTTTAGAGATGGTCGCAATCTCGTGACTCACGACCTACTTTAGCAATGCAAAGAACATGAGAATCCAAATAAGTTGAAATATTTTGTATTAAAAAGTGTTCTAAAGAAAAACTGAATTGATAGAAATAAAAATAAAAGTCGAGAATGTCAATCTAAATTTGAGTAAAGTTTTACTGAATTTGAGATTATTTTCTTTATGTGTTTCGACTTTTTGTATTTTATACTCAATTCAAGTAATTTTTAAGAATCACAAATACTTTATTTAACCTTAGAGAGAATTGGTTAAAGTTTTTTTTGCATGCAATTCTTTAATTTAATTTAATTTTTCATTTTTTTCTTCTGCTTTTAAATACAAAATTCGAAAAGAATACAGCATTAAAAAAAATGCAAGCGCAAAATTTTTTAAATTGTATTGTTAAATTTGATGCTCGCGCCTGTCGCTCATCTCTATACACCTCCCGGTCACAACCCCCTGCAACACATACAGCTACACAAACAAACATTAACACATACACACTCACATACTTTATACACTTACAAGGCAGACGAAAAGGACTCGATGAAGAAGGTTGAAGTAGTGGACACTTAAGGTAATTTCACGCACTGCAGCAGCTCTTAACTTCACAATATCTGGTCAGAGCGAAGTATTTTCATTCCAATTCCATTTGCAGCACAGCTTTGTACAGTTTGCCCAATCAATTTTTGTCCAGGGCGTGGGGGGCGTTCTCCAAAACAGCTGTCAATTTGTGTGAATTGCAATTGAAATGCCATTTAAATAGATACGTATATTTGCACCCTTCCAAGGGCGGAAGCGCAACGTTCTTAATCCCACAGATTGAAGGAACGAGATGATGAAGAAAAATAGGAAAAACAACAACAACAACAACAAGAAGATAACTTGTTTGAAAGGATCAAATCGCGTTAAGACTGCAAGCGTTAAAAATTCCGTTAGACTGTTTTCATTCGCCTTGTTTTATGTACATATGAAAAATAACTGTAAACCAGTTGCGTGGCAATCGGGCACCAGGTTGGAACATGGAACATGATGTACCGTTACCCACCGTTACCAAGTAAATAAACTTTACTGTCGCTATTTGGCAAAACTTGCGAACGGTGGAAAGGGAGGGAGCATATAAAAGCAAATGGGAACGGGACTTTAACTGACAACCGACAAAAGTGTCTAAAATGCGTTAAGTTCTGACACCAAGAATGTGCAATAGTAAATTATATATTATTTTTACCAAAATCAAGTACGAAAGTATAAAAATTCTAGAATTAAACAAACGGTACTTAAATTGGTAATTATTTAAAATGAATTTACACACACAAAGAGAATTGTAAAACTACATAAATATTTAACCTTTAACCTTACTTTGTGTATTTTTTTATAATAATCTATATTGTCGCCTGTTTTGCTGTGCTCTTTATTTATAGCTAACTGATACTCAAAGAGACAGAGGCAAGTTGAACATTCAAGTTGGGCCCTGTCGCTATTTGGATTGTTGTTGTTTTTACTTGTCCGTAGTACAGATTGGGGCCACAATGTGTTGCAGTGGTTGCTATGTTTATATTGTTGTTTTTCTACTGTTGTATGTATATTTATGTATGTACATACATATACGGCCATACAGTATGTATTTCAAGTCATGTGGATTGATGCACAATATGTATACTGTTATGTAGAGTATTTAAAAGTCGATAACGTAAACTAAACTTCACCTCACTATTGTGCTAAATATAAAATTTGTTCTTAGAGCCGTACCAAGCGATTTTTGGTTACCGAACGCTCAATAAATGATACCAAAATAAAGATGGCGTCTTGGGTTACACTTACATATATTAGCTGCTGTCTCTCTCTCTCTCTCTCTCGCTCTCTTTTCCTCTTACACCCTATTGCCGAGCAGCATCCAAAAGTCAATAACTCACCTGCAATGCGCTAAAGTTGAACGACATATTGGCTTAAGAAATTTGGAATTTTGATGGCATAGAAATAAAGAAAAATTTTCACAGCTATTTTAACTGTATACGAATTCCAAACTATATATTGATAAGTTGTTTACATCACAAGCAACACCCACTTGGATCCATGATGTTTTGAATGTGGGGCGTGGCTTTTACTGCGCACAGCAGCCGAAAAGGACGCAAGATACACAAATACAATAGCCTGCTTATGGGGGATGCAATGGATTGGGGGTATGGGATATGGGGTCTGGGTCGCAGATGGCGCATTGCTTGCCAGACAGCAAACCAAATGGATAAATTGCCAACGCCAGCTGAGCCAGCCAAGTTAACAAATACAAAACTTCAAACATTCCAAGAGCAACCATAAAATACCCTTTGTAATATGTAGTAATATTCAAATATTATATCGTTTATAATATAAAATACATATTAGGAAGTTGGAATTTGGTTAAGGAGAATATTATATAATTTTATTTTGTTTTTATTTTAGATAGTTTATCCTAACAACATTTATAGTCCTTAATATCAAAGAATTTGAATACATATATTGATTTGTATAAGCCATAAGTTCTAGAATGTATGACATGAAACAACTTTAGTGTTCGGATATTTGAAATAAATCTTAAATGCCCCACTTAGTAACTTTTTTAGAGAGCAGGGTATATGAGTAGGAGTACGAGGCCCGAGGTAACAAATAGAAATAAAACTAACTCATAAATATACACTGTACAATATATACATATAATTAATTTATTGTTGTTGCGCTTTGGATATTCATACATATTCATACAAACAAATATCACGTATTAGATGCTATACAAAAAAAATCTTAATCCATATTACCCAGTACTAGTAGACTTTTGTTAGACTATATGTATTTGCAGTACAGTCGACCTTCCGCATAACGAATCTCAAGGTGATAAGAAAAACCTTCGTTATAGAGAAAATTCATAATATAGAATGGATTTTGATTGCCATGTTCTGGAAATGAATTCGTAATACAGAAAACTTCATTATATGGAAGTACGACTGTACATATATAAATATATTTATTAATTGCTATTTGAAGGAAGAGTTAGAAACATGGCGCCTGGCAACTGGCTGCAGCTGGAGGCGTTGGCGGTATCTCAGGGTGTCTCCAGCACATGATTCAGATACGCTATATAGCAGATAGCCAGCTTAAGTATCTCAATCTTGGACAGCTTTTTGTCCGGCGGCAGTGTTGGCAACAGTTTCCTTAGCTCCGCAAACGACACGTTGAACGCCTCCACTCGAATCCTCTCGCGAGTTGCATGCGCCGTACGATATTTGAGTGTGGCACGACGTCGCCGTCGACGCTCCTCCCGCGACAGGCCGACCAGCTCGGAGGGATCCAGATGGGCGACGGGCACGGTGCGGCGACGTGGCGCCGGCGTCGGTGGCGGCGGTGGTGTCGGCTGAGCAGCCGTTTCGCAGGCAATGCGCGCCTGGAAGCGCTGATCAATGTCAAGTGTGGTGCTCGCCGCATAATCCTCGGCGCCTGCATGCAGACCATGTCCATGTCCATGGCCATTTGATAGCGCGTTGTTTGCGGCAGCCAATTCATCATCCTGATCCATATAGTAACGGCTCAGCGAGATGCTTTGCGGCGGCGCCGGTGCCAAATGCGTCATGTCATATACCATGTTGAACTGATCCTGCGCCTGCTCCTGACCCGCTTGCTCCGACTCTGCTGCGTACTGTAATTAATTAAGTTAAGAAATATATGGACAGTTTTAAGCATTTTTATACTCGTTACCGAAGGTTAAAAGTATATTGGGTTTGTGCAATGTCCGTCTGTCCGTCCGTATGTGTTCAAGTTTTTTCCACACACTTCAAGCTAGAGACTTGAAACTTTCCAATTATCTTTATCTATGGCATAGTGAATTAAAGTGTCAAGATTGGGGTTCTACGATAACTGGGGGGCTGGCAAAACGATAAATTCGAGCTCAAAACCGATAAATCCACATACTTCGGGTATCCTTACAGATATAACTACCAAATTTGGTAAGAAAATAGCTACTAACAACCAAAAAAAAAAAAAAAAACTACCCAACGCTTCGTCAAAATCGGGAATGCGTGCATCTTTCAGAGCTGTTGAGCTAGAGTCACCAAGTTTGGTAGGAAGATAGCTGGTAACGATCCCCAAAGATCTGAATCAAAAATTTGAATGCCACGCCCACCCATACTACCCTCAGCCCCCCTTGACCCACCTTTTACTTTTAACAAGAGGCACCAAATTTGCAAGGAAGATAGCTATTGGCATGCCAATCTGCATCGGAGAATCTTTAAAGCAGCGTACACCCCTGCCGCACCCATACCCCTTTGCAATCAGGCTTTTCATTACCGGCTTAAATAACTGTAACGAGTATTCCGGTTGTGTCCGACTGCAACGTTTCCACTTGTTCTACTTAAAGATTGAAAATGTAGTATTTAAAACGGAATTGGATTTTTTATGATGCCGAAAACATTAGTTTAAAAAATTGATTCAGTTTCTGTAGTTCAAATAAATAACATAAATTTTTAAACAATTTCTTAACTGTGTAGGTTGAGCCTCAACTTTGATTTATAAAAACAAAAATTTCGAATTCAATTCGGTCTTTTTTTTTTATATGTTTATACAGTGCTCCTGAAGGAATCCTTTGATTCCTTCCGCCCGTTCACGCCCATCCACCTAACCGCAAATTAAGCAAACTTCGCGATTGTTAGTTGCATTATTTATGGTATTCGTTTGTTGGGCGTCAAAGGGTGCGCGGATGTCAACCCCTTAATAAAGGCGACCCCTTTTTTCAGCACGATTGTCACGTGTCCTGTTTGCGTTTCCTATTATGCGTTTTCATTTGTTTTTATTGTGCTTTTTGTATTTATTGTTATTATTCCTGTTTGTTCGCAACATATTTTCACACCTACACAAATAACTGAACACGTTTGTCACGTTTGTGTTTATTTTGGCCGGCGGGAGTTGGGATTTCAAACCCTTTTGTGATTTGCAGTTTAATGGAAAGATTCTTCACTGAAAACTTGCACAAATTGTAGGAAAATCAAAGAGTTCCTTTAAGGGGGATACGCACTAAAATTTGTTTCTCAATAAAGAATCTTTACTTTATTCCCCAGAGCTTAGTTCGACGCACAATTAAGATAACTTAAAAAAAAAAAGTAGTAAGTACATACGAATTATTATTTCACTGGTCTACTTACAAAAATCGCAATCACACTATTTTCTTGAGACTGACAACGGTTAATGAAGTTCTGCACGCCCAAAGCTTTGCCACCGAACTGAATTGACGTAAGGATGTTGCAGCATCATTTATAGCGCACATTATTTGCAACCCCTGTGCGTATGGCACAAGAGTAGCCAATGACAGCGCAAGATTGTTGCAGTAGATGGGCCAATGAATGACAACAAAATGGCGTCGAGCTTTATGATTTTAAAGTATGTAGTTCAGCCTACAAAAAAAGCAGCCATGATGGAGCTGCATACATATGTATGTAGGTCTTGTATTCTAGTGAGGTAGAAAACAAATGAATTATTAAAATTCTAATATTAACAAAATTAGTAACAATAAATATCGGCCAAAAGTGTATTAAGAAATTTTTGTAATTCACTGTTATTAAGAAGCTTTTTAATTCAATTGACTAACTGACTATCAAATAAAACAAACCCTCTCAATAATTAATAATGGTTTCAATAATGGCAGAATAAGCATTTAAATTCTTTCAACCATTTTTCTTTCGCGCCAACAATACTTATACAAGTTCTTTACAATCGATAGGCTTAAATATAGCAAGAACGTGTGAATGGCAAATATGCTTGAAGCCCTGGCACGCTTTCATAACCAACCAGCTGCTTGCTACTTACAGCTATTGTTTTCAATTAATTTACTTCATATTTGTCAGATAAAATGAGCGCGTTGAAGCTATTGAAGCCACTGCAGCTAAGTCTGACAGTGGAACGCCACTACGGCAAACATAATAAAAAGTTTTTGTACAAGGATGGCAAGAAATACGAGAGTATAATTTACTATCCCAGGTAGGTGGACAACCGGCATACAAAACTTGCTTTAAAACCATAATAAAAAAAACCAAAATTACAGAACTCCCGACCATCAGGATCCACCCGTTGAGCCCGCCAAGCTGTTTCGAGTGCAACGCATTAAACCCGTTAAAGGTAACCCATTTTGGGAAAAACGCATACTGAAAGATCTGGGACTAGATGGCAAACAAAGCGATTTTACAGTCGTCAAAAATATACCAGAAAACAATGCACGGCTATGGAAGATAAAGCATTTAATAAAAGTTACGCCTGTAACGTTTCCCTATGGCGAACCCACGGTCCAAGATATAAAGCACACGATACTCAAGGAGAATGGCGAGTGCCTTGTTACAAAGGACATTGGGCCTGTAGAAATACGCGACGCTGCACGGGATGCCTTTGACCAGCAGCCGAAACGCTTGGACACTGAGCTTTTGCGAAAGGATTTAAGACTAAAATGGCTTAATCCATGGTAGAGATAAAATTCATCTAAGTTTAATGTTTTAATATACACAGTTTCGGGCATTCAAAAGGTGCTTCCAAATTGACAATTATGAAAAAAAATGTTTTGTTATTTATGTACTTTAAACTCCAATAGTTACCTAAATACAGCTCAGTTTCATAGCAAATGTCTCACAATTTATTACTTATAGATAAACATTAAAATCCTAACCAAATAGAAGTATATTATTTCACGTGCGAGAACGCTCATGGACGACCATAGCAACCTTCTTCTCGATTGTCTTACAGCCGGATGTTGCAAACATACTATGCTTAGGATCATAAATAACAGCGCTATTAACAACATTGTTTATATCATCTTGTGACGGGTTCTTGGACCAGCGACGAAATTCTGCTTTCACGCACTGTACAACGTGCGCCTTTTCAAGTGCCAGAAATGGTATATAATGATCAATGACATGTGCCTCAATCATATTTGTCTTTTTCAATCCGCCTTCCATATTGTAGGCAGACTTGGTGAGCATCTCCTCAAAGTCAGAGAGTCGTGTGTCCTCGCGTCGTGTGCCCTTTTTCATAAGCTCGGCAAGATGATCAGAAATGCGTACTCCCGCTGTGTTCGACAGGAATATAAAAATGGCTTTGGTATAGTCATTATTCCTCATGTTAGCTGCATAGTCCACAAGCGATGTAAGCGTATCAAAGATACCAATTGGCATCTTGTCCACCTCATCAAATATGAACAAGGATCGTGGACAATTTTGTATATAGTACCGCACCTCACTATTGATGCGCTCCTTGTATTCATTTATACGGTCAGGATGCGCAAAATCAGCTCGACCGAAATACTTGTGCACGAATGAGCTCTTGGTACCTTCTAGGTAAAGTGCTTGTGCTATTTGGTCGGCAACGAAACTCTTGCCGGTGCCGGGTGTTCCATGAAAACTCATCACAAGCGGCTTACGTGACGGACTATTTGATCTGAGATGAGCAACAAGAGCGGGAACAACGTGTTGAATCACCATATGCTGACCAAAAACATTGCGATTGAGCGACTCATACAGTTCTGTAAAGTAAAATTGTTACAGGTGGTTGTTATCAAATGTTAAATTCACCACTCACTGTTCATGTCGCCCGGAATGCTCCGTTCATCACAGCACTCATAAAACCGGCAGTAGGTTTGACTCTTAAAAAACCCATACCCTACAGCTCCAACACCGGCAGCAAGACCCATAGTTAATGGCTCTATGGAACTTACTGTACGAAGGCTAATGAGACCAATTACCAAATATAAATATTTATATTTATTGCAATTATTAAATGCGTTTTTATTAGACATTTTGCAGATGTGTCACTTAATATGCTTCGCCGAAGATATCGATACATTAATTAATGCAACAAAATTTTTGATAACGCAATAATAATAGTTCGCTATTATAAGATTGATGACCTCCACATAGCTGCCACTAAAGTATTTTTCGATTTTTTTAAATTTTTTGCAAGCCGGTGAAATGAACACACACTTATTCTAAAAATACTCATTAAAATTATTGGGCAATTTTGCTAATCGATAGTTGTTAGTCATCGTTTCTCAAATTAGCCGATAATTCTCTTGCTTAATACACACCCGTCTCTAGCACCGAACAGCAATCTCGGGGTGCTGAAAGAATTAATAATAATTTAATTGGATTGTCAAATTAAATATGACGGAGCTACTCATAGATCCCGATATACGCGTTTGGGTGTTTCTGCCCATCGTACTAATCACATTTCTAGTCGGCATCGTGCGCCATTATGTATCCATTCTGATATCCACACAGAAAAAGGCAGAGATGACCCAAATCATGGACAGGTGAGCGAAGTTCATATAAAAAGTGCAACAAATATTTGTTTTGACATTTGAATTTATATAATGTTTGTGGACACAGCCAAGCCATGATACGAGCTCGATTGCTTCGCGAGAATGGTAAATATCTGAGTGCTCAGTCCTTCTCCATGCGAAAGAACTTCTTTAACAACGAAGAGACAGGATATTTTAAGACCCAAAAACGCGCTCCGGTTGCTCAAAACTCCTCGGCTATGCTGACGGACATGGTAAAAGGTAATTTTATTAATGTGTTGCCCATGGTCGTTATTGGTGGCTGGATAAACTGGATGTTCTCCGGTTTTGTGACCACCAAGGTACCATTTCCCTTAACTCTTCGCTTCAAGCCTATGCTACAGCGCGGCGTGGAGTTGGCCTCACTAGATGCCGCGTGGGTATCATCGGCATCATGGTATTTTCTGAACGTTTTCGGATTGCGCTCTATTTACACCCTAGTACTGGGCGAGAACAACCATGCGGATCAGACCCAAGCGCAGGCAGATGCCATGACCGGCGCTGCGATGACCATGCCTCAAGATCCCAAGGCAGCATTCAAAGCCGAATGGGAGGCACTCGAGATCACAGAATATCACAATGCGCTTAAGAACATCGATGCCGAAATGATGAGCATCGCCAACGAATCGAGCGCCTCCTAGCTGCGCCCAAAGAAACGCAGACTGCTTGCCCACAGGCAACGTGCGTTTAGGCTTACCCATTAGCACAATTTAGACGATGTATTTCAAAAAGTGAAAGTGAAAAAACCCTAGTTTGTTATTTTTAAGCAATTTAATAAAACTAAGAATTAATTCATTATTCCGCCAGAATATTGTATAGAATGTCCCTAAGGAGCTACTAACTACTGAATGTAGTTTTTCGTGTCATGCACATAATGTGTGAAATTTTTTTTAAATCTTCAAACGTAGTTGATTCATTAAATTATAATAGAACGCAGAATATAACAGTCGTGGTAAATGAAACACACTCTTCTGATTCGGCAAAAAATAAAAAAATTAGTACCACCAAATCTTGCGAAATACAAAAAAAAAAAACTAAATACATATTACCATTATTGAATATAAGAAAGAAAAAAAAAAACAATAAATGCAGGTTCTGTGTTCAAGAGTAGACTTCAATTAACAAATAATTCTAATATCTGAATGCTAATTCAATTGTCAGCAAACTTAATAATTGTAATGAATACACTGTATTTAAAATATTAATGACTTTTGACCAACTAGGGTTAAAAACATTTCATACTAAAAGTGTTAAAAATAATAGATACAAACAAAAAATGTTTATTCAACGGTTTAACTATTCATTTGTGTCAAAGTCTTAAGTTGACGAAAACTTTACAAGTTAATAAAGTAAACAAACATATACAATCGGTAATCATCAACCAAATATTTTATTGTGGTTATTATAAGCATTCTTAAGCAGCATCTACGTATGCCTATTATTTTACTAGAAGATAGTACCATGTGTAATTAGATGAAATACAGATTGATCTTATGTTACCCAGTGCTGTAACATTATCTGTAGAAATAAAAAGAATAATTAATATACTGTAAAGTATTTGTTGTGTAAAGTATTCATATGCGATTTCTATCGATTGTTTATGTTATGTTATGTTCGTGTATACCGATATATTGTAAGCTAGTATCACCAAGTAAAAAATATTCTAGAGCAATCACTTCGTTTTTCGTGCACGCGGTCGGGTTTCGCTGTACATTTGCACGGCGGAACCCACAAAGCAGTTCGGCTGTTGAGCCGACTGCGCGCTCTCGAATAATTTTAGTTTGCGATTAATTGCAGAGAGGCAGTCGACTGAGACGGTTGATCCACGCAGCTCTGCTGTTTATATGCGTATTTGATTTACGTATTTGATTTGCGTGTAGGGTTTTGTTATTTTTCGGGTGGGTCGCTGAAAATTGAACAGCGTTTTACTTCGTGCATGTATGTATATGTAAAAAATCATATTGAGAAAGGTCAGGTTTTGCTATTGAAGACCAGCAGATCAACAAAGCGCACACATGCATACGCATAAAATATATATAGAGTCTAGAATATTTTTTACTTGGTGCTTATGCCAAGCGCGCAAGTAAAAAAACCAGAAAAAGAATCTTCCGAAATAAAAAACATTCAACATATTATAACGAATAAATAAGAGTTTTATACAGGAAAAGCGGAAATTTTAATTGATATATAATTAATTTTTCAATTGTGTTAAGTCACTTGCCATATATTTGGTTAGTGGTTAAGTACATAATTGTCCAACTATCGAACATTTGCAATTTCGATCAATCAAGTTTGAAGCATTGTTATCGATAAATACACGAAGTAAACAAGCGTCGTCGTCGTTGCAATTTGTATTCGCACCAATTTTTTTGTGAACAGTTCAGCTAGAGCAAACTCTTAAAAACAACTATGGGACCAACTCAGGTGCTGCTGGAGAGCTTTCAAAGCCAAGGTAATAATAATGCCACCAATATAGAAGCCACCAAATCAGCTATTACTAAAATGCTGGTACGCATCGAACGCTTTCAAACGCACGTACGCAAGCACATAGATGAGAACTATGCCGACTTTATGCCCAATCACACATCGCCAGACATTTTCCTGGAGAAGTCTAGCACGTTATGTGACGAAATTAGCGATTTGCTCGCCAACGTTGGCAACGAGGGTCAGTCCATGCTGAGTGACGCTAGCGTGGAGCTGGCAAACAGTAGTCGAGATCTGCGCGAGAAATTGCTCGGATTGCGGGTCAGTGAGCATATACTGAAACTGGATGACCTGTTCCAGTGCGTGGAGGAGGCGAAGGCGACCAAGGATTGCCTGGTGGTGCTCGATCTGATGGGCAGGCTGCGCAGTCTTATTTACGGTGATGGTACAAGCGATGCCATTGCCCCAGATGTGGAGCGCATCTTTCAGTCGATGGAGTGCTACGAGTCTATCAAGGTTAAATACCAGGTGCAGTCGCATTTATTACAGCAAAATCTACAGGAGCGCTTTGATCGCCTCGTGCAATTAACCTGCAAATCATTTCCCACATCCAAGTGTGTAACGCTGCTTATCAGCAAAGACGAGGTGCAGTTGCAGGACATTGTAATAGCACTGTTTCAGGAGCGCTACAATCCTGCTAAACTGTGCTCCTTTCTGCTAGAAAACTGCATAGTGCCGCTCATCCAAAAACCTGTCTCTGTGGAGTATAACGAGAATGCCAAAGATGGCACTTACACAAAATTAACGCTTTCGTACTCCATTAAGGAGCCGGATACATTGCCTTTACTGCGTCCCAACTACAAGGACATATTTGAACACTTTCGTCTGCTGCTGCAAACGCTGGGTGGCATCAATAGCAGCCTCAATGGCACTCAGCATGTGTTCACAATTATTGGTGATCATATCAAGGATCGCATGCTTCAGCTGCTCCTTGATGAGTGCCTAATACCAGCAGTGCCAGAGACCATGGATGATTATAACAGCTCCACGCTCTGCGACGATGTAGGGCATTTTGAGCATCTGCTGGCCGACACGTTTCTCATCAATCCCGAGCAGGATACGACGCTTAGCGAGTTTACCAAACAATTTGATACCTACTATCGCAATCGACTTTCTGCCCGGGTTTTGGCAACGGCACGCGAGATCATACAGCGCGATCTGCAGGACATGACGCTAGTTGCCCCCAGTAATCTGCCTGCTAATGTTGCCAGTGATCCGTTACTCTTTCCACGCTGCATGATTTCCAAGAGCGTGCAGGTTAAACTTTAAACACATTTTCCAAATGATTTTCTTTATACCAATTACTTTCGCTTCTAGGAGTTTGTGAAGCTTATGGAGCGTGTACTGCGCCAGCCTACAGATAAAGTTGATGAGGGTACACCAGATCCACTGGCTGGTGTCATTGCGCTGCTGTTAGAGACATACATCATTGAGGTGCCCAAGGTGCACAAAAAGCTGCTGCAGAGCATACCGCAACAATCGGCGCTGTTCTACAACAATTGCATGTATTTAACCCATTGGGTGGCCCAGCATGCCAACAAGGACATCGATAGCTATCCATCGCTGGTCAAAATGCTGCAATCCACGGGCAATAAGCAGCTGCGAGTTCAGGTCAGCTATCAGGAGTCCATACTCATGGATATCATGAGTGGTTTTGGTGAGTCTATGTACTTTATACTTTAATGCAAGACATTTGTGCGATACTCTTATGGGTTCTCTAAGGAACCCTGGGAAATAAAATAGCCCATGTGCTATTCCAGAATTCAAGCTATCTATGTGCTTAATTTATTTCATATCCATATAGCCGTTTTTGCGTTAAAAGTAACAAACATCCATTTATCCATATTAGCAAAAATAATCAAATTATTTTTGTATTTTTTATTTGAACAGAATTCGAGAGTCCGCACACATTGGGCACAGCACCATTGAGACTAGTGCGTCAGTGCCTGCGCCATTTGGAGCTGTTGAAGAATGTCTGGCAGCAGGTGCTGCCCGATAATGTATACAATAACAATTTCTGTGAGCTTATCCATGTCTTTACCAATGAGCTGGTGCTGCGTGTTTTTAAGCTGCGCGACATTTCGGCGACTATGGCCAGCGAGCTGAGCGATTTGATTGATGTGGTGCTGGAAAAGGCACCATTACTCTTTCAGGACAAACGCAAAGTGGTTGTTGTACGCTCCTGGCTTAAGCTGCAGCAACTCAAGACCATGATGAATGCTTCGCTCAAAGAGATTACGGAGCTGTGGTGCGATGGTGCGGGTCCGCTGACCGCCAACTATCAAGCCAATGAAATAAAGCACCTAATACGCGCCCTCTTTCAGGACACGGATCGGCGTGCCAAGGCCATTACACAGATCGTTTAATAAGCATCAATCAAAACATTTTATAGTTAGTATACGATTTAATTGTAAAACAAAAATAAATGCCAAACATAAAAACTACAACAACTCAGCTCATCTCGTGTCTGGCCTGCAGCAAAAGTGGACGCAGCTGCTCCAATAACAGACGATGATCGCGTCCATGCGTAACGCTCAATATGCGCTGCGCCTCCTGCAAACTATGCAAGGCCAACTTGTAGTTGCGCTCGTACAGCTGAATTTTGCCCAGCTTCATGTACAGCAAACCCAGCAGCGGATTCCATTCGCCATGATATTTACCAAAGCCCGGCAACAGCTGCTGTCCGAATGACAGCGCATCCGTCCACTTGCCGACACTAATGGCCGCCTCAAAGGCTGCGTCGAGCGTCTTAACATGCCAAACGTTCAACGGATGCAGTACACCACGCTGCTTCTCCAAGCATACTTTGCACACATCCAAATCTGCATGTCACAATTTTTGAAATATTAAATATTATGCATTTTGTAGACTGAAGACAACTTACAGGCCACCTCATTCATGTTGTTCAGACTGCTTTGGGTCAACGTCATAATATCAGTGTAATCGTTGCGCAGCTGGGATGTAACACTGGCATCGCAACGCTGGCACTTGGCCAGCTCAATATTAACGCTGGCATCGCAGTTGCCGTTGGGGCAAACGGCGGCGTTCATTTCATGAATTTCCTGGGGATTAATGCACTTGCTGCACACGCAGAGAAAATAATAATGTTGCATGAGATCGGCGCGTCGCTGCTCCGGCGTATTAAGTAAATCGATATAACTAATATAAATCTTTGACCAGTCCAAGCATGCCAGATCCTCAGTTACATGCACATGCAGTTCCGTGCCCTCGAATGTGGCCACTGCATTGGGTTGACAGCTGTGATCTGTTATGGATACGCCCAAATAAATAGCAGTCGCTATTGAGTTCATCTCCGCATCCAATATATTGAAACCGTTCGTAATGAGCTGCAATTGAACAGGTGGTAATTATATTTACATAGGAAAATTGATGGAAACAGGTGGCTGTGTGTCATATTAGAGAACAAGCAGGTGCCAAGTTCGCGTGCCAAAAATTAATTATTGTTCACAAGGACTTTGGGGGATGATTTAAGGTATGGTACATCTAGGAAACTGCTCAACAGGATTCACACCACTTACACGGCCATAAATGCTCATAAGTTCGGTTAAGTTGGGCACTATGCTGCTTTTGCATTTGTTGCCGTCGCTCATCATGTCTGTAAGCACGGCATGCAACGATTCCAGATGCTCCAGCCGTTTGGGATCGTTCTTTATTTCCGCATAGTCTGCAAAAAAATTGTTCTAGATGCCAATGTACACCTCAATTTAATTTACTTACGCGACATCAGATCACGAAACTTGCGTGAACCATGCTCTGTGTAATAGCCGCGCTCCAGGTCCCCTCCATGCTCGAGACGCAATATTAAACGGCAAAGCATGCGTGCTGCATCGGGCACAATTCGCGGCTGGACGCGCTTAAGAAAGGGACACTCGTGCTTGTGCAGTGCCCAGGCTTGCTGCTGGCAGGCTCGATTGCAATAGGAAACATAACGGCAATTTGAGCACTTAAGCACTTTGACACTGCAACAAAAGAAAACTTGTTGAATATGTGTGTTCGTAGATATTTATGTACATACATATGTATTTATATATGTACTACTTACGCCTCCAGGCAATTATCACAGCGTTCCGAACGATACTGGGACTTTAGTACATAGGCGAAGGGCTTTTCGGTAAGAATGCGCGTGCCACGCTTTATGGCCAATGATTTTTTGGATGTGGTTGAGGTGGGTGATTCCATTGCGACCAGTGCTTAAAGCATAATGAGCACACACGCAAAAACACCTGCCGATCAATTTAGATATATTGCATTTTCATAGATTCAAATTTAAATGTTTTTTGCGGCACCTAGTATTTCTATTTTTAGCGCACGGCGCAAAAACAAATTTCAATCTAAGCAAGCAAATTAAAAATAATAACAGCAACGGCTTTGGTCGCACTCAGTGATACCCTGCAAAAAAACAAACAAACACTTCTAACATACATTTGTGTAGAACAATTGCAAGATTCTTTTTTTTTTTTTTGATTTGACTCAACTGGGAGTAACAATTTCAATACATTTACTAAAAACTACTAGTTGTTATTTCTATAATTTAAATACACATTTAAATTAACATTTTACAGCAAAACAAACATTCCTGTAAGCATAAAAAAGCGTCACACGATTGATAAATAAAAAAATAAGATGCTGAAAAATAGAATGTCAAACTAAAAAAAAAAAACGCCTACGCTGGCAACGCTGTGAGAGCGCGTGCTCCAAAGTAAAATTACATAGAGGTAGCGTATTCAGCGTGCCTGCCGTCTATTAATGTGCTTAAGCTATGTAATTTATTCCCAGTATGCATTGGCAACTTGAAGCAATTCCGACAGACAGCATAAGAACAGCTGAGCGAATGGGCTCAAATTTAGACCACCTTATTAATTTCACCATGGTGTTTACCCTCCTCCAGCATTGAGCGCTGGTTCGACAGTGCTGAACTTACTGACTACCTCATGGGTAACAGTACTTACCCGACAAACCCTTACAAATGACGTTTATTCATTTTATTTAATAGCCTTTGACATGGTAGAAATTACCCATGTCAAAAACATAAAACAATAATTTATTTTACTTGCGCAGATTTATTTAATTATAAGTTATTAGTATTTTTATCAAGGATTTCCTCAAACTTTTTATTAGATACCAGAAAAACCCAACCACGCGATGCTTGGCGATCTCAGATTGTAACTCTATGAACATGGAATGCAAATTAGAATGTAAAATTTGTAGATCCAATTGACGAATTACTCTACATTTATCATACCGTTTCTTTATATGTGTGCATGTATAATATACATTGTAGATGGATAACCACCAACAGTTCATACGGAACAAAGCCCTCTTTTCTGACCAGCTGATTGGTATTTTATTTGCGGCTATGTGGCAACACTGTTTGGCAAACAAACGGTGCTTCATAGAATGCAATGTTGTTTTTGTTCTACATAACAAAAATAAAAAAAAAAACAACTCCAGTTTTATTATTAATTTTGCAAGCGACGCTTTATTGCAAATACACACGATTCTAAAAATCACAATGTTAGTACAAGAAAACGGTGGCATACATAAATTCGTCTAGACCGATGCTTTTGCATTAAAATAAGCTTTAAAATATGTTATGAACCCTCAGATAGTACTGGAAGGAAGATTATAACAGCAAATTGTTGCCAGATTGCAACATGCCTACTGCGCAGCAGACGCCACAACAGCAGCCGCAGACACAACCAAACAATGGGGAAAGCAATGATGGCAATGATGAATTAAAAGATGATAATATGCCAAATTTGTCAACACTATCACTTGATGAACTTAAGCAGCTTGATCGGGATCCTGAGTTCTTTGACGATTTTATTGAGGAGATGTCTGTGGTGCAACATCTAAACGAGGAGCTTGATTCAATGATGGATCAAGTTGAAACCATATCACGTATGTTTTTAGATATATTTATAACAGGTACTCACCTAGATTACTTTCAATTGTATACATGCAGGCGAAAATGAGAGCAAGGGCACACATCTAGTGGAGTTAAAACGACGGCTTAGCGATGACTATACGGCATTAAAAACGCTCGGCGAGAAATGTGACCAGCTGAACAAAAAGTATTTAAAGAAATCGGAGGAATATGCTCCGCAGCACATCAGAGTATAAATGCGCAAACTTATTACAATTTAAAATTCGATGTGAACTATTTCTGTTATTTGTGTTCTGGCTAGGAACTGTTGCAGATTGCCGCTTCAAATGCAGATGCCGATTGTGATCGTCACGTGGAACATTTTCTGAATGGCAAAATCGATGTGCAAACATTTCTCAACACCTACCAGAGCTCCAAGAAAATCAGCGCAGAGCGCAAAGCAAAGGAAGAGCGGCTTGGTACACAGCTAACCGCTTTGGAGCGTGCAGGCATATGAGTTCGATAATTTATAATTTTATCATTACTGTTAGACCCTTACTATTGCTCGTCTACTTAAGTCTAACTTGTATTTTGTGTTTTTACAGTGTGTTTGTTCATCACACAGCCGCAATATATAGTCTAAGCCAAAAATTGCTCGTTAGAAAATCGTGTAAAGTCTAGTTATAATAACTCTACTTATAGTATACCTACATATTTATAGATTTTGAGGCAATAAGGATAGAAGTCAATTTATGTTTCTAAGTTCTAATGGCTCTTAATAGTGGGTGTAAAAATCAGCGTTTTATTGTAAATGTCCGCCCATCGAAGGGTTGAAACTGTCCCCCAATAAATATATATCTATTTTTAAAGCTATACCTCTTACAATGTTTTCAATTTGAAGAAATTAATATTAATCTTGAGAGAAATAAAATAAAAAATTGTTTGCATGAAGGATGGCGCGTTTCTGCAGATCGCTAAATCGGCACAGCGATTTTCCGCCAGTTTAATAGCTTTGCACAACCTTTTTATTAATTTTCAATGGGTTCATTGCAGGGATCCAGAAATTTGATTGTACGGCATGGCCCTCACGTCAAATGCAAACATATCGATAAGAAATTTATAAATCGATAGGCATTAAGCAACTCGGGTCGTAAATAGTCACACAGCTTTTCCGCCTTTTTGTGTATAGATCTGAGTTACGAAGAATTTAACAAATTGGATGCAAAAATTTTTTTTAAAATGAATATTTGCATACTCTGCCGCTCGCCCGAAGATGACGTGCTGCTCTTTGGTAAGCTATACACAAAAGAAGTCCGTGTACATGAGAAGTGCCTGGTAAGTACAAAATTGGTGCAACAAAAATATCGCAGCATTGCTGAAAATAATTTTGTCTTCTTGGCTGTAGTATTTGAGCTCAAACCTAACCCAGCGCAGAGGTAGTAGCAATACCATCTTAGACTTCGATATCGGAGATATTAAGACCGAGGCGGAACGCGTTAGTAAATTGGTAAGATATATGTATATATTTTTTTTAAATTTGTCAATCCCATTAAAAAAGTGTTAAGGAAAACTGTTTTACATATTAAAGATGTCGAGCTCTAATAACGTGCTTTTTATGTATTCATACATATGTACATACATTCATAATACATACATATATACATACATCAGCCATATTAATCTTGTCAGTTTGCATCTTCCCATTTTTATTGTCATTTCTTTTTTAACATTGTGTCGGCACCAAAAGTAAACATTGCCTTAACATTTGATACTTTGCAGAAATGTTGTTACTGCCTCCGTTCGGGTGCCAATATTGGATGCTGCAATTTAGGCTGCCGCCGAACATTTCACACCGGTTGTGGACTAAAAAAGCACGCACAGAATCAATTTATGGGTATATTTAGATCATATTGCCATTCGCATGTTTTGGGCTACAAGGAACGCCCCAATGCGGATCAAAAGTGCTCCATATGCTTTGAGCTGCTGCTCAACGGAGAAGAGTTTAAATGCACCAGTCATATACATGGCAAGTGTTGCAATAATGGCTGGTACCACAAGCTCTGCGTGCAGGAATATGCTAACTCGGCGGGATACTTCTTCAAGTGTCCATTGTGCAACGATTCACAAATATTTCGTTCAATTGTGGAATATGGAATCTCTGTTCCAGATTGGTAAGTTTCAAATATCTATTTCATAATTTTATAATAATAACCGATTTGTTTTTGACATTGCCACAGCGATGCATCATGGGAAAATGATGAAATGTATGAGGATCATTTTACTCTTCAGACCACTTGCACTGCCAATGAATGCATTGCACCCAATGGACGCGAAGGTGACGAGCTCCAATTGCTTTACTGCCGCACGTGCGGATCGAATCCGATGCATCTGGATTGCACATATTTCGATGCTGATGAATATCGCTGCAACACTTGCGCCACTGTGTTGGGGTCTGGGGAGCTACGATCTGACGATGATTTGAATTGGCTCATGGAGGAAGATTCTGGGTCTGATTCTGAAAAAAGCGAAGAAGGTGAAGTCAAAGTCGGTCACCGTAAGTCTCATTCTGTACTGAGCGAAGAAGGCGAAGTCAAAGTCGATCAACGTAAGACTGATTCTGAAATGAAGGAAGCAGGCGAAGTCAGTGACGGGGACGTTGATGTTAAAACTAACGGTTCCGATGACGTCAACCAAAACAGCGACAGTGATGTTGATACGTTCGAAAAACTTTCCGAGACAGAGGCTTATGAAAGCTGCGAAAAACTAACCGAGACGCAGGCATCGGAAAGTGGCAGCAACGCAGAGGAATCAATGGTCCTTTCTGATTCGGATACTGACTGGGAAAAAATTATCTCGCAATTTGAAAGAGATAAAGAGAACAAGGAGGCGAACGTTCTGTGGAACAAACAGCCAACAACGGCAATAACATCACCACGTACACTTCCAATTTCACCTCTTCGCGTGCGTTACTCAGAATCACAAGAAGCTAACAAGCCAAAAAATGAGAGGGAACCAGATTTAGTGGAGAAAGACGAAGAGCCACTATCAAAAAAGAGGAAAGTGGATGAGATGGAGGAGCCATCCTTGAATAAGAAAAAGGAGGGGGACGGGAACGAAGAGCCATCCTCAAATAATGAAAAACAACACAAACAAAACACAAACTAATCCTAATCCTGTTCTGGTCTCACGCTGTCTTCAAAGCTGCTACGCAAACGTAGAGCAACCCAACTGCATAGCGACTCGTACTCGCTCTTGTTTCAAGAGCTTGAACGACAAGGAACATCATTAAACATACTATTCCAAAAATAATGAAGGCTACGCAGAAACCTAATGAAATGTTGGAACTTTTTGTTATTAATTTATTATATATTTTTTTTTTTGCGTTTAGAAAAAGACGGACATAAAATGAATGCGTCTCGCTCTAATTGATAACTGAGAACGTACACGAATGAACTCGCGTATTAAACTTGAACTAATGTTTAACATTAGTGGTCAATAATACATATAATATAAATTGTTTACAAATATATTATATGTTAACAATATATTATATATAACATATAATATAAATTGTTAACAAATATATTAATATAATATAATACATATAATATAAATTGTTAACAAATATATTAATATAATATAATACATATAATATAAATTGTTAACAAATATATTAATATAATATAATACATATAATATAATTTGTTAACAAATATATTAATATAAAACCTGCTTAACAAAAAGATCACCGCTGTATTTGCTTTGAAAAATAGTATTTACTATAAGAGATATACCATACATCACATCGCGAACAGCATACCAGCCTCACTGTGTTGTAGTAAAAGTACATCGATAGTTTTTTTCAGCAGCACAATAACAAAATATCTCAGCCAACACAAACAAAAACATTAATCTCTGTAACCATTGAAAATTGTTATGTTCCTGGAGGTTTTTTAATTAAAGTAATAATTAGAAGCTAAGTTAACAATAATATTGCTATTGCTTAGAGTAATTGATTATTTATTAAGTATCGACATAAAGTCATCGAAAATATGTTAAGTGCTGTAAATGGTCAGACATATTTGTTTATCGCATTGACCATCGATACATCGATGTTTTTTTTTTTTTTACATCCGTACTCCATTCCATATATATACCGTGCGTTAATAATAGTTTACTCATAATATGAATGTTATTTAGGATTATAAATTTAATTAACTTGTTTAAACCAGTCAGCAGTGCAGGTGCAAAATAAACCCAATGTAATATAAACACCAAAGTGTATAAGTGTGTGTGCAAACCGAAAAAGTCTAATAATAAAAAGATATAATAGGCTGGCATTGTGTGCGAGAAAGGGAAAGGAATAGGACGAAGGAGAAGAGAGGGCGATTTGCCAATTTATTGTGCGTGTATATTGTATGTTTGCTGTCAGTGTGACTTTAAAGCTTTGTAATTAAAATATTTTGTTAATAATACGCACAGAAGATACCAGTAAAATTAAAAACTCGTTTGCAAAACTCCAACTGTGCTTCCAACACAACCAGCAACATTAATAACAACAAGTCGGCCCTTGTCTGACATTTTATGCTTGCCGCCATCCCAACCAAATTCCTGATAAATACTTGCAAAAGCAAAAGCAGCACCAGCGTCAAGTGGCTCAAGGCGGGGAATTAAATAACAAGTAACAAACTAAAAACTCTTTTATACAATTACTCCAATAACAATAGGGAGAAAAGCTTATCACACGCAACACACATCACAAGCAGCTACAGCAGCTGCAGACACATTCAGAAGAACAACAGTTTATCATATTATTATTTGAGCAACCGGCAGCAGCCACCATCTTCACTGTGAGAACGAGCGAGAGGCAGAAGCACACGACAGTGTATATGTGTGTGGGTGTGTCTCTGTGTTTGTGTGTGTGTGGGAGCAAGGCACAGGCAAAACACAACATAAGCTGAATACAAGCATTTAAACAAATTTTCGCATTGTTCAACTTGGACGCCAGCGTCAACGTCGCTGCTAACGTCAACATCAACGCCGATTAACTGTAAATTACAATAACAGGAAACTCAACAACAGCTCCAAAATGGCACGCCACTTTGATCATATGTTCAAGTTACTTATAATTGGCGACAGCGGTAAGTGCAAATGCAAATATTTCCATACACTTACTACTAACATACATAAATGCATACCAAGGTACATAAATACATGAAATAAAACACATGCATGCAAGTGTTTTTAGCTTTTTTTGACGTAAACATTTTTGCATGTTATTCACCTGCCCAACATAAAAACAACAACGTTATAACTAGCAATCAAACAAAAGCAACAACAACAACAACGAAAAAAAACCCTGCACTGTTTGTGCTCAATCCCAATTTGGTTTTCTGTTTGTGTTTGTCCGATTTCTTTGTTTTTGCTTTGTGTTTTTGTTTGTCTGCGTACAATCAGCTGTTTTTCTTTTTTTTTTCATTTCGTGTCTCTATCTCTGTCTATGCAAATTGTTTTAAAAACAACAATTATAATCTCGTTGCTCTGATCTTTGCACGATAGCCGCAATAGTCTTTTTTCGCTCATTATGTTATCGATAACAAATAAGCTATGAATGCATTTACATGCAACTGTATTTACCGTTGATACAAAAAACGCCGTATTTGCATTAATTCTAATAGAAATAGAGACCAAAGAGCATCGATAATATTTACATTTAAATTTCATGCGACTCAACAGCTCGGAATGCAATTGAGTTTTTATTGGTAAATAAAACGAATTTGCTCTTGCAGCTCAATTTTAAGGGCGTTTTTCTTATCGAGCTACTTCAATTGTAATTAGAGAGCTGGCAGCTCTAAACTGATTTGTTCTTGCTATTGTTGTTCAAAAAGAATATGTATTTCAACGATTGCACAGTTGCATGTGCCGAATGTACATACATATGTATGTAGGTACATGTGTAATTCTTTTGTAGCAAATTTTTGAAGCAAATTATTGTTATACAGCTTATAATTGCATAGTAGTTTTTTCACTAGTACTTTCACTATTATTAATTTTATATTTTTAAATGGTGTGTTGTTTTTGTTGCAGGTGTTGGTAAATCATCGCTGCTTATACGCTTCTCAGATGACACATTTTCGGGCAGTTATATAACAACAATTGGTGTGGACTTTAAGATACGCACCGTTGTGATCGATGGCCTGCGCGTCAAGCTGCAAATATGGGATACAGCCGGACAGGAGCGCTTTCGCACCATTACTAGCACCTATTATCGTGGCACACACGGCGTCATTATTGTCTACGATGTCACGAATGGTGATTCCTTTGCGAATGTGCGCCGTTGGCTGGAGGAGATACAAAACAATTGCGATGTGGTTAACAAAGTATTAGGTAAGTATATATATGTACATACACATACAAACGTACATACAAGCTATTTATAACATACAAACATCTATAATTTGACAGTGGGCAACAAGAATGATGATCCGGATCGTAAGGTGGTCATAACGGAGGATGCGCAACGATTTGCGCGACAAATGGACATTGAGCTGTTTGAGACATCTGCCAAAGACAACCTCAATGTGGAGGATATGTTTTTGTCCATAACGCGACAGGTGCTTAATCACAAGCTGCGCACCGCCTCCGACGAACAGCAGAAGGATCGCATTACTGTAAAGCCTGGCAAAAACAAGGGCAAATCCAACAAATGTTGCAGTTGAAAGCGAAACTTCATCATGTGCATACATTGTGGGGTCGCGCAGTACAGGTTAAAAATGGCACACACACACAAACAACCGAACAGACAAACACACACGCAGTTAGACAAACCTATGTTATTAACACACACACACACACAATCACACTCACACACAAGACATAATTTTTTTTTTTTTTTTAAATTTTTTATAAAGCCTTTGGAGCCGTTAATGTAAATGTAAAGCGCAATTAATTGTATTTAGCAATTTATATACATAACATGTATACATATATTTATATTTATACACATATGTATACATATAAATATATAAAAACAATATAAATATAAAAAAGGAAAAAAAAATGCATATTTATACAAGAATATATTTATACTTGAATATGAAAGAAAATCAAAAAAAAAATTGTATTTACAACATTATGGCAAGAAATGAAACAATAATTGCGAATTCGCAGCAGAACAGAGAAAATGAGACAAAACGAAAACAAGTTTATAGGGTTTTCTTATCATTTATCCAGCACTGGAAACAGACTCGACAAACGAATATACACATGTATTTAGTACATTTATAAATTCGCGACTGTTTAATTTGCCCATTGTGTAATAATCGCATGTACTATTTGTGCGAAAGGGAAAGCAAATTTGTCTGTTGACATTGCTCTCTTGTAATTGCAGCACTTTGTAAGTGTGTAAAAGAGATGGTGAACTGCAAGCAAACCTCGTAAGTTGAGAGATCTATCAAAATCGAGCTCATATTATCCACACCTATAATCTAAAAACTCTGCAATAGGTCCACAAAAGTCAACAACTAACTCTAACTGACGCCCACTTAAAAAACACTTTTACTTGTTTAGTTGTGTGTAGCATTTAAATTTAAAATATACTATATAATATATACATTTCATAAACACAAAAACGCATAATTACCATTAGTATACAAGTATATATTGTACATTTTGTTTTTGTCATGTCTAAATTAGTTTGCAATCGTTTTCGAAAAGCCAATTATGTATGTATGTATGTATATATTTCTGTACATATATATATATATGAAACTGATATTAATATTGTATATGATTGTATTTTATATTGTATTTTTTGATATAGTAGACGCATAACTCGAAATCGTATATAGATTTGTTTTGTTTCAGCACCAAATATATATAATTATTTGATAGACAGACGGATAGAAAGTGTGATCGATTCATAGTTGAATACCTAATCCATTGAACCCAAAATTACAAATGTTATATGCAGTATTTAACAATGCTATATACATTATTAATCATGCACATACACTAAATTCATAAATACCATATGGAGAAGATTCAGGCAAAAAAAAAAAAGAAAACAAAACAACAACAAAAACAACGGTATCAAATAAAGTAACTAATTACATTTTTAAGCAATGTTCGTCATTTCTTGTCAAATTCCATTATGATAAAGCTTTATAACTGTGGTAAGTTCAGGTTTAATGCTTATAGCGTCCGTCCGTTGCGACGAAAACTCGATGACTTGGTTGGTCCCCATACAAACTTATATGAATGGGCCTCCTCGCTTTAAGCGACGAACCGCTTATACCGACGAGATTTTTCACATTTCAACCGGATATTACGGTGCGTTTTTTACATTTCTGCTGAGCCTGCTTCACGAGATTTTTGTTATTTTTGATATTTTTGCTTTGTCTGTTTTTTTCGACAAGTGAACTACTGAATACACTTTCGGACTGCGTGCTCATCGCTGCATAACTGTATGGTAGTTGCGGTGGCAAAATCGATGGCAAAATCGTTGGCAAGTGTCATAGAATTAAAAATTTTAAAGAGAATTAATGATCTGCGATTGCAAAACTGAAATTCGACTGTATGTGTACATCAATGCATTTGCAGCACATTTAAATGAGTGAAATGTAAGCTATGCTCTGCTATCTGTTTATTATGTTTGTTCAATAAAGAACGGCATTTAATTTAACGCAAATATGTGCAAAATAATTTTTAACATATTAATTAATATATTTTTATTTTTATTTGTAATCTTTTGAACATAATATTTAAAGTAAGAACACTGGCAATAGTAAAATACATACATACATGCAAAAACAAAAATGCTTGTCTACTATTTAGTTGTTGTTGCACTCGAATGTACATCAACTTCGCGAATAGAGATATGTACATACATATATGTAAAAAGGACTGTCCTGCTCTAACTACAGAGAGCGATCGTCACCTTCCACAAGTCCACAATTCCACTTGTTTCACTTTACTCACAAAGGCAGTTAGCCTGGAACTTTGCGCGTCTTTACATCGCTGGGAGATTATCGTCCGTTTATTTATTTAATTAAAGTTGATGCGCCCTATATTAATAGTCAAATTGTGTTTATATTACGCACTGAACATACGCAAAGTGTTTATAACATTACAGAATCGCCGTGTATTTGCTTTTTAAAGTGTTTTTAAGCAAATGAAAATTGTTAAATGTGCGCCATTTTTTTTGCTGCTCTGCCGGGTCGCGAAGAAATTACAAAGAGAGAGGATAACTGCGCATTTACGAGTGTGTTGTTGTTGCGTTTAGCGCGCTGTAAATTTCCATAATAAGCGAAGCATTGAATTGATATTAATTACTTTACTTTATTTTCATTTTTTTTCTAGTGTGTGAAGTGCAGTGAAAATAAAATAAAATAATATATACATATGTATATACAAAAGAAAGATGAGAGCATCTCATTTAATTATAGTTGTGTGTGGGTGTGAGGTTTTTTGTTTTTGTGAGAGTGCTCAGTGGAAAAAAAACGAGAGAGAGAGAGCAACTGCATTGAACTGTATTTGTGTTGTTGCTGCTACCGGTGAGTGCATTCTGCATATTCTATATTATATTGATCACCCTGTTAATAAATGGAAATAATTTTAATTGCTGCAATGTATAAAAATTGTTCTCTTAACTTTTCAATACACTTTCAAAAGACAAGTATATTGCTTAATTTAAACTTTTCAAATACATATTTTCATGATCGAAATCTCTAAAAAATTTTTTCTGAATTTCTCTAACTTTTTAATATATGGTCAAATTATATATACATATATTTAGCTGAGACTGGTCAAAAAACAATGCAAAGATGTACACAAACAGTCAAGTTTCAGTTAAGCAATTGCTGGTCATTCATACTCTTTCCTTTTTTTAATTCTATGACATAGACACAAAGTATGCCATCGCAATTTATGCAGCGATGCACACAAATTTCGAAAGTGTATTTAAGAGTGCACTTGTCGATGTCATTTGCCAACACAGAAAAAACCAAAATATGAAAAATAGCAAAATTCTAGACAAGCAGGCCCAGCAAGAAGCGAATTACACGCACATATCCAATGACATTTTTTTACCGTTCTTGGTTGCCGATGGCCTGCCGTTGGCCTGCCGCTGGCCTGCCGCTTGTCGTACACTTGACGGGCCGCTGTGGGCAAAGGCAACTGAAACAAAACGCTATCGCGCTCCCTCATTGCACAGTTTATTTCTGAGAGCGGAACCCTGAGACGAAATAACTGTTAAGCCTTTTCTTACCAATTGCAATATCTTGTTTTTAAAGGGTCTTTGATAATGCCAACAAATTTAAGCATCAAACGACGCTGTTAGAAATGTATGTACTTATCAATGATCGGCACCCTTACTCTCTCTTAGTTTTGGCAACGCTGCTAAGAGAGAGAGAAAGAGAGTCGAAGTGCAATGCCAACGTCACACAAATGTTTACAGCGTGCATGTGCAGACCTCATGGGCTATTCCATGAGATGTGCCGCTAAATTTCTAGTTTTTTCTGCTTTTTTCCAAGTTTTTTTGTTTTGATTAAAAAATTAATTTGTTTTATTTTAAAACCTATTACGAACATAGCGAACATAAAATAAACAAAAAAATTTTGTTTTGCTCCTTTTGGTTAGAGCGTCTTCCGACGTAAAATCGTCGGTCTCTTGAAAGTCGTTATAACCGAATTCTACTGTATAAAGTTTCTTGCCAATATCTAGATATTATTTAAATATAACTACGATCAAACTTTCAGTTTTTATGTAATAAATTAATGTAGATTGTTTTTAATTTTTTATTTTTTATTTGCAATGTAAATCGGAGTTTCTATAAATTCGTCAGTATTTTAGGTGCAAGTTAAATTAACAGTTTCTTATGTTGGTTTTTTATTTTTAAAAAATTTTAATTTGAGGCAGGCAGTGCGGCGTTTGGCATTTCCACCCACTAACACACACATCCTCATGTTCTAGTGGTATTTGGCCACTGGAAAGTTGCGTGTCTGGCGGCAAGAGATGAGTGCATCACCCGATTGTCCCGGCGGGCAACGGCAGACAGCGAGATGGGCTTTGGCCTCACAGCTGGCGCCAGTTGCGCATTTGCCAATGCAAGGATCCACACACTGATAGTTTATGCAGGCTTTGTGATCCGGGCACTCATTGTTGCTCAAACATTCACCCTACGAATATATGTACACATAATTATTTAAAAATCTGTTATGCCTTGCGTCTTGTGGGTTGACTTACGCGTGAGCAATGGGATAGTGGGTTGCCAGTGTGGCCTGGTAGGCAATTGCAGACGGGTCGTTCGCGTCCGGTGTTATCATGACCGGGCACACAGATGGCATTTGTGCCACATGGATTTGGATCACAGAGGTCCTCCTTGGTGAATGGACGACAGCGGACAAATGGATCGCCAGTCATGTCACGCGGGCAACTGCACACGGGCGTCAATCCACGCAGATTACAATCGGCACCGACGCCGCAGGCGCCATCACATGTATTCTTGCAGATGCCGTAGAAGCAGGCCGGCCGTCCAGCTGGGCAATCGGAGTCGCCATAACATTCGGGACGGCACTCAGTGTACGGGCTGCCAATGTAACCCTTGGGGCATTCGCATACGGCACGATGACTTGCCACCGATTTGCAGTTCGCACTAATGCCGCACTGTCCACACGCTGGCACACATTTATAATTGCTGCACATATCCCGGCCGCCGCAATCGCCATCATGCTCGCACTCGTGGCGACAACCGCTCAACGGATTGCCCAAAAAGCCATGCAAGCATGAACATGTTGGCACACCATTAATAATCTCGCATTTTGTATTAATGCCACACGGGCTGGGATGGCATTGTTCCTCTGTAAAATGTATAAAAGATGCATGATGAAAAAACGGCAGTTATTCATAAAAAAGTACTGCATTAACATGAAGTTAGCTGCGCCCACATAAAATGTACCTAAAGTACAAAATGTTTAACAGATGGCGCTTTGTGTTTAATGAGTTTTGTTCAAGTTTCCATTTAATGCCAACAAAATGAGAATTTTATTTTTTTATTTTTATAACCATAGAGAGAGAGAGAGAGAGCGGATCTTAATTGAAAAATAGCAAATTGCTTGCGACTTTTATGGGAGTATATATATTTGTTTAAATGTTTAACTGTTATATGTATTTGGTTTAACTCTGTCGACTGTCATTTTAATAAATAACTAATTTCCATGAATATTAAAATCAACACACTGATTTATATGCATTGCCAACTTGCATTTGGCTTACGCCCCCGCAAATTGAAGGCATAGACAATGCACGTGTTTGAGTTACCCACACACAGGTGGCGCCATATAAGGATACTACATGAGCTGCGCGTGCAATTTACATACATGCATACATAAATGTTAATATACATAGCTATATCTGAATGCTTTATTAATGTACGTATATACATATATATATTTGTTCGAGCTGCGTTGGCAAATTTGAACAAATAGTTATAAACAGTTATGAGCACCCATTACTGCCAGATAGAGCAACACGCTCGCGCGAAAATCAAATTGTCTAAATCTATAAATAAATATAAGCATTTAGCTTTTAGTTGACTTTTGTTTGATTATGGCACAACTTTTTGTCATGGAAACAAACACTAATTTCAAAACTTTGCCTCCATTACAATCATCATCATCATCAGCAATGAGGAACAAGCCACAAACAGTCAAAAAAAAAGACAAGCCCAACTTTTGGTCATGGCCATAGAAATGAAAGCAAATAAATAAGTAAAAATTATGCGCATAAATAAGCTTTGACTACTTATGTATTTGAACCTCGGTGCACTAGGCTGGCTGTTTGGCCGCTTTATTCAGGGTCAATTGTAAGTGGAATGGCCCCCTTCAACCCCATCCCCTCTCCCCAACCATATTTCTATCAAATACTCTTTGTTACAATGCTCAATTGCGTGTGAGGATAAGTGCGAGAAGGAGATTGAATAATGGAGAAGGAACAATATGACGAACTGAATTTCTTGCGCAAAACCCTTGTAGGGTCAGTGCCAGGGATCCAACGAGCCAACAAGCCAACCAACTACACATGAGTTACATAATCACGCATAAATAACATAGCATAAACAAGATCAAAACAACAACAACAACATCAACAAAATATATGATAGCTAACAATGGTTGAGAGAAGTTTGTTTTTTTCTTTTCTTATAATATATGCGGCATTTTTTTTTTTATCGTAAATTTTGATTATTGTAGTAATCGCATTTGATTTTTTTTGGTATTTTACCTATAATTTTTTGCTATAAATTTTGATTATTATAGTAATCGCATATGATTTTTCTTGGTATTTTACCTATAACTTTTTGCTATAAATTTTGATTATTTTATTATGTAGTTTTTGCTGTCATACTTGAAGCAGATACAGTGTTGCCAACTTTTGTTGAGCAAAAAAAGCTAGATAGGCGAAAAAATAAAGCAAAAAAAGCTATTTACATACAAATGATACCAAATGACTCATACAGAAAAAAGCTATCCCATACAATATTTGAAAATTTGTCCCGCAATCGCGTTTTGAAAAAGCCAGATCTGACGGTAAAAAAGCGGAATTGGCAACACTGAGCAGATAAATATTTTCATAATTTACGATATTTTATGAATCACGTTTTTACTTTTAGGCAGAAAAAGGTTTTTTTACCATAAAACCTTTTACAAAATTATATTCAAAATGTATTTTCGATATTAAATAATTACAGTTTTAGTATCTTGCATCTTTTTTATTTTTGAATAAGATTATATATCATTCATTGCAATCTCAACTGTTTTTAAGCTTAATCTTAGCGATTTCCCTTTAGATAATATCTTACAAGTTTTTTTTTGCTAGGTTATAGTATTTTGTGTTTTTCGTTCAATAGCAAAAATAAGCTGACGAAACTGTTTTTCTATGTGTCTTAAGTCAGAATAAAAACCTATATTTATTTATTTTTGTATGTATGTCGATTTCTGTTTTTGGTTTCGATTGCGCCTTAGCCTCAACCTACCCGACCCTGTCCTTGATCTTGACGTATTACGTTATAAAACACCAGCTAATTACCATAAAATAACAAAAGAGCAACTGAATTGTTGTAATGGGCGTTTTTGTTGTTTTAATTATTGTTTTTATGCATACCAAAGCAATATCAACCTACATACATACATTTATATCAGCTAGTGATTTGTTGTTCAAAAATCAAATATGTACAGGGACCCAGCCCCAAAATGGATGTTTTTGGTGAAAACCAGTTGATTGGCAACACGAGCAGTGCATTCCCCGCGAAACTGGTATGCAGTTTCATTAGTTTAAATACAATCGATTATTCTCTTCATACTACAGACGAACTTCCATTTGACAAACTTTCGTAAAACAAAGTTTTCTATGCAACGAATTCATTTCTAGAACCCTGCAATTTGGTTCAATGCACAAATTTTCTCCATAACAAAGCTTTTTTTGTCCCCTTGAGGTTAAGTTATATGCAAGTTTTACACTTACCGGGATCATTGAGATGGCATGATGTATAAGGATCCCCATTATAGCCAGCTGGACAGCTGCACACAGCTACATGATTTCTGGCCTAGAAAAATGTATGTTTCTGTAGTACAAGAGAGTATATATATTTTTATTTAATTATATAGTAGTACTTACATCACAGTTGGAGCCAATGCCACAGGCACCCACACATGGATTAACGCAACGATTATCCTTGCACTGCAGGTCACCACGGCAGTCTACGTTGTCCAGGCACTCGCCACGATTGCAGTGCGTAAGCGGATTACCGCTGAAACCAGGCGGACAGGAGCAGACCGGACGGCCGCCGGCTGCCTCCTGGCATACGGCATTCACACCGCATGGATTACCGCTGCAGCCGTACGTCTGTGAAGCTAAATTGGAGGGAAGGGGTTTTTTGGGGGTGTTTCAGTGCATCATTTGTGATATGGATACTTATTTTAACGTTTTGCAAATGCTGTGTATTAACTATGGTATATACAAAAGTGTAGGTGTTTTTTTTACATAAAGTGTTAATAGTGCTTTGAGCTACTAGGTTAAGTTAGGGATTTTTCTTTTAGTTAAGGTACAGCACATATAAAAGAGGTGGTGGGGGTCAGTAATTGAGTAGTTGGGTGCTAAACAGAGCTGTTGCAGATTGATTGATTGACTTGGACTTGTTTTGTTGTAAATACCACGTGTATAGACCGGATCTCGATAGATGACGCGCTGCTGGTTACGACCATCGCCGTAGGTGTAATACGTACGATATGAGCAATTGACACAACGTTTCTCTAACTTTTTACCTATGCTACTTTGACAGAACAGTGCCAGCAGTATTAGTGCCACGCCCACGAGCTCCCGCTGCTGTTCAAGAAAATAAGAAAAACAAAATAAAACAAGTAAGTTAGGTGTAATTATCGATTAAATATGCAAGTTTAAATTAATAATACGATAATATATAATTAGTGTAAATTTCAACTATCGATATCTTTTCTATTGCCAAGCCGATCTTGATGTAATTTTGAAATATGATTAACATTACGTTAAACTTTCTAAGTAAAAAGCTATACAGTTGATTTTCCATGTGACAAGCAAAAACTTCGTTATGGAGAAAGTTCGTTACATAGAATATGGTTTTGATGGAACCAAATTACAGGGTACAAAAGTTTGTTACATGGATGCTCGACTGTATGCTTACAATTTTCGATTATATTTGTACCCATATCATGCGTGTATCGAAATCGGAAAGACCTATCGATAACTTAAGACAAACTTGACCTGTGTTTGGTATTCGAGAACTTTTATTCCAAATCTTAAGTCTCTAAGTCTAAATCGGAATGTCTGTTGATACTTATCAAGAACATTTATGTATATACTTTATGGAATTTGCCTGTTATATACATTTGTACAAAACAAATGTACCCTTTTATTATTACTAAGTCCGGTGAAATTTTGACTTTGTTTGTGCTTGGCCAGCAGCAGTTGCAGCTGTTACCAATTTTGGGATAACTTTATTGCCCGTTGGCCCATATAAAAATGTCAACGATTAAAATTAACCGATCATTGTTTGTGTATGACAAACACAAAAACAAAAACAAGCGTACTAAACGTTAAACTTGTTCTTGACTCTTATTAGTCAGACCGATTTCAGCTTAAATATGTGAATCGATAAACTTAGTCAGATTATGCAAATTTGTTTGCTGTTTGACGAAATTGCTTTTTAGCCCGAATTGTTATGATATAATAAAGCTGTATAACAGCTTCCAGCAAGGTCAAGTCCAAAAACATAAATAAATATGCCTTTTTTAAGCTACTCTTAAAAAAATTTCTGAATGACTATGATTTATCGTAGCAGAATTTCACTTGTTTTTTAAATTCTACTTTTTCAACTGGGAGCCCAGCTTACGACCTATCCATAAATCTATCATTTCTGTTAGAAATAATCTTTATGTTATGCAGTAACTACAAAAGTAATTAGGCTTTCAGCTTTGAAAGCAATGCTTTGGTTTAGTTTTATGCAATCATTAAATGACAATTGTTTAAGGATACGAATGCAAGAATTGGATAGCAATGATATAATGGTTTTGTGCCAATATATGAAATGTGTAGAAGGAAGCATCTCAGACCCCATAAAGTATATTATACAGTTTTGATCAGCATGAACAATCGAGTCTTTATAGCGATTACCGGCGATCTCAGAGACTTAAAAAGTTAGAGGCTGAAAATTTGGAATATAAGCTCAATTGATCAATTCAAACTATTGATAACTTTTCCTTTTTCCGATTCACACATGCTATCGATAACGATTTAAACAAAAATGTTCTTACTTAAGTACTTATTTTAAAAATTTCCATATAATTGCATCGAAATTAGTTGAGAAACTGCGAAGATATCGAGGACTGAAGTAATAATTGCAGGCATTTTATGTATGCACACACACACACACACACACACATACAAACAAACAATGACTGCACACGTAAATGGTAGCCCTTAGGGTATTAACAAGTTGAGCCTTCTCAGCTAGAGCCCAAAATCAACCTTTTCATATTACAAAAATCCATTATTCTTGTACACATACAAAAGATTATTTTTGCAACTGAATAAGTTGTTGTTTGTTTGATTTTATTTGTTTTGTTTATTTTCTATGGCTGTTTCTGATTCATTGACCAATTCTAAAGTGCCGGAAGCAACAAACACTTTTAACAAAACTCAAACTGAGGGATTTTCCAGTGACGATGCCGCTTTGAATATTTTTCGATGATTCTGGTTTTTGTTTTGGTTTTCAGAAATGATTTAAATATTTCGCTCACGTAGCGTATTTAATGCATTCTTTATGTCTTGTCTTTGTGTGTGATTTACAAAAAAAACAAAAAAAATAAAAAAAACTGAATTGTAACACGAAACAAAAATCAACGATTCCATCGATGTGAAAAGTTTTGTTTACATCCAAACATCACTTGATTGCACTCACCATTTTTTTTACTTGGCAACAACAAAAGGAGATTTTATATAGTATATATATAAATTTGGTTTGTTTATAAATAGTGTGGGAAATATCTAAATAGTTATATTAATGCCACTTGAAGCGCTCGATTTGAACTGAAGCGCCTTCGAGACGGACTTGGGCTATTTATAAGCCAGCCTGTCAGAATAAGTTCGTCAGTCACCAAAAAGGTCGCATAGAGAGACTGGAGAACAGCTGAGAATTGAGACAACGCAACTTAAACGCAATGTTGGCGTCATCATTTACCGCGTCTCAATTTGTTTTTTTTTTTTTTAGACCCAGTTGACTTGACAAACTTGGCGCTCTACGTTTGTGTGTCTGTGTGTGTGTGTGTGTTTCAGTCGGAACTGCTTTTTTGTTTTTCTGCACTTATTGTTCTGTTTGATTTTTGAAGCTTCAAGTCATTTGTTGTTTTTGCCAATACACATTCACACTTATTCATTCATACTTGCCCAAGAGCCAAGCTTATCCATCAAGTTATTTATATATACACATACAAACAAATATGTTTATACCATATACAATTCATAAGCTCGTACTTGACAACTTGACTTTGGTTTAGGAGAAGGTTCTCTCCGATGCGTGGGTGTCAGCATTTCATATTGTTAATATTAAGTATTGTTTTTTCTTGTGTTTATTTGTTATTGTTTAATCGGATACGTAATAAGATGGTGTGATATAGCTTATCATATATTCATAAGTTTAAACTGATTCAAACACTTACTATATATAAAAATATATGTTTGACTTTAGGCTTATACCTATTTATGTGTTTACTGCATCACAGCTAATATTTTCATTAATAAGTTAGTAAGAGCAACACATCGCGACTGCGGTATACTCTGTTGCCGGTATATAAGCAGATTGAAGGAGGTATGCACTGCGTGCTCAAAAGCTGTGGAAGATATACGCATATGTACTGATGTGGGAAATATGTCGATATAGACAAAGATATTTGCAAAGTTTCGAGTCTGTAGCTTTACGGGTGTCGAAAAAAGTTGCGTTCATTCAGGCAGACCTACAACATGGCGGACATTGCACAAAACCAATATGCTCTTTAAGTTCGGTGTCGAATATAATGAGAAACTGATTTTAAAAAGAAACAGAACCTATGAACATAATAATAAAAAATACAATGATTTTTTAAAGAAGACAAATTTTAAAGAACGCTTACTAAAAACGTTAACAACATTCACAACATTTTTTTTTTTTTGCTTTAAAGCACTAACATTTATAAACTCATTTTTTGAAAAGATATTATTTTTTTAATACATGCTCAGCGCTCTTGCTGTAACCTGTTGCTGACAATTCATTAATTTATTTGATGTTTATCGGTGCTACAAGTATATAGTAAAGACATCTCTCTACTCGTGTGGATGTAGTACTATTTAGTAGATGCGCATTATTAATTACGCTCAGCCCAAATATGGTATTGTGTATAATGTATACTCAATTATTATTATTATTATTTACAACCCATACATTTAGAATTTTTGTATCCGTCGAAGGCGTTTGCTTTTGTTTGTTTTCAATTCAAAACCTGAACAATATTTTTGGTATTGTATAGGTAAGATGCGAGTGTATGAAAAATGTAGATCATATTAAGATTTGCAAAATGTAAATTCTTTGTTTTTAACATTTTTTTCTTTCCATTCATTTAAGTTGCTTAAGTTATCATGTAAATAGTTTTGCTCATTTCCATTTAATTTAATTTCCGTCGGGCCAAAAATGAACGTTTGTTTAAAACAAAACGCCCAAATGAACAAAAAGCTTATTTTTTTGATAAATATTTGAGGCATGTCGCATTTTTCGTCGTTGTTGTTGTTGTTTTTCTCATTAGTTTTGCCAGTTTTTGGCAAACATCTTGGACAACTGAAATAAATGTAAAAAAAACCTGGTTATAAAGAAGTAAATATATTTAAAAGCCTGCTTTATTATTAAGTATGCTTGCCAAATAATATTTAATGCTTTTGCTTTAATTTATATTCTGCATTTGAAAGCCTTAAGTTTAGTTGAAAAACTTGTGTAAGCTGATAAATTAATGTTTAAAGTTTGATAAGAATTTATTGAGAAAGATAACGGAACAGACAAAAAGCTGATTATATTTCAAGATAACCTTTAAGATACAGAAGCGCTTCAATATAATAAAATTTTTATACCCGATACCGAAGATAAAGAGTATATTGGATTTGTCTGTCCGTCTGTATGAGCTCAACTCAACCGGGGCAGATTGGTGCTCTACGATAACTGGGGGGCTGGGAAAACGATAAATTCGATAACTAAAAATCAATAAATCCACATGTTTCGCAAATCCTTACATCTAGAGCCAACAAATTTGGTAAGGAGATAGTTACTGATAGTTACAAAAGCCACGCTTATACGTTCCACACCCAGCCCCCTCGCACATTGAAATCAGAATCGCCAATAATTTCCACAGTTTTTGAGCTAGAGCCACCAAATTCGGTGCCAAGATATGTGATGAAGTCCCCCAAAAAAATGCATCAAAACTTTGGATGAAAGATAGCTGGTGACATCCCACAAAGATCAGTTATCAAAATTTGGATGCCACGCTCACTATGCCCCACGCCCCCTCACTACTTCAAAAACGGGAATGCGAATATCTTTCACAGTTTTTGAGCAATAGTCATAAGATTTGGTAGCAATTTAGCTGCATCAGACAGTCTTTGAAGGCAGCGTACACCCCTGCTGCATCCGTACCCCTTTGCAATCAGTTCTCTTTTGACCCGCTTTTAAACAGGTATCGAGTATATCGCAGTCGATTGCGTCCGACTGCAACGTTTCCACTTGTTTGCATTTCTTATAAAAAAAAAATCAGTTTCAAGGAGCAAAAAGTTTAATTTTATTTACGAATTTATTCTACATATGTATTTATATTATTTCAATATATTTACACATTTAGCAATCGCGACTAAAGCCTTCTTACTTGTTTGAACATAAGGTGTTTCCCATCTTCTCTGTGATTTTTTGTGAATATTCAAATTGTGGTTTGCATTCAAGGCAACTTGTCAATCCCATTTCAATTGTCATTGTGTCAGTTGCTTACTTTCACAAGTATTTCGATTTCCAATAAGTGACTGAGTCAGAATAAAGGCACCTTTTGTCCTTATTGCTTCGCTGTCAATTTGCTCTGACTGCTTGCCTATTTAATTATGCGTTTTACGCAAATCTTTTGGTTTTTGCAGCTCATTTGTCAAAAGACCTCAAGGTCGCGACAGGTTGCCAAAGAACGGAGATACTGAACCTGGAGGCATATTGAAATAGAAAAAGGGAGACAGAGAGATAGAGATAGAGAGAGAGAGAGAGAGAGAGAGAGTAAGCATAGTTAGCTCCGGCTTCCCAAGGGTCATGGCCTATTCATAATTAATGCCGCCTAAATCAATCATATTCAATCATAGCGTTCGCTATGTGCTGTATCTGACGCATGGCTAAGTCCGTTCTAGTACTACAATCCCTACAATCTACCTTCCTCTTTATCTAAAAAACCAAATCCCCATTGACAAATGTTATGTAATCAATTTGGTATTATTAATTTGAATACACGACGCGCTTGACACCTGTATTACATACTAGTACGGCATCCGCCTCTCTCTCCCTTAACTAACTAATCCCCAAGCCAAATGCAGAACTTCGCCCACAATTCAACTCACTGCCTCTACCAAAAACGGCGGGGCGCTACGAATTTGGTCAACCAACTGGTTTGGCCAGTGAAATGCGCTTTTAATTGAATTTAATCTAATTCGATTTCAATTTTGTATATTTGTATTTGCATTTTGTCAGCGGGTTAATCAGCCAGCTAACAAATCTATTATTATTTGCTTATCGCTCTTTATTTATTTATTTATTTTTTTTTATTTCATTGCAAACAGGATTTGACTAGGTTTATGTTTGTTTGTTTTTGTCTTTACATTTACAAAATATTTAAATTATATTTATGCTATTTTTGATACATTTAAATTTACTGCATTAAATTTGTTATGCAGGCTGCGCTAGTTAATAAGAAAGTGTTAATTTTGTGCTTTAAATAATGGCGAATATTTATTGTTGGTTAATACAAATTATCGAATATTAAATTATGCACTTACAAAGAGGTTTTAATCTATGATATTATTCTGATAATAATGCATAATAGAATATACATAAATGAAAATTAATGTTTTTGCAGTTTTATGTTAATTATTTGTACATATAATTCGTAATATTTATATACATTTTCAAATTTCTTCTAATTGTTTCCCAACTTTTCAACAGAATAATACAGTCCACAAATTTCGGTCAACTGCATTTGAATACATACAGACCACATAAATATATTATTATTACATTCGTTGTGCATAATTTAGTTGGCCAATTTGCAAGTTTTCAGGTGTCGTGTGGCTGAAAAATACTTATACGCATATGTCCTTGCGACTTATATGTTAAGTAGCCGTCAGGTGTTTGTGTGTGGGGGTGGGGCGGAAGTAAAGGAACTTTGTTTAAGTAGCATTGCTATAAAAGGTCATCGATGCACAAAGTTGTGGCACAATCGAAAGTCCAACAAGATGTTCAACACTGATTCGACGCAAGCACTTTCATATCATTGGTCGCTGTGGCGCTTATTGGGATTGCTTCCACCGACAGTTAAAGATACATTTTTTGCGCGATACTATTTGTTATATAGCCTTATAATTAATTTTGGCATCAATGTTTGCTTGCCATTGTCATTCTACATTGAGTGCTACAAGAGTGAATCGTTGACGGAGTTTTGTGAGACATTCTATGTGTCGATTGTACTGGCTGTGCAACAAATGAAGCTGATCAATGCTTTGCGTGTACGTGGAGATCTAATGAAGTTGCACGGCATGCTGCATCATCTGGATGGACGAGTGCAATCGCGTTCGGAGTGTCGCATTATCAACAAGCATGTCAGTCTGACGCAGGCCATCTTTGTATGGATATTTCGTTTGTTTATTTGTTCACTTGCAACGGCTACGTTCTTTGTGCTAAGTGCACCGAATCTGCAGTTGCCCTTTCAAGTGTGGATACCATGGGATTGGCAGCAATCGAGACAAAGCTATCTATTCACACTAAGCTTGCAGAACTTGGGCCTTATCCTAGAATCCGCGATTTGTGTGGTCAACGATACCTATCCGGTTGCCTATCTCATTATGGCCGCGGCCCATTGGAAAGCGCTAGCCATACGCATTGCCCGTTTGGGTAATGCAAAACATATAACTATCGCTCAGACTCGTGCACAACTAATTGATTGCATTGAAGATCACAAGACAATATTGCAGTATGTATACAGAGTAAATAACCAACTCAATTGTCTTTCATATTTATCATTTGCATTTACAGTTTGCTTAAGACCATGGAGAAGGCTTTGTCATTTGGCTGCTTTATTCAATTCCTTTGCACAGCCTTGGCGTTGTGTACTCTTTCATTTTATGTCATTTACGTTAAATTGAGCTTTTTTCGTGTATTACATGTGTCGTTTATGTTTATGTCCATCTTCATTGAGACATATATCATTTGCTATGCCTCCGAGCTGGTCAAATTTGAGGCGGAGAATGTGACAAGTGCGATTTACGATTGCGATTGGAGAAATATGTCTGTCCAAATTCGTCGTATCTTGCTAATTATGTTAATGCGCTCTCAGCGTCCTGCTGGCATTGTGGCACTCGGATTTTTGCCAGTGAGCATGACAACCCTATTAGCGGTATGTACATACTTGCTATAAGGTACACTAAAAAAAAAAAAAAAAAAAAACATGAATTTTTGTATATTATGCATATAAATATTTTTATTTTATTATGTATTAACGATCTTTGTTTAAAAATAACTTGTTCAGATTTAGAAATGTTGTACCTTACTTCCTTCCTCTTGTTTTTTTTTTTTTGCAGGTTATCAAAGCAGCTTACTCGATGTTCACGCTATTAAACGAAATCAACTCATAGACTTTAAAATGGCAATCATATAAAGTTGGCAAAAATGACTGCAATCAAATTGAAAATTCTTGTTGAAATCGACATGCAATCACAAATACACACACACACACACACGTCGACAGTAGGGCTTTTCAATATTTAAAATGCGTGCACGCAAAGAAAAAAAAAATATAAAAAAAAAAATGTAAGTCCCTCCAATTGAATGGATACCAATATGGCGGCCGCTAACAGGCAGCGTTCTGTGTCCATGAAAATGGCGAGTGCGTGCGTGCGTCGCCATTTTTATTATTCAACTGCAACGGGAAATACGCATTTTATGCAAGTGTCACCCACTGGCGTTCAACGGAAGTTGTTTATCTTATCCACTTGCCACCAGGCTCACTCTGCTTACAACACTTCTCCGCCTCTCTCATCATTTATTCCTCCCTCTTTCTCTCGCTTTTGTTACGTTTGATTATTTTTTTTATCTTTTGCGGAGGGTATGATTATCGTTTGACCAAAATTCAAAACAATGTTTTATTTTCGAATAAAAATAAGAATGTTAACTTATCACATTTATTTCATAGTACTATATATCGCAATGGTAACGGTTCCTAATATCTGATATTCACCAGTCTTTTTACTTAGTTGATTTTATTTAACCTTTCACAAGTCATTTTTATGTTTTTGTTTGTGATCTTTTTGCTAGAGTATTCAAGATTCGCCAAGCCCGTAACAAACTATTGATTATAATTTTATTATGTTGTTGTTGTTGTTTGTGTGTTTTGCACGCATGTCAACGGGATTTGCGGATCTCTGATTTTTATGAGCCTGTCGGTGAACTCTTACGGCTGAAGCTGGAACACAAACGTTATCCATGGATATTTAAAAGGCTTATTTAATAATCCTGCAGCTCATTATTAAATGAATTAAGAGAATTTTTTTTAACCAGAAACCAGAAAATAATCAAAAAGCTTTATCAGCAGCATTGCCACATTCCGCACACACTTGCAACAGTTCTTAATAAGCTTTTATTAAAAATAAGCATTTTAATTGTAGCCATCGTAGCGGTTGAAGCCCAAATCACGGCTTACGCACAGTTTTAGCTTAATCGTATTTCAAGAAATTTTTTCAACTTATTAACAACAAGTTTAAAACCAAAGCCAGTTTGGGCTTGGGCTTGGGGCTCTGGCATAGGCCATGTAGCTGCCCAAAGCCCACATAAGTCGGTTAATGTGTGCGCGACTTACGATTTGCCGTTGCCAATAAATTATCATTACTATTTAAATGGCCAAAGCATGTGAGAGTTTGTTCATTCATTGACTGTGATTGATGTTCGTTCGCATCACTTCTTTTTGTTGTGGTATATTATAATAATCTATAAATACTTATTGAATATTTTGAGCAAAATAATAACATTGCTAAGAAGTTGAAACGAATCGTGAATTGACCATCAACATTTTGGTTTTTTTCAGCATTAATTTTGTTTTGTAAGACCTTAGCAAGAGTATTAGACATACATAGTATTTCGATTAATAATGTACATTTGAACATTTATTTATTCACTTTGCTTAGTTATACCATCAGCCCATGCTTGGATAAAGAACTTTAAACAAAATAATGACAAAATTCTTTTAGGCATATTATTTTTAATCAAATTTCAATGCTATACTATTTACACAAAAACCAAAACTCATAATGAACAGTTATAACAAATATTTAGTCAATCAATATATTTATATAGTAAATAATGAGCAGCACAGCACCAAAACATAAATATAGCAAAACAAAGCGTAAAAAAAAATAATTTTAAACTATGTGGCTGAAAAAAATTAATTATGCAGCATATTTAGTTAAGTGGCAACGTTAGGAAAAACAGCAACAATAGTTTAAAAACCTGACAGGAATACACACACACACACACAAAGTATTAACTATAAATATATTTATATTGCTTTTGCCGCCGTGCTTTTCATTGATTTTGCTGACTTTGTTGACGTTGTTGCTTAGGGATATTTTACAATATTCGCAGAAGCTATCGGCTGCTTGACCCCCGCGCCGACCATTCCATTGTCACCTGGCAATCTTCCACTTGTTGCAGCTGTTGCTGTTGCCAGTCTCTGATGTTGTTGTTGCTGTTGCTTTGTGCTGGTTGCTGAATGTGTTGCCACTCCCGCTGCCGGATGATACAAATGCGTGCCATAGTGCACGGCGCCCGGATGGCTAAAATATGGTATAATAGCTGGCGAGACTGGACTATGTGAGTGCTGTTGCTGCTGCTGTTGCTCCTCAACGTAGTTAGACAGCGTCCCGGGATGGGTGTGGTAGAATTGCTGTTGCTGCTGCTGATTCAGTGCCTGTTGGTAAGGCTGCTGCTGTTGCTGTTGCTGGAAGTGCTGTATTGTCGTCGTCTGTGGTTGATGGTGCTGATGGTGTAGGTGATGGTGTCCTAGCGCGTTCGCAGCTGACAATCTGACAACTTGAATTGGCGGCGTTGATTCATGCGCTAGATTGTAAGCTGCCTTTGGGTTATTATTGCTAAAACGTGGCAATATTGCAAATTGATGTTGCTGCTGCTGCTGCAGTTGGTGTTCGGCTGGTGACTGCACATAAATTGGATTGTAGTGTACGACGGGCAATGCCTGATGTTGCTGCTGTTCGTGTGCTGCTGCTGTTGCTGTTGGTGTTGGTGGGGGTAACATTAATGTTGTTGTTGCTGTCGATGCTGTCGTTGCTGGCACTGATGCGGAAGAAGTTGCTGCTGATGGTGCGGCAACGTATTGATGTTGCTGCTGCTGCTTTGGGCCCAGTCGAAATAGTCGAGCCTGCTGTTGATGTTGCTGGTGTAGCGGATATGCTGCAAAATAATAGTCGTAGAAGAGGTAAGCAAGTCATCGTCTACGCTTTCATTCAGCATCATCAGCATCATTCGACACACATTGCCCAAGGCACTTTGCAATCCACTAAATTGGCACCAGCGTTGCCAGGTTGCATACAAAATAAACACTAATTGCTAGATCCCAATGCACGAACGAAAGTAAAGCAATGCTCACTGCTCATTTATAGCCTGCAGTGTGTGTGTCCATGTTAGGCACAGCAATATGCGTGCAATTTCAGTTTTAGTTTTTGAACTTTGTGTGCTTAGGCTGTGTTTAGCCGTAAATATAATAGCCCGCATTGGTCCGAATTCGATTTGAATTTGCTGCCAAAGGGGCTTTAGAGCTTGTTATCAAAAGGTAATGAATTTGTCTCACACACACACACAAACAGTTTAAAAGAGTTACGACACTGAATCAAGTGAAAATCGTGACTATTCGACTGTCAGACTAGGGTTTCATAGACAATCAGTTTGAGTTTAAATTAAAAATCCTGTGCACTAAGGAGACTTCATAGACAATACGCCTCTAGAAATCCCCAATCTAATATATAATTTATATTTAATAAAAGTTTAAGCGCTAAAACCAAACGAAACAGCGCATCATCTGACATTGATTAAATTTTTGTGAATCTTGGAAAGATTGCAAAAAAGAAACTGTTGAAAAATAAAATTTTTATATGAGATAACTTGTTCTCAGAAAGATCTTTACAATTCTTCGCAAAATCATTAACAACTTAAGTATTATTTGCATAAGATACAAACTAGCGTGTTCCGAACGGTGCTTTTAAGTAAATGTAAAAGTTTGTTATTGTTTATTTTGAATACATTCATTTTGGCTGGCGCCCTAAATTATAAGTGGAATTACTTGTAGTGTTAAGAACAAGATTACGAATTAAGTTAAATTTGAGTTAGTTCGATCCCAAATTGATTAATAATAGCATATTGTTTGATTACTCACCATATATAGCGGATGTTTGTGGTGGTGCCACTGGCGGCTGTTCGGCATAGATCGTTGGCGTATGATGATGATAAATGCGTTGCAATTGAAGCTGCTGTGGCGGTTGTTGCTGTGGTTGTGACTGATAAACAAGTGGTTGATAATGTGCAATGGATAATGGTGGTGTTGCAGTCGACTTAGGATAAAGGGCTTGTTGCTGTTGCAGTTGTTGTGCGGCAGCAAGCAATACATTCGCTGGTATCTGCAAATAGTGCTGGCCATAGGCAGCCATGGCTGTGGGTAAGGCGGATGGTGCACTTGCCGAATCCGATTGATAATATGGCCGATACATGCCCTGATGATCGCGAGCAAGTGGACCAAGCAGTTGCATGGCTGGCGCTGATGGTGGTGGTGGTGGTGCTGCTGCTGCTGTTGTGGCAGCGGTGCTGCTGGTGCTTGTAGCTTCTGTGCTTGGAGGCTGTTGGGGCACCAAGCCTGTGGCAAGTTGCTGTTGCAGCTGCCTCATATACGAAAGCGGTATGGCAATTATATATTGAAAACGTTGCAATCGGGGACTTTGGTGCAGTGTCATTGGTGGTGCTGCTGACAATTGATATTGCTGTGGACCAGCGCGTTCATAAAGGCTTGGCTCTGTCTCCGCATAGCTATAAATTGGCATTGGCTTGACAACTGGACGCTGATATAGCTCAACTTGTGGAGGCACTGCAAATCTAAAGCGATGCGGCTGCTGTTGCTGTTGCTGTGGTTGTTGTTGTTGCTGTTGTTGTTCCTGTTGCTCAGTATGTTGCTGTTGGTGCTGCTGTGTTGCAAATTGTATTGGCCCTGGCAGTCCACGCAAAGCAGTGGCATGCTTATGCCCCGCAGCTGTTGGCTGTGGCACAAAGCGAATACTGTTGCCGTTGTCCGGTTTCTCATAGTAGCTCTGCAAGTTGTAGTCGAGTTAAGTTAATTAAATACAATTGAATGTGGTATGTTGTTGTTGTTGTTGTTGTTGCATACCTGCGGTGCTGCTGCATCGGCTGCTGTATAACGCAGCGTCGTTGGCCCAAAGATTGCACCACTGTCTGTGGCCTCGTAGTATGACGCCGACGGATAAATGGATCGAAACGCTGATTCTTTGGCTGTTTTGCTTGTATAAACGTTGGCTGCATCACAATACAAAAATATAATTAAATTCTTTTTAAATAGTACATCAAAGGAAAGGCTAAAAGAAAACAAACATTTAACACAGAAACTATTTGGTAGTTACACAGAGAAAACAGCGCTGAGTAAAGCTAAACGGAAACATGGAGCTTTTCTATTCTTTTCGACCGGAAAATTGCACCAACAACGTTTCGCTTATCTAGCTTCTAGCGTTTAGTCAATATAATGATAATATTAAGTCAATGATAAATGACCCTGATTCGGCTTAGCTAAAAAAATATTGTTTGAGTTTCATACTTGAAACAAAAATACATAAGTTTTCTGCATTAATGATCAGAAAATTAACGAAATACGTTTAGATTTCATATCGCCTCTTCACATGCGTCGCAAAGCGATTTTTGTTTGCCGATGACTGACTGCTATCAGAGCACAGCCCAACTGGTAATACATAACAAAATCAAAGTTTTTCGCTAGCTGAGTCCTTAGATTGGAATTTCTTGAAGTGCACTTGCAAGTTAATACATTTTGAGGGCAAAGGTAACTCTGCAATTGATATGCACGCCCTTTTGGTATGACTTCATACCTATAATTCAAATAACTTGTCTTTTGTACTGACCTGTTTGGTCCGAGGAATCACGTTTCTCGGTCTTGCTCTTTTGTTCCTCAACGCTAGGTGTTAATTTTGTTGCAACAATTGACCCAATTTGGGCATCTGGGCTGGGCTGTTTCGGAGCCTCCAGCTCTGCGGCATGGCCAATGTGAATGCAGCAAATGAGCAATACTGCAAGCTATGCAAGCAAGAGAAAATTAATATTGTAACTTTTTTGTTAACATTTTAATTGGTATAAAACAAACAATGCATACAATGCATACAACAAATGACAAAATACATAATGCATTTAGTGAACTGTGATAGTTTTTAATCAAAATTGAAATTAAAATGCCACAGTATTTGAATGTGGCATGTGTGGCAAACATGATCCGGGCCAACGGCGTAACCACAAAAGTACCGCGTACAATATTTGATTAAAAACTTGTTTCAAATTTCATAAACTAATAAGGCTGTGTGTTTTGCATTGTAATTTAATAATAATTAAATTAAAACTATTTATATATTTAACAATCAATTTAATGTGAGATCTACATAAATAAATTGCTATTGCAATCACAATTATGTTAACTCTGCGCAGCTTAATTGAAAACTATTTATTAGCTGCAGCTGCTACTCTTTCCCTTTCTCTCTCCTTCTCTCTCTGTCACGTTCAACGAACCTGATCACCGTTTTCAATTATACCCAGTGCATTTATAACGGCAATTAGTTGTAGTAGTTGCAAGTAACAATAGTTAAATGCATTTGGATTGCATGCAAGCGGCAGATGTGCTTAATTTATATCAAATCTTCGGAAGTGGAAGTGTAAGTAGGAAATGGCCAAAGAGAGAGAAAGAAGATGAAAATCAATATACAATTTAAAAGACAAATGTTCATGTTGCAAATTTCAATTTACAGCACGAAATTTAATTATATTAAGCCATTTATTACTGCAAAGGGAACGTGAATCAAAAAAAAAAAAAAAAACAAACTAAGTACAAAGACATTTTAATGCTTTGAGCCCATTGAACATAAAATTATCTTTGACCTGTCTTATTATACATTTCTTATTACAATTCGTTATTATTGCTACAAAACGAAAAATATTAAAAATTAAACTCCGCCTACTTTTTCGACAAACGGCAAGTTAAGAAAGTGAGTGAGTTCAGTGAAATGATTGTGCATTGAAATGTGCTACAGAAATGTTCTGCTATGTGATGCTGAATTAAAAATTAGTATAGCTTCTTTGTTTTCACGTTAAATGAACAGCTAATCAATTTAAAATTCAGCAACTATATCATTTTTGTTATGTTTATTTTTTGTTGTGCTAATATTTATTAGTTTTGCCTACACTCAATATTCATAAAACACATTAAATTTGTGCACATCTTAATTTATGTTTGAACTATGAAATGAAAGTTAATCAACAAGCATTTATCAACAATACTCAACAGCCATTATATAGTATGTATGTATGCATATTATTCACCTTTATGGATGACATTATTCACAGTCACTATGTTTATTTAATATGATTTGTAGGATTAATATATATTTTGTGACGATTTTTGCACTGATTTTATTAAAAAAAAAAGAAGGACCACAACACTATAAAAAAATCATAAGCATTGCGCTCTTTATATTTTGATAAATTTGTTTGTGATTTTTAAAATTAAAATTAAAAATTGCGCATACGCCGCGTAAAATCGCAAATCACGTTTTTTTTTGTCGTTGTTGTTGTTGCGGTGCTGTTAGCTAACAAAGTGAGAGTGAAACGGGCAACGCGTTAGCTCTGCATTTTATAGGCAAACAACCAACATGCAACATGCAACTTGCATTATTGGGTGCAAGCACCTGGACTCTTGCCGAGCTGTATAGTATTATTATTGTTATTTGTTTTGCTGTGTCGCTTGCAGCTTAGAGGGGTGAGCACACAATCATGGCCATAATCGCAACCAACTGATTATCATTAACGGTGGGAGACGGAGGGTGGTAAGTTGTTATGACCTTGGCCATTGTCAGCTTGCCAACCCCATTGTCAAGCGCAGCAGCAATTGCAACCAATTAGCAGTCGCTGGCGGGTCTTATTATTATTTGTATATTTTTTTTTATTTCGCGTTTTCTTGTTTTTCACTTTGTTGCGGCCAAATGCAAATTCTAGTTAACAACAACAACATCAAGCATAAAGTCGCTGGCTTTGCGTTTGGTCAACAAGCAGCGTTATAGTTTGCCCCAAGGCAGCATCTAGTTTGTTTTTTAGCTCCCTCGCTGTCTGTCTCTCTCTCTCTCACTCAGTCTAATCCTCATCCTTGTTTAGCTGTCTGTTGCTGTCATTCTTTGTGCTCGTGCTTGTTGCTCCACCCTCTCATATTTTTGCCCCGTGTCATCCTCTATTCTATTCTTGCTGTTGCCATTAACGTCTGTTTCTAGTTTATGAGCTTGTGCTTCACATTTGCATTTACAATTTATTGCGTGTTCAGTTTATATTTATTAATCTGTATCTGAAGAGCGACAAAGCGAATACAGTTATGCATTTAAGCTTTCATTAGCGAAAATGTTCACGTCTCTTGTATAAATTTAACTGAATGCTGAACAATTCAAACGAAGTTTTCAATGCAATTTTAGTGCTTGCAAATCATAAAATTTAATGATTTGGATAATTCACCACGAAACTGTGTCGAAAAGCTAACAAAATAAGAACATTTGGTTCAGGATACAAAGCAAGTTTTTATGGATAAACCTAAAAAGTATTTAGTTTTTTTTTTTTAATACGTTTAAATTGTAGTTTAACTATTTTACTTTGTTATTTGGGCACTCAACATGGACAATGCATACATAGAGATTAAGCAGAAGTTGATGCGTATTCGTAATTAAATGCCCGCTTAGCGTAGCGATTTCTCTTTCTCCCTCTTCTCTGACGCACTTTGACTTTTACTTTATCTCCATATCGGGGAGCTACTATTACTATTATTACACAAGAGAGCATTGCAAAATTTAATCATCCATTAAGTGTTTGGCACTATAAAAAGTGCTTTGCACATTTCAACACATTCATACATATATTATCCCCCCATTAGCCCCCCACGCATTGGTATGTCGCCCAAAACAAGAGAAGCGCTTACGAGAAGACGACTTTATGTGCGTTCATAATAAAATCAAGTGGCTTTCAGTAAAATTTAACTGTTAACTGTCTTCTGGCATGGCAACAACAATAACAACAACAACAACAATGATGATGCCCAAAATGCCCATGTTACATCAAATGAAAGCTCCAATTTGCCGTCTCTACATGTGAAAAGTTTAAAGCTCCTGCAACAGCCAAACATATACGGAAATAAAGAATCTGTGAGTGGAAAGAGTTGGAGCGGGGTGGTTGGGCAAGAGGAGCAGGTGTAAGCGCCGGATGGCTGCAGTGCGCCACTTGCCTCTAATATCCCCTTTGATTGTCGTTGTTGTTGCCGCTGCCGTTGTCGTTGCTATAGGTACTCGGATACCGGTGTAAAAGAGTTATAATTAGCAGTGCAAACGTTGACTGGAAAATAACAAAAGCCTTAACGGCAGCAACGACAGCAGCTGCTGCTGCTGTGCGGTTCGTCCTGTTCTGACAAGTACCGTTGCCTGTTTAAGGCACTTCAAACACACACACACACACACACAGATACATCCAACAAGGATTAGAAAGTGCTAGAACACCAATCCCTTTCTCTCTCTCTCTCTCTCTCTCTCTATGTTTTACCTCTCTGTTCACGTACTATTTTAGCATGTAATTCTCCTTGTTTGTGCTTAGAATCGGCCAGCGCGCAGCATTTTGTTGCCCCAGTTTTAAGACTGGTTTTTAGAACTTGGCATCCAGCAGTAAGGGAATCACACTAATTCAAACTGTGAATACATTGTACCAAATTGCTGTTTACTCTGTGTTTAAAATGGTAGAGGAAAGAAAAACCGTAGCTGATCAAATATCTTGTCTGAAATAATTAAATTTATGTTCGTATTTTTAGTATAAAACAGAACAGCAAGAAAAACTTAAAAATTAAAGCTGAATATAAAGTGCTTTTCATATATTAATATAGCTGATTTGAAAGGCTTTGATTTGCTTGATTAGTTCTGTAAAATATTGAATTATGTTTAGAAATCAAGTTTTATATATGTAGTATGTACTTTGTATTAAGAATTTTTTGCCGCTCTGCTTGAATACTTTGCATCAAAAACTCAGCTCAATTCGTTTGACCTTTTAAAGAGTTTTAGAACGACTGCGAGGAAGTTGCCCAATTAAAATGCAAAATACATTTATACAAAAAATCGTAGGCAGTTACGTAATATAACTTATGTGCAGACTTAATTCAATTTGGTAGCATGCCTCATAAACAGGTACTTAAATTCTAAATAAGCAGTGAGCTGATTTGTATATTGACTAATCGTTTTGTTCACATTATCCTAAAGGTCGAAGAAAATATAAAGTCAAATGAGTTGCTGCTTAAGTTCCATATATGAAAGTTTTAAAGTTCAATTCAAAGCTGTATCTGTGTATAAAAAGCTGTTGCCGGGTTGTCACGACTAAATCCCACATTTTTCATTACTTTACTTATATTATTTCTTCTCTCATGTCTTTGTTACAATGCAAAACTTGTTTGCTAACTATCACAAATCAAACTTCGTTCAGTTTTTAGCCCTTTTGTAAGTCGCTTGAAACATTCGTTTGCAATGTTCTAATTTGAATTTTAATTGAAAAAAAATAATATATATATTTATTGTAACTTAATCAGATTTGCCGGCAAGGGACAATAATCAAAAATGTCAACAAAATGAGCGATGTCGAATTTGCTAGATGCACAAACAAACATACATGCATATGTATGTATGTATTAATTATATCGTGTAATTATGGAGACGCGAATCAAATTGTGGAAATGCTTGGTTTGTTATTAAATTTTCATTTCATAATCATAAAATGGAATGCCATAATGAATAGCGGCTAGTTTTTGCCGCTGTTCATGCCAAATTTCAGCGAAAAATACCAAAAACAGGCGGCCTATAGTTGGTCTATCTGGCAACTAATTAGCTTACCCGGGCTAATATGTCCAGCTATGTATGTATGTGTGTGTGTTAAAGCCATGGACATGGTCAGGAAATAATGCGATGCGCGAGTCCTAAAAAAAAACGTGCATTATGCAATCGATGTGAGATGTGGGCAGACGAAACTAAATCAGCGCAACGCAAATCCAGATACAGCGAAAATACGATACGAGAAAAAAAAAAAACCAGTTTAAGCGATCCCAAAAGGAAAGAAAGCCTTGGCAAATTTGCCGGCTAGCCGGAAATGTTGTAGTTGCACCAATGGGTGAAATGCAACATCAATAGTTGTTTGGCAGGCTCAAAAAGTGCAATGCGGTAAGCCAGTGAACTGGTTTAAATGGTTGTGACTATGCGGTCAAGTATCGCCATCATGTGTTGGCCTTCTTTATTTTGAGCAGTTTTTTTTAAGGCATAAACACTTATCAAATGCTCTATGTGGCACGTCTTTGATTAAATTCAAAACGAAACTTCTTTAAAGCTTTTTGATTGTTAACGCACAAATTATAGGCATAAAGTGAAAACGATTTCATCAAGCACCTTAGGGCTATTCAGTTGATGGTGCGGCTAAAAAGCTAAGATTTAAGTGAAAGTCATTTGATTTGCGCAAATCAGTTTTAAAGCTCTGAAACTGAAGCTTTTAGTTTTCACTATAAAACGAAAGCTTACTTTATGCATAAAAAACAAAATAAATAAAAAATATAAGGGCATTTAACAGTCGTATATAAGATGCTACAGTTGTCTACTGATCAAATGGCGAATGCATTTCGTAGAAATGTTACTTTATTGCTCATTTTACCTCCTTAAGTTGTATTTTTTTAATATTTTTTGTATTTTTAAGTTTCATCGTCTGCAAAACAAGATTTGCACCTTTCTTCATACAACTGTGTTGGCTAACTTCCTTATTATTTGCTATTTACTTTTGTACGATGACAAAATGTTTGCCATCAGCGAAGCCTGGTTTGGTTGTACAATTGATAATAATGATCTAATGCAGCTTAAAAGCTTAAAGAAATAATTTATTAAGCTTTTATGTTTGAGTTTCGCTTAGTTTGCTTTTGAACATTGTATTGACGAGCTCAATGTAATAGAGTTTATATTTGTTACAACCTGAAAATGTTTGTAACAGTTGGAAGGAAGCATCTTCAGCAATAACAGCCGGCTCGATATAGACACGTCTGTCTGTCGACTTCGCGCACTTTAGGTGCTTTAAATTCCTCAAAACATTAGCTTTTCCACTTTTTAACTATATTTTAATTTAAAATTAGTTTTGCTTTGATCTTGGCTGTCCACAGTTTAGGGTATCTTTTAGTCGAGCTATTTTTTTGACGAGAGGCTTCTTTGCTTTGAATAAGTTAACTGGTTACGACTTAAGATCCCCTTTTGTGGCATTTGGCAGCTTTGGTAGTGGCACTGCCATTGCCTCTGCTTTTGCTTTTGCTTTTGCTTTTGCCAGTGAATCAAGTTGTCAACAAACAAAATCAAAGTAAAACCAAACCAAGCCAAAAAATGAGCCCAACAATCAGGCGACTAAATACCACATTGACGATCCGAACCAGATACGGTTTCGCATTTGTTTGTGGCTCAGTCGCTCTTGTTGCTGTTTGCTGTAGCTGTTGCCGTTGCCGTTGGTCTCCCCAAACAGTTAAAAGCAAAATTATTCATTACGATTTCCGCGCGACTAAGAAAGAAAAAAATGTGAAATAAAACGCGCACATGCGGTTGTGGACAAAGAGAAAAGTTTTCCATGAAAATGTTTCAAATGCTTCGATCTGCTCTGCTCTGGTTGTTGTTTTTGTTGGACGTGTTGGTGGCGTTTTGGACACGTTGGGCGCGGCTTGACGGCTTGCCGCACTTTAGTTCCTGTTGCTGATTTTGAGTTGCGCGTCGCACGCCGCCTGCCAACAATTGACTTTGAATAAGTTTCACATTTAAAATTTGTTGCTGTTGTTGTTGCCCGCTCGTGTTATGGTCTTAGCTTAAGCTGCGACACTGACGCAGATAATTTGCGGCGATGTTGTGATTTGGTTCTTTTTTTTTTTTTACTTTATTTCTTTGCGGTTAAAGTTTTCTGTCAGTAAAAAACTCGAGGCGTGTTGCAATTGTTCAAGCAGACCATGAAAACGATATTAGCCAGCCACTTCATTTTATTGTTTTTTGTAATTTATTTCGTACATTTGCTTAAGCAGCGCTTCATACGCCCAACAGCAACAACAACAATAACAAATTGATCGCCATCCAGTTTGCCACTTGTTGGCTGGTTGGTTGGGTGGCTGTGGCCCCTACCGAAACTTATCGGAAGTAGAAAAGAAAATATAAACAAAAACTTTCTTAAATTTAATCAAAAAGTTTTGTTGTTGCTTTTTGGCGGATAACAAAGTGTGTTTCATTGAACAAGGGCATGCGCACAAAAGCACAAAAAAAAAAAAAATAATACCGAAAAATAAGACAAGTAGAACTCAAATAGAGATACCCTTAAACAAAGTCGTTTTCATATTAGAAGTCATCATTACGATCAAAAAGTCGTACGAGTGTATAGAAAATGCTTGCAGTTGCAAAAGCCGTGCTTATTAACCGATCGAAATGAAAATTACACAGATGCCAATAATTATATCATAATTTATTACGAAAAAAATCTTAAGGAATTGCTGTCCATAATTTAAAACAAACTAAATCAAAGTCTCTAGCTCTTATTGTCAACTTCGTCAAACCCTCGTGAATAAACGTAATTTTTTTATATTATTGTTTTTACGTTCTTATAGTTAGAGTTTTGAAACATTGCAAACATGTTTGTTTATGGGCGGGCTATTGAACCGATCAAGTTTAACATATCCTTACAGCTAGAGTAACCAAATTTGGTGGCAAGATCAAACCGCAAACCACGCTTTACCACCTGTTTTTAGAATGGTATCAGAGTATTACGCAGTCGACTGCGTCCAACTGCAACGTTTTCACTTCTTTCTTAATTGATATTTTTCTTTTTGCAGTTTGAATCGTTTTGTGCTTACAAATGTTTCTATAGTTTTTGTTTAAAGACTTAGTTGTTTACTTGAATTTTTTTAATCGGTCATAAAAGTATTGTTGTAGTGTTCTTCAACTGCCGATTTGCTTACTCATCAGTGCAACCATAGCAAAAGTACAATTACGAATAACAACAACATTCGCATGACAATCAAACCACATGGAAATGGTGCCACTGACAATAAATTGCGCATTTTTCAGGATACTAAAACCAAAACCGAATGCCCCCTAAAAACGCACAAAATACGGACCAAAAAGTCGGCCCAGAAGAAAAAAGGAACAGAAAAATGGCTCAACGGTGGGAGAAGTACAAAGCAAATTGCCCAGTCAAATGAAAAACTATTTAAATGCAATTGCTGGCCAAGCGTCGATTTGTTGCTCACTGAATATTCGAGTGCGAAATATAAATATTTGGTGTCGCAGACACATTTACACTGGCAACCAAATTCCGAATTCCCAACAGTATCCCTCTTTCTCTCTCGCTTTGTTTCCGTCTCTCTCGCTCTGTGTCACTTTTTCACTGTGTTAGCAGATACGAGTATAAGTTCCGCTATCAGTGCTGCATCCGGAGAGGAGAAGAGAAGAAGAAGCTCACAATGGGGAATGAAATTGGGAAGTTAGCTTACGTCGCGTCGTTATGTTCATTTTAGCGAATGTTGTTATGGATGCAACAATGAGGGCGAGCGTTTAACTGAAAATTGTGCCACTCTAGCCATCCAGTTAGCTATCAAATATGAATAAATAAGCGCGCTAAAATGTTGCAAAACCAACTGAGAAGAGTACCGAAATCGGAATCTGTGGTTAATTCATACGGAGCGGATGGTTCGTGGAAATGCTTATTGAAAATCGTACTTAGGAAATTGCGAAACGTGCTTTATGAGCAATTGCAAATTTAGTTGAAACAATTTTTCGTGTACATTTAAGCTGAATGTTTAAGAAAAAGGTAATATTGATATATTTCACTTGTGCTTTTAGATAATTGAAGGCTTTTGAAAAATATTTATGTATTATTTGCCTTGAAAAATCAACATTCTCACAATAAACAGTAAAAATGTTTATATAGTTTTGCTACATGCTTGATCTGATTTTAAGGAATGCATTTAATATTCTACGAAAATTAAATATATTTTGTTTTCTGCTTAGTGAATAAAACTAAATGATATTTTCTTTTTAATAAACACTGCGTATTTGCTTAAATCTTTTATTTATATTTTGCTCCTTTTTCTTCTTCTCTAGCTGGCTAATATTTTATTACTACGTAAACTATGAATATATATGTATGTATGTTTTTATACCCTTAACCCATAAAATGGGTAAAAAAGGGTATAATGGTTTTGTGCAAAAGTATGTAACAGGCAGAAGGAAGCATCTCCGACCCTATAAAGTATATATTCTTGATCAGCATCACCAGCCGAGACGGTATAGCCATGTCCGTCTGTCCGTCTGTCTGTCTGTCCTTCTGTATGAACGCGTCGATCTCAGAGACTACAAGAGCTAGAGACTTCAGATTTGGGATATAATTTCTCCTATACCATGAGCAGAACAAGTTTGCTTCAAATTATCGATAACTTTTCTGGTTTCCGATATACACATAATATCGATAACAAAAAATATCGAATTTGGAAAATCTAAAAATGAGGTTTGAAGTAATGGGTAACGATAGATCTTTTCTGAAAACACCGGAGATATCGAATTTAATCGATTGAAGTTAAGTCAGTATACCAAAGTCTTATATAAATTTAATATATTTGCTGCAACTGAGTTCAGGGTATCTTCTAGTCGGGCTCTCCCGACTAGAGCCTTCTTACTTGTTATATTTAGTATGCTGTGTGCTGCTCGTTAATGTGGACAATTTGCTGTTAAAATCAAGGTTCTGAAGCTCTGTCGTTTATCAACAGCAGGGAAAAATGCCGCCGGCAATGACGGCTATGAAAGCAAACCGTATAAACCACAAGACAGCCGCATCCGCTTACTCCGTACCTATACTCTCTAGTAAATTCCAACTCACACTCAGCTCCATCTCACCCCCAGTTTTACACCAAGCACGAAAGCAGTGAAGTGTGCAAAACTTTGGCCGCTCCGCCAACTCGAATATACTCTATATTTATTTATTTCTTTTCGCAGTGAACATATGACTGCTGACATTTTCTCTTAACATACATACACACACACACATACAAACACTGAATGTATCAGGGTATCTCCTAGTCGAGCTTTCTTGACTAGACCTTCATACTTGTTTTTTTTTTGGCTCCACTGCATGCAACCTCAGTTGCCGACTTGAATTGAGTTGAGTTGAGTTGAGTTGCATTGCGTTGCGTTGCGTTGATTGGATTTGAGTGGAGTCAATTTGAGTTGAGTAACTAACTCATTCGAATACGTTTCCTGCCCCAGCCATTATATCACTTCCCATCGCCGACTGTTTTTTTTTTTTTTGGCTGCCACTGCGTTTCATTCATGCGTGTAAATCTGTAAATTATTTTGTTTTATTTTTAACATTTAGTTTGTGTGTATTTTGTTTTATTTTATTTTGCTGTTGTTGTTGAATGCATGTTATATTTTCTCGCTCTTTACTGTGATTTCTTTATAGTTTTATTTATTTTTTCTTTTTAATTGGAAAGGCTTTTGGATTGCCACTGACATAATGTAATTAAGTGGCGGGACTCGCCAAAGTTTATTTTATTTATTTTTAATAGCTGTTAATGCGGCAGCGGAAGAAACAATTTAAGTACGAAATGTTCAAAACTTTTTCAACTGCAATCGTAAGTCAGTTGTCGATCATGTGAAATATGAGACATGCGATGTATGATCAGCAAAACATATATAAAAAACAAATACATTTGATTGAAAAATGTTAAAAAAAAATAATCAAATTGTAAGCATTGTATTTAATCAATTAGCAAAATTAGCTTTGTTAACTTTTGTTTCCCGCATTTTTTTTTATAAATTTCACAAATTTAATTTCGTCAATTTAAGCTATATCAAAAATATCAATATTTATTATAACTTATTTACTTTAATACAAAATAAACCAATTAATCAACATGCAGCTAAGTTCTAACACTTTGTCGTTGTTTGCTAATTGAACTTTCCCTTACAATTTTCCACACACACACGCTCAATTATAAAACACAAATACATTAAAATAATATTAGAGCTCAAACACAAATAAAGAATGTTCTTTATAAAATGCTTACATATGTACATTTCGCATTTTGTATGGGTTGCTTCAGAGGATGAATTTGCGTCAAGCAAATATTAATTAAACACTTCTTCTTCCCTAGGTAGAAGGGCATCTTATGATGAATTATTAAGTCTACTCATTGCGTACTCACGTTGAGTAAACACACACGGTTGGGTTTTTTGCTTAAGCCCATTGCTTATGTCACATGTTGCCAAAGAAAGTCATGTGTAAAACACGCCCACATTGAGTTGAGAAAATAAAATACGTTATCAAATAACATTTGTAGCAAATAAATAAAATTATTTGAATGCCAAATGTTTACCGACTCGTTTGGAAACTGGCAAAACAGACACTTAACAAGCCACAACGAGTACTAAACAAAGTAAATACTTGATAAAAATTTTTAGTTATTGCTCACTTAATAAAATTTACAGCTTCAGTTAATGACACTCAGTCAAAAAGTACTAAAATCGCTTTCAAGATGATCGATGTTTATGTTAAAAACACATTTTTTTTTGTCTTCTTGTGAACAATATCGTGGCAAGCGGGCAACAATAGATCTTCGGGGTTTGTTATCATAAGTAAACAATTTTTTATGCCAACTAGTTGCAAATGGTCATAATGCTTGATGAGCAGCAGCTACCATACACAGTTTGTATCAAAAAACGCCCAAACAGGTGCTTTGTAGCCCGTTTGTTAACCTAATTATAATTTAATCAGTATTAGCTATGAAACGCGAAGGCTGCTTGGTTCCTAAAATCGTTTGTTAAGTTCGCAATTCCCTACACGCATTTCAGCCTATTTTTAATGGAGACTTGGGGGGGTGGGGGCAAAATTCAAATGATGGGCACTAATTGCATACGAATGTATGTTTAAACATACATGCATACTGCTAACCACTGTTACGCTAAGCGGGCCAAAAGGGTTAGATATGGCTGCAGGTATGAAAGCACTCGAAATTAACTAACGCAAATGAAATTTCATTTCATTCAAAATTTACGAACGCATTAAATTTGCAAACCAAATACTGGCAGAGGCGCAAAGTGCAAACCTTTTGGGCACACAGGAAGTCAAAGTTCGAACAACAAAAACAAGAAAAGCAACAATGTCTTCCGAAGGAAGTGGGAGAGGGAGCGCAATGCGAAAAAGGGAAACTTAATGGCAGCACGTAGCCAACAGGGATGGACAGATTGTCCCCCCTCCCCCGACCGACGGTCTACAGACAGTTTAGTTCTTCTGCTCCCGTTTCAAGCATCATCTTTATGCAGAGCACTTTTCCTGGTACTACTTGTACACTTGTCTATTTGATGCCGCTTTTTACATTTTTAATGAAATTATTTTCAACAATTTATAATTGCCACGAGCAGTCCGGCAGAACCGGCTTCAGCTTCAGCTTCAGTTTCAGTTTTTAGCATTGGCTCTTCGCTGCGTTTAGTTACATGCACCTCATGGACAGTTTTATGACCAACAAGTTAAATTAAATTATAAGAAATGTTCGGCTTTAAGTTACAAACACACACAATCTAACCCATTTAACTTTTCCAAGTTCCCTAATGGATTTGCCAAAACAGTTGGCTGTGTATTAGTGCAAGGCATTTATTCAGTCAAGCATATAATTAATTTTAGTTGCATTTGTTGAAAATAGTAGTGTAGAATTTTGAGGAATTTTTAATATGCCTATTTTTTTTTTTTTATGATTGCTGTCAAAAACATACTTTCAACTGACGTAACGACTGACTTACTGACTTATTGATATCGATAGCAGACTATTAAAATGCATACTTTGTAATGCCAAGTAGGCTTAGTTGTGACAATATAATATCAGAGTCATATTGTTTTTTTGTCGCTTTTAAAACTGACTGAATTTTATAAAAATTTTAATTTTTTTTTTTGTAGTTTTCTTTGCAAACGTGAAACTGTGAACAAGAAAACTAATTTTAACTGTTCGTTTAAGACTTCATCGCACAAATAAGCGATTTGTATAATGTTGAAAATGTTTTGCGGCCTTCGTGCTTTGTTGAAAAGAAACAAAAGTTCAAATAATCGCAATGCTGAGAAAATGGAAGAAACAGCAACAGAACCAAAAGCATCCGATAATATTGAAAATATTAAAGCTGCTGAAAATTCTGGTAAGTACAAATGCAGCTGAAAAGTTAATTTCTATATGCTAATTTGGCAGCTTTAGATAATAATGTTGCAACTAAAGATCTAACTACAGCCAATGAAGTAGAAAAGAAATCAATTGAGTGCCAGACATTGTATGGATCGTTGACCTACGATGATTATCCAACCTTTTCTCTATACGGAGATCCATTTTTTTTGCCTTTGGGTGCAAACGTTTCTGGAAAAGCTCTTTATAAACAGTTTGGTAAGAAAACAGCTTTACTAAGATATAACAGATTGCAGATGCTTTAGTTACTGAGATAAAGTTTTAGATGCTCAAGCTCAAGACAATGCCATTATTGCCAACGCTTTTGGCAATACAGACGTTGCTCAGAGCGAAGTCGAAATGTTATTGAAGCATCCATTGCAAAGAGCCTGGACTCTGTGGTATTTTGTGCATGATAACTTCAAAACATGGGAGGAAATGCAAAATGAAATCACTAGCTTTGACACAGTTGAAGATTTTTGGGAGGTTAATCAACGTATTGTACCGCCGTCAGAGCTCAACATGTTTTGCCAATATTCGATATTCAAACAGAATATACGCCCCATGTGGGAGGATGCTGTCAATCGAAATGGAGGACGTTGGGTTCTCAATATGCATAAAGCACTCACCGATGATATGGATGACATATGGCTAGATGTGGTTAGATCATTACAATCATTATCATTTTATAGCATTAATTACTCACTGATTATTTATTTTGTGCTTAAAGGTATTGAGCTTGATTGGCGAACAGTTTGTCAACATGGATGAGGTATGCGGGGCTATTGTCAATCGAAGTCATAGGTGCAACAAGATATCCATTTGGACATCCAACGGAAACAATGAGCAGGCCATTCTCGAGATTGGCTACAAGATGCGCGAAGTTCTTCGCCTGTCTCCGAGGCACATATTGCAATATCAGTTGCATCTGGATTCAATTTTAATGGATGGTAGACGTATTAAGGCAACCTACATCATATAGATACAAATCGTTTGCACAAAATTACAAAAAATTATTCATTTTTTGCCATCGATTAATATAAATATTTAGTGTAACTAAAAAATACGCAAATACACCATGTTGTGGCTTGTCTGAATAAAAAAAAAAAATAAAAAAATTGTACGCAACATCTTTGACTTGATTAGTATGTATGAATACTAGTATGGTAAATATTCTTGATCAGCACCAACAGCCGGGTCGATAAAGCCATGTTTGTCTGTCTGGATGATTGAACGATTCAATCTCAAGAACCTTATATTTAAAAGAAAAGCTTACCCAGAGTATGTTATAAATTATTGATAGCTCTTCTCGTTTTCGATATGCACTTGTTATCGATAACACAAAAATTTTATTTTTCAAAGGTTTGTCTTTGGAAAGTTTCGTCTACTAAAGAACCAAGCTTCGGCATTTTCAGTGTACATAGAAAGAAAATTTTTCTTTCAGCATACTGAATTGAATATCTTAAACGTTTTTAATTTTCGATCTATAAACACAATGGTTGCGCGTATCTTCTAGTCTAAAGCATCTTTATTTTTGTTGTGGTGAAGAATTGTCTTTGAATTTTGAATTTGCATTGCAGCAGTCTGTGGCATCTTTAAAGCTCGGTAGCCCAAGCGTGCAGAGCCGTGTCCACATTGTGGTCAAGATAACGAACTCTTGTTTGCTGTCCTACCACTTCTTTTTATAACCTTAACCCTTGAAAAGGGTTAGAAAGGGTATATTAGTTTTTTGCAAATTTATGTAACAGGCAGAAAGAAGTATTTCCTAACCCAGAAGGTATATATATTCTTGATCAGCAACAACAGTCAAGTCGATAAAGTCCGTCATTAGAGTCCGTCTTGATTCAGGGCTCGCCTAAGCCAAAGGTAGAGCAAGTTTGTTTTAAATTATCGACAGCTCTTCCCGTTTCTGATATGCACATGTTATCGATAACAATAAAATCTTGAACTTAGACATTTAAAAACTTGTTTTAATGAAGATCTGATCGGCTGAGATGACTGTATTACGTAATGTCTAAGGATCAGGGTACCTTCGAGTCGAGAGCCTTGCTGTTGTGGCATTATTATTACTACTATTGCTTAGACCCTTATCAAAGTGCGAGACGCTTGGCCTTATAGAGCTAAGTCAGTTTTGCGGGCTCACAAAAAACAAAAAATCACACACAAATATTGGTGGAAAAATGCATGTAGCAGCTTAAGCTGTTAGCCTATTGTTTGTGTAACGTATACTTATTATTCTTAATATATAAGTTCTTAATAAAAATATTTAGTTGATTTGGTATTTTTTTTGCATTCGTTGAAATGGGTATTTATTTATACTAACTGACACACATACACATGTCATCTATGGTTAAACATCCTTGTCACACTGAAAGCAGCCAACCAATGCATTGGCCTACATTTTTTGTCATTTCCGAAGCTCATTAAATTTAATGGCCACACGCAATCAGATCAATCAAATGGGCTAGTAATGTTGCCATCCATTTACAAATGTTAACTGATGGCAATCATTTATTGGGATGCGTTTTTCATTGATACCCCGAGCTATTGACAGCGTTTGACAGTTTTATAGAAAATACCTGCTATTTGCTAATTGGGCTTTTCCCCTTTGAACCTCTTTGACAGGATCAAATTAATACGTACATAAAAGTTTAGTGCATAAGCTTTCATTTCTATCACTTTTTGTAAGTTGCACGTAGCTCGACTACAAAAAAAAGAGACTTAATGAGTAAAAGAGCAAAAATGAAATGAACTTATAAATAAATTGTTTGTTCGTGCTTATATTCAATATTTACTAGTATGACTGCCTGAATATAATTATAGTTTTTAGAATGTATGTTATTAAAATACGAGACGCATACTTTTTAGCAGCACTATAGAAAAAAGAATCACAAAGGGCATAGAAAGAAAAAAGAAATGGAATTGTTAATGCTTACAATTTGCACAAAGAAGCTTTACAAAATAGCGCGCTGAAATGCAGCCACTTAGTTCATGAATATGCATATAGTGTATGCTTACTATGCACAACAACAGCAATAGCAACAATAACAACAAAGGTACGTGCATGTATGGTATGTGCTATTAGTACCTGTCACTCGTTACATGTATGCACCACATTCAGAGATATCCCTCCATCCGTGTGTTGTCCTTCTCGCCATGTTCTGGGCGCGCATTTTTGCCACTGTTTACTATTAAATTACCATATGAAAGAGTTCCATTACACACACACACACACACACACAAACACACGCATGGCCATTCGGGCAAAACTAGCAAAATGTGTGAATTTTTACCTTTTTATTTGATTTTTATTTTTTGTGCTCGCACTTAAATATGCATATGCATACATATGATACGAGCGATGCTGGTACGTAAACTGATGCTTCTTACTCAAAACACGCTCAATATAATTTTTAAAATTTTTAGAAAAAATACCTTTCAAACGATTTGAAAAGATATTATCTTAAATATATACATGTAAACTTTAATGGATTTTTTGTTGTTGTTAAATGAAAGCACAACAAATTGTGTTGAAATTGATTTTAGAACGTGAGAAAGCACGATGGTATAGCGTAAACAGATAAGAAAGCTCTTTAGTCTAAACCTAACACTAATTAAGACCGGGTATAAACACATATTTTTATAAAAACATCTTCCTTAATTGGATACAGAACCATATAGCTAAAACGATAATGGCTAAAATAATTTGTGACTTGGAATACAAAAATCTTTGATGTCAATAATTTTCTTAGATTTTGTTTCTCCTTGAGGTATTGTGTTTAAAAAAGCTGAGATAATTTACACAGACCTTATTTGTATAGCTTACTTAAAATAGTTTCATAAGTTTTTATATCATATGTGTGCATTAAAAGAGACTTAATAAAACTAAAAATTATTTTAAGCCCTTTGAAAAATAATATTTCATTTCTTACCACAAGCCAGAATACATTATGTAGCTTTAAGCCAATTACATAAAATCATAAGCGTAAAAATCAACACCAAGAAATAAGTATATTCAAAAACTTGTTAATTAGGATTGATAGGAAATGCAAACAAGCTGAAGATAATTATTAAGTCATCAAAAAGGCGTTGCAACATTAATAAGCACATCACTCGAAAATCAAACGAAATACATATGTATGTAAATCAACTATGGCAAAAGTGCAAATATGTTTACAAACAGGAAGTTACAAACAAACAAACAAACACAAGTGTGAGTTACTAGAAGTTTTGGTGCAACAAATTATTATTATACATATAAACTTAGGTAAGTACAAAGTTTAGATTCTAATTGAATATGAAGCTGGGCGGGATGCTGATTGAGGTTTGCCATTTTCAAGAGATGCAGTGGCAACTGTCGCGCCAGCATTGGCCAATCCAATGATCCAGTTTCCTGCAGTAATGATGACATTTCGGATAGTGTGGATCATAGCGTGATAGTTCCTGGCACAAAGCTCGATCCATGGCAATGGCCCGCGACTTGATGGAAACGATGCCCAGCGGCTTGGCCGTTGTTGTCGTATCCGACACAAACTGCTCCGCCGATTCATCCGTTTCTCCCGCTTCGACTTCCCTTGTTGCCGCAGCTATTTCCGCATCCTGGACAGGTTGTGGCGCCGCATTAGCCTCACGTCGCTGCTGCAGACGCAATGTCTGCCCGCCACTCAGGCATAGACATAGAATAAGTCCAATACAGAGCATCACGATTTGCAATAGTTTCATTTTTGACGTCTTTAATGTTGTAAATATAAAATTCGACTGTGCAGCTATATTTGCGTTTTGAGTGCGTAGCTCTAATTTTCTTCAAGCGCCTGGGTGTTGCTTATCAGGCTTATCAGTCGGCTCAAGGTTGGAGGTCAGCGCTAATCAAAACTGACTATATTCCAACTGAGAGGCAGCCTTTCATCTTCTATGCCCCTGCGCCTCTGTTCTAAATTAACATAATGATGGCAAACAGATAGCAATATTGATTATGTTAATTTTGTATTTGTATGTCGCCCTTTTTGTGTGATTCAATCCACATTTTAAACCCTTTATTACACTTATTTATATACGCTTTTATAGCTTATGCATTTCTCATGGTCACTTAATTGATTATAATAAAAACAAAACAATCATTAAAAGATTTTCAGAGCATTGACCAAATTTTGTATACCCTTGATTAATGTGCTTTTTAAACAAATTTAAGTAATAACCCAATACACATATACAATTAATCTTCTATTTATATATTGAAAACTTATGGAAGCTTAAAAAATACTGTTAATAAATCTTTGAAATAATAAATCTTATTCTTAATATGTAAAAATAAATATAATAATCTTCTATACCTATAAAATAGTTCATTCTGGTTGGCAATCACTGAGTTTACTTATATGCTGAAGGCATAGAGAGTACAATATCTTATTTAAGGGTCTTTGGCTGAAAGTGAGTACTAAGAAAGCGTTTCAGATAATACCACCGCTAAGGGGTTTTTCAATTGGAAACTGACCTGGTCCGATTGTATTGAAACTCAGTTTGCTAGTTCTTATTAACAAGAATTTGCAACTGTGATTTTCCGATTTTGAAAATCCGCTAAAAACTAACGCAAAATTCCGCTATCCATAGCAAGACAGTACGTTTAATTGAATGGACTTATATTCTAGTTTTTGCATATTTTCCATGAATATGTTAACAAGGGTATTAAGTTTACGCCACTACATAAAAACATACTAGTTCTTATCAGGTGTACCACAAGTTTTTTTTTATATAAAAGCAACAACAATAACAATAAAAAAACCATAAGAATTAGCAGAAGATGAAAGATGATGAAGAAGAATTCGCGTCATCAAAATGAAAAAAAAAAGAAAATATAAATGTTTAGCTTGTTATTTATGCAAAAATGTTCAGAAATAGACCTGCCCTTTGTTGAGTAGTAGGTAAGTAAAATTAATGGGCAACAGCCAGGCAGTTAAAGAAGCATCAAATTATTTTCAGCAAAAAGGCAGCTAAAGAATATCATTATGGGCTAATTTTTGGCATACTTACATACATACATACACCCAGAACAACACATAAAAGACCGTTTGGTTTAAAATGCAAAAACCATAGCAATAATAAACATAACAATAATAATAATCATAATAAAGAATAACAGTAACGACAAGCGGAACAGCAGTCAAATGGTCTGTTTCTATGTGTATGTTTGTATGTAGTACATTACTTCCTAACAAGATCAGCTGCCAAATAACTTTTAGAATGTTTGCCAATTGCCTTAATTGTCTTCCTTCCCTCCCCCCCTCCCAAACCCAGCACATTAACTGCCGTTGTGAGTGCCAGTTTTACATCTGAGCGCTGCTGGCTATGAAGGGAAGTCAATAATATTATGCAACATAAAGTTGCGGCGCGGCGATTTACTTCAGTCGTTTTTCCTCCCGCACATCATCAATACAGAGAGCACGCGTCCATTAGTGGTCGATTTGAAAATGCACTTTCCGCCATCATTTATGGCGTTAGCAATAACGATTCCTCACATTTTACATCATAAAAATGATGATGTTGTAAACAAACATGGCATCCGGCAATTGACTATTAATGTCGCAAATTTAACAATACCAGCAAACATTCTCACATGTGTATGCTGCTGCTGATTTTATAAGATGTTTACAGATGTTTCATTTGATGTCTCGGTATTTATTTAGACATTTTTTTTTTTTTTTTTTCGTTCTTATCACCTAATGTCCTTTATATTGAAATTTATTTTGACTTTATAGTTTTGTTGCTCAAAAAATAAGATTTAAGAAGTCAAGTGACTTTAAAGTGACCTATATTCCAGTACATGATAAAGTCTTAATAAACATAAAAACATTTAAACTTCAATCGCTTAAAGCCCGGATTTGAACATCAACATAAATCAATGTTTGTACGCTTTCAATTTCGTGTTTGCAATTTTGTTGGCAAAAGCGCAAACCATTCAGAATATCACTTGAGGCGTCAATAGCAAATTGATTTGGTGAACCAATAAATTGGACAGGTCCAGCAACATGTATATATACATATATACAAACTCAATTGCTTTCCAATTTATTTAAAAAAAAAAAAACAGTAAAAAACCGCCATCTATGCGATTTAATGCCGTTAGCGTAAATGAAGCGGAATAATCGTTTGAAATAAACAAATAGCAACAACAAACAAAGCAAGTTTTATTCTCTTATATACACCTTGAGCATTACGCACTTTTTGGGGGGGTATGTAAAATAATGCGTTCAACATGTTGATGGCCAAGTAACTTTTTGGACTGTTATTTTTTTTTTATTTGGATTTAATTAAAAAAGTTTCCCTGTTTCGGAATTCTCAGTTTGACATTCTAAAAAATGTTCTGCACTTATCATAAATAGCGGTGTGCGACGCATGCTTAACATTGATGTTGGTTATAAAATATGTGTGTGTGTGTGTTTTTTTTTTTAACATTTCCATAACTTTAATATATTAAATATAATGCATGCTCAAAGTGCTTACAAAGACAAACTGGGTAATACACTTGTGGCTTGTTTTTAGCTTCCTTTTACAGATAAAAGAAATATGTTAATCAAGAGCAAAAGCAATACTCAAAATAGTCTCTGGGATGCTGCCGCCACCTTTTCTCGCCTACATCTTCATCACTCTCACTCTGTCTTCATGTCTCATGGGAATTATTTTGCTTCTGTGTATGTTGTTTTCACTTTGAATTTCAATTTGGATTCGCGCAATGCGTACGCCAAACAAAAAAATAATTTATTTTTGTATGTTGATTTAATTAAATTCTTTGCAAAATGTGTATGAGCAAGCAACTTCCAAGATTCTCATGCAAAAAAAAAAAAAAAAAGGAAGATAATAGAAATAAAATAAATAAATAAAAACGGCAAAAAGTGTGAGAGCCACATTAACATATGAGCACAAAGCTCAAAACGAAATCATAACAAACAAAACAAGCAGAGAGCACTGCAAACAACAACAAAATCGTGCGTGATCTAGTGACGAAAACATGGCCTGATAATACTCTTTTTCAAATTTTTATACCTTACGTTGTTCTTTTTTCAATGTTTTGTTTTTTAGTAGGTACTTAAAAAGAAACATTCGCATAGGTATTAAAAAAAATCCTTGCTTAAAATTAAAAGTTGGAACACATATATGGTTCGATAAAAGACATCGATACTACTAAATCAGTTGTTAATATTTCAACCTCTAACACAACTCTTTCTTTACCTATCTTTAGAGCAATGTTGTTTTTGAGCACAGTGTAAAATAACAAAAACACAATCATATAACATTGCTGACTTTCATTCTGATTGTATTTCAAATCAAATGCAATACAAAAATGTGTATAGGGCAATAAATGCTGAAAACGAGAACACTTTAAAATTCACTTTGATGCGTTGTTACTTGAGATAGGCGCCATAAATACATATGTACATATTATACACACATTTTGTATATCTATGTAACTATGTACAGTGTACAGAAAAGCAGGATATATGAGATGTTAAAAATTTCTTATTAGTTTCGTATTCAACTAATTTTACGCAATAAAAACCAGACTTTGTATTTGAAGCAATAAAAACATCTATTAAGCTTGTATAATCTGCTGAATTTTCTTGTCAAATTTAAAAATGTTATATCTGGCACGATGCCTTAATAATGCTCGGAATCTCTGTTTAAGCATGGTTTTAATGAATGCAACGAATATTGATGTGTGTTCACGATGAGGGAAGGACAAAGACAATACGATGAGGCAGAAGGAGTTGCGGGCACGAAGTTATCATTCTTAACTTCCGGCAATGACGTGTAAGTCAATTCATGCTGGCCACACACACTCATACACACACAACATCAATAGCCACATAAAGAGCACCGCTGACCCTGGCGGCAAACGGTGCTTGTGCTGCGTGGAGATTAAGTCAACGTCAGATTATGATTGCCTTTGGTGGGGCCATGTCAAATACAGGCGCAGGTAGGCGCACAAGGCCAAAGGAGCTGAATGGACTCAGAAGATTAAGTCACTTTGGTAATTCAAGCGAAGCCACGGATAAAATCTGAATCAATGGTCTACTTAAAGAGTTGGACTTAAATTTGTTCTTGCTTAAAGAATTACTTATTTCTGTACTATTGAAGGATTTTTTTTTTGCTGATGGTCTGACTTTGGGAGATGCAATTAAAATGGACAGTAGGGAATCATTCGATGATAACGGCAACGATTGATAACGATTTCGACACGTTGACAGCCCACTGATGTGGGTCTTACTTTCTTCTTCTAGTCGTTTTCATTTGAGGCTGCCAAAGTCTCGCTGATTGCCCGCCTTTCTCTCTCTCTCCCCTCTCTCTTGACGTTGAGACAGCAATTAAAAAGACAAAAGAAAAAAAAAATAAAACAACAAATCAACAAATGGATTCCATTGCACATTTATTTCGTTCAGTGTCAGTATTGATGCTGAAAATGTCAAAAATGTTTCCTTAAAAATTTCTTTACTCCCGCAAACTTGTTGACCTTTTCGCGTAGTGTTGATATTTTTATAAACTTTCACTTGTCGTCTTGTAACTAATGTTAGTACATTTCACCCCGCTGAATATTTGTAATTTTACTATAGGATTTATTAACGTCGAACTTTAACGAAAATTTACAATTAAATCAACTTTGAGACAAATAAGGACAACTTTAAGTTGTGTTCAAAATACACAAACAAACAAGCATACATATTATACAGATGTTTTGGGCGTTGCTAGCAGTCAGCCAGCATAATTATCGTTATCCTTGCGCTTATCGGGGCATAGGTCAGAGGCCACAAAAGACAATCACGAACAAAACCATTTGATAATTAATCGTTTTGAGCTCTCTATCTCTCTCTCTCTCTGCCTATCTGTTCGTGGCTTTCAGCTAGTATGTTGATGTGCATATGCAGCATAATCACATCATATCATTTATACTGTTTGGCTGTGCTGTATGTGTGAGTGTGCATTGGCGGCCGGAAACGGAAGCGGCAAAAACGTTTGTTCCAAATGTCACTGTTATACCCTAAATCCATTTGTAACGAAGTCTGCGCATAATTTTGTATAAAGATATATATGTATATATATATTTATATACATATATAAATATACCATACAATCATAACATAAGGGTATCTCCTAGTCGAGCTATTATTTGAACAAAGGCTATTTCTATTATTAATGCCTGTTGAAAAGCTTTTGTGGGTAATACATAAGGCTTGCAGCTGCTAGGACACGAATTTCCTTTCATGCTTTTCGAAAATGCATGTGTATGTGTGTGTGTGTAATAAATTATCCTTTCATAATAAGTCTTAAAATCTGTCCAATTAGTTATATGAACGAATAAGTACTTGTCCAATTTCGTAATACGATATGTTTATTAAGTTCAAAATGGCAAATATCAATTGAAATTGTGAAATTAGCTCATTGCTCAGTATTTCTTTTGTCAAAAAGATTTATTCAATATTAATTTTGTACTTCGAGCTATCTCTGTTGCTCCATGCTATGCTAGCAATTTCACACTAAACAATTACTTTAATTCCAGCAAACTCATAGTCGGTACAATGTCCGACTTGACTTAATCATGTCAATCCTTTGGCTAACCACTTTTGGTCAAACACAAAGCGCAAAAGATTCAAGCTTCTTTACACAATTTTAGCAAATTTTTGAAATATCATTCCAATATTATACAATATTTAATTAAGCTTCACAGCTTTGAAATTGATTTCTTAAAACTTATCATTTATTTTCGCACCTGTTGCACCTTTCAATTTAATTAAGCTAACATCGAAGGCTTGGCTTATAAGCTGCTAAGCTAATTCGAAACAAATTACATTCTTCACACGCACACACACACCCAAAAAGACATGTGTGTGTTGTGAATAAGCCAAGTTACAAGCTATATTGAAACGCTTGTCAACCAATTGGGTTTCACTCAAATATACACAATGATTTGTGACAGACTTGTGGGTTTGTTTATTGGTTTGTTGTTGTTGTTCATGTTGCTAGCTTAAAAGTGACAGTGAATGGCTCACTTGCTATCGTTCTTGGCCAACAACAAGATTGTCAAACAATTACATGACTTTACAATTAATTTGTACTTACAATATGATAACACTTCAAAGATGACAATCAAATGTGGCGTCAGTACAAAGAGCAGCAACACCAACAGCAACAGCTACAGCTGCCAGAGACATGGGACAAAGACCAAGACGCATCCGTTAGATGCTAGGGCCAAAGTTGCATGTAAATGTAAATGTATATGAAAATTTCAAGAGCAGAGGGATTGGGAGCAGAGTGGGCCTGAATGACTAGAGTCTGATAATGGAATTTGCAAGAGACAAGCAGGCGATGGTTTTCTGACGCTAACTGGTGAGCAGTGGGATTGTGTTGGCAATGGCGTTGTGTGTTCCAAAGTGTCTGCTGTGTTGCCTGCCTGTCAATGCCTGTGAGAAAGTAGGTTCATGGATATCATCAACGGTACTTGCACTCAAGAGCCGATGTCCTTGTTGTTAGATCAACAGTCAACTCACACACTCGCAAACATAATCTAATCAAATAACAAAATATATACATATGTACATATATATCTATACATATATGTACATGCTCCTGTTGGCTCGTGTGCTTTCGTTGTGTATATTAACCAGACTGGCGCTGACAAGTTTCACATGCTTTACATACTACAGGCAGTAGAAAGTATTATGTTGTAAGTGTCTCTGTCCCTATCTGTTGTATTTATTGTTATCGCCATCTTTGCTGTTGCTGCTGCTGCTGCTGTTTCTGTCTAATCTTCAATTTAAATGTCATTTATTTTAAATGTAATAACTATTTCAGCATGCACTCAGTCTGTCTGTCGTTTTGCCTGATTGCAAAAATGATTGCATGTAATCACTCATACGACACATTGGCCAGCCAACAAAACACACACACACAATGCACAATGGCCGCTTACTTTGTGTGTGTGTGTGTGTGTGTGGTCGTGTTTGTATTACTTATTTGTTGCGCCTTTACTATATGGATTTCATAATACAATCAATCATATTGTGTTCCGAGCATCACGTTCATCTTCTTCTGTCCAAACTATCTAACAACTACAACTGTGCACTCAACGCATAACACATAATCCTTGATTTAGTATCTTCATTTCCAGGGGCATTTAATTTCAAAGCACAAATTAATCTCTTTATTTAATTTTGATAACAATGCTTTCGTTTCGTACAATTTCTGTTCACAAGCGGATTGGTATACATTCTATTCCATTTTGAGTTAATGCAACCACCCATAAGGCAAAATCATATTGTACCATTGTCTACAGCCAATTGAATTCAATTCAGACATGTTATTCAATACAAAAGCTTTAGTTTTGCGCTTAAACTCACATTAGCTGTCCAAATGCAGCTTGATTTCGAATGTTGTTTCTTTCTTACTTAACTGCCCCACACAGCAAAAATCTTTTACTACCATAAATATATTAGTAAGTATAATTGTGAACAAAGCAAAGATTTTACAGTTATGTCAACTTTAGATTCAAGAAACAAATTTATGATATTTATTTTAATTTTTACTTATCTAAATTATATATAAATATGTAATTTTTAAAATATTTTATCGCCTTTTTATTAATTTTATTAAAACCGTCTTAAGTTGAAAACACTTTTCCATTTTTATTTAAACTTATATTTAGTTTTTGTGACAAATTATTTTTTTTTATAAAGTTTCAAGCTTGCAGCGATGTGATAAAAATTTATATACATATATTTTATTGTTGCAAAAGTATCAAATGTGATCTTTCAATTGCAATCAACAAATTAGTGCGTATCTATATACATATGTATGTGTATCAATATTGGAACACTTAATTTTAAGTCTTTTCCCATTATTAACAAAATGCATTTTTAAATAAAATAAACATATGCACACATATGTATGTACTTTATTCATATGTACACATTCATTCATCATACGCATAATGCTTATGCGAGTGGAAACATAAACAAATATTTTTCACACATATGCCGCTATATTTATTGCTTGATCAGCAGAAATCTTTTTAAGAACCCTTTCTGAAATCATATATAAATATGTTTATGCTTCAATTCTGTCGCAGTAGATTTCCTGCGTTGGAAATCGTCGGTCAGTTGAGATTAATCGTTTGACGAAACAACAACGCCGTCTAAGTGAACCAAGTTCAAGTTATATATTGTTGTGAAAGTAAAAATGACAACACGACTATTTTCAATTGCAACGGATCGGCCTTGGCAGCTAACAGATCTTAAATTGCTGCATGTGCATGGCTTTGATGGCAACAAAATTCACAAACCAAAAACGCTTGGCTATTTTCGCGAGCCGACTCTAACCGAATTGCCCATTGATCTCTCCAAAGGCTTTAAGAAATATAGAAAAGCTGAACCAAATTCTTATGAACAGCTACGCTACCTGCGTTGTATTACGCAATCAGAACAGGACCTCAAGATGGGACTAGGATTTGACTTTTGCACAAATCGCGGAACGCTTGTCAAGATAATGAATGATCCGGCTGAATTGATAGCGATTAAGTATAAGGGTAGCATTTATCTTAAATTAGGTACAACTGATGACTATGAAATTACGAATGCCAATCAAAAGCAATACACCTACTTGTTCAAGCTGCGTCATCATCTATTTGTTGGTATGTGTATTTAACTGTTCTGAATACTTACCGTGTTATTTACCAATATCTGTTTGCCTATTAGATCAACTGGGTGATTTGCCGGATGCGAAACGCTCCATTAATCGAAATATCGAAAACTATGGAACATTTACCGCCAAGCTGGGCAAGTTTCGTTTATTGTACACATCGGAGATTAATGGCTTGGATAATCGTGAACCGATTGGCGATTTGTGAGTAAAAAAAAAAGTTAGAAAGGAAGCAAATTCCCCGTTTTCGATTAATATCGATAACCCTGACACTATATTATCCATTTGTTGAACTTTGATCAACATTGTAGTAGAGCTCATAAGACATTTCAGCAATCTCAATTGATATCTCTATCATTATTCTGTCTTTGCTAGGACCGATCCGGAAGTTTTAAAACAGTGCAGATTTACAATGGTGCGAGTTCTTCCAAAAACCGCCAACGATTGGCGTCAAAACTTTCGCATGAAGCGCTGGCTTCTTCAAGCTTATCTGATTGGCGTCAAGCAGATCAAATTAGCTTCGTGCGATTTCCAAGGTTTGGTAACAAATCCCATTTTCACCGAAGATTGCGAGACGTTAATGAAGGCGAGCATGTTACATTGTTTTTACAAATCATCCCATTTTCTCTAGAGCTCGTTATCTCTCTTTCTTTCTCTCTTGCAGGAACAGTCCTGGAGCCTTAATGGTTTCCTGTTGCAGCTGCATCAATTTCTTAGCCATATAAGCGAGGTTATGATCGATGTTGACTGCCCATATACGAGCTATGTCTTCAAAACCGTCAAAGATGTCGTCTATTATGACTGTCATGTTGGAAAAAACGAGCATAGTTTTTTAACTGAAGAATATATTAAATTGGTTTGATTTTTTTTTATTTCCTTAGCCCCCCATTCCGTATATCTTTTATATAAATAAGAATTTTGCTTCCTTATTTGTTTTCGTATGTTTTGTTTTCTTTTTCTTTTTATACCCTTCACACATGTGAAACAGGGTATATTGAGTTTGTCATGAATCTGTAACGCCTTAAAGGAATGATGGGAGACCCCATAAACTATATATCAAAAGGATCAGGACGAGCTCAGGAATTGATTTCCGCGTGTCCGTGCGTCTGTCCGTCTGTCTGTTTCAACGCGATTTCCGGCCAAACTGCTGAACCGATCTTGATGAAACTTTCACAGATTGCTTAGATCATGTCGAGTTTGTTCACTATGAAATTTCATCCCGCTCAAAGCATTCTACGACATAGCCACCATACAAATTGACCATATCGTACTATCAATTGTTGTTGCTGTCGTGCACTTTTAAGTACCTACATATAGCTCATTTGCTTCAAAAGTGGTATAACGCAAAAAATTGTCAAATTGTTGTTGTTGTTGTCGCACACGAACAAGTAAATGACGCTCAAGATACTTTACTTTAAAAAAAAAAAAATTAATCCATGTGTGAAGGGTATCAAACTATGCGGCACATGTTTTTTTTTCGTCTTAACTGAACGCGACACATAAATTAATTAGCCAAGTGCCTGACACTTGCTGCTTTAGTTCTGACAAGCTGAGGCCGTTCCCGCCCACATCGTTGTTAATTTTGTTGCAAAGTTCTTGGCAAGTTTAACATATAATGGAATTTAAATCAATTAAGAAACTCTTAACGAAAGTTCGTTGAAAGGACGTTGCTCGTTTAACTGATGTTCTCGTTAAAATTTTTAAATAAGGTCAGGCCCTGTTGGCTTGAAAAAAAACGCAGAAAGAGTCCTGAGGGATAGTTCAAAAAATATATTTAGTTTTAGATAAATTTTTATTTTCTGACGTAGGTACAAAATAGGTTTGTAAATTGAAGTATGATTATACATACGGTTAGAAAATTATAGCATTTGTTTAAGGAGTAAGAGTTTCAAGTTTGAAGCCCTCAATTTGCCAAGTATTTCAAAATGCAATTACACAACTGAGCAAATGATACTACGAGTATAATGCCAGTTTCAAGAATTTATAATTGAGTTGCGTGTTGCATTGTTGTTGTTTGCGAAAATGCAATGCATTTGTGATTGTTGTTGGCTCCAACTTATCAATAAGTTAACAACCATATGTATGTGCATATTCGAATACACATACAGAGAGAGGAAATTTGTGGGCATTTGTGCGAATGCATAACATGAAAATAATTTTAAATCAAGTGAAACTCTACATGTGAAAAATAAACCAGTTAACACACACACACACAGGTAGCTATTGCTATGAATCTTGCAACTCAGGCATAGTCTGAATGTGTGTTCGAAGCAGGTTTGTCTTAACGATATCTAGAAAACATCATCTTACTTCACGTTGTATGCATTTGTGTGTGTGTGTGTGTCTGAGCAAGGATATAGTGCAATGGCCAAGACTAAGGGATAAAGATGGAGGCGAGCAGCAGGAGCAGGGAAACGTGGAAATTTTCTCGTTTCTAACCTTGGGTTCTCTGATTAAAATGATATTTTCTGACAATGTCAAACAGCTTGTGACTAATGGGTCTTTGGGTTGTCCGAAATGTCTGTTATTACTTGATAAATCTTGTCGGTCACACATTTAGTAGACACACATATGGCAAGGCAATCGTGTGTGTGTGTTTTTGTTTGTTTGTTTTATGCAAATCCCCCACATTCGAGCCTAATGACAAATGGGTCAAAAATTTGCGGCTAATGGCACAAATATGCTTGTGCTATAAATTTTATGCATAAATAAACATATACAAGGCTACAAAATAAACATAAAAGATTGAGCAACTGAGAAATACAAAGAGAAAGAAAGAGAGAGAGAGAGAGAGAGAGGGAGGGAGAGAGAGAGAGAGAGAGAGAGAGAGAGAGCGAGAGCGAGAGATAGAGAGAGAGAGAGGGAGCAGAACAAATAAGCAAAATTATGATTGAAGACTTTGAGGCAACGACCTTTGGGTGTATTTGGCTTTCAATACAACGCCACATTTATCAATGACCATAAGGGCGGTCCTGCATTATACTAGATCTTAGCAGCCAAGATCCCAAATCTGAAAGCATATCATGAACCTTAAAAGTGCCATAAGTTGCAACTTGTTAATATGCATACATTTTTAGTTATGAAGATAACTATAGATATGAAGTTCTTATTAAAGTAAAACTCAAAAGTACTTTGCTTGCGTGTATCTTTAACAGTTTTCGAGCTACAGTCATTAAATTTGGTAGCAATATAGCTGGTGGCATCCCCATCGGCAGCAGACAATCTTTGAAGGCAGCGTAAAACCCTGCCGTATCCGTACCTCTTAGCAATTAGGACTCTTTTTACTCTTTTTTTAAAGGTATCGAGTATATCGCAGTCGGTTGCGTCCGACAGCAAAGTTTCCACTTGTTTTACTTTAAGTTTCGCATCAATCATTTGCCATCAAGTTGAAAACTGTTTGCTAATGATTATGCTAAAACATTCCAATAACAAAAGACAAGCTAAAATTGCTGTAGTTATGCTTTTGTCATTGATTGTTGTGGAAATATTTATTTTGAAATACTTATTATTATTATATGAGCAGACATTTGTGCATTTCGATCTGTGTGTCTGCTTGACGATCTATCTGTGGATGTTTTGATTGTTATTTATTTAAAGTATGTATTGAATAATGCATAATGTTGAAGCTTGTAGTGAAGTGTAACAACAACAATTAATGAAGCTGCTGGACTTTTGCTGGCCAATTGTGATGCTAGCAGCTGTTGCTGGTCGAGTCGAGTTCATAATAAAAAGGCAAATTAATACAAAATCTGTTAAGCCAAACTCAAACTCCAACATAAATCTTATGGCACGTGCGTTAAGCTACGGTATGTGATGTATTATTTACAGAAGCTGTCCAATTCAAATAAAATAACTGCAAAGCAATAAAGTAGAAGTGTTTTTTGCCACAGCGATGTTTGTTGATAAGCCAGTCTTTAAACATACACATGTGTGCGTATTTGTTGTTTGTTTTTGTGTTTATGTATATTGTATTTTTGTGTTTTTGTCTGCGGCCGGACAGTTGAACAATGTCAAAAGTATACAAGTGTCTGTTTACCATGAGAAAATCATTGCTGCTGACACAAAAAAAGAAAAAAACACGCTTACAGATGAAAATAAACTGAAGCAAACAGAACAAGGCACAAACCAAATACGTTTAAGTAACTGAGAGAGGAAGAGAGAGAATAAAGAGCAGGGAGCAGGAAGCAAAACTATAAAAAGGTCAGGAGCCTAAACAAATATGCAGCTAGCTTAACAACAGGCAAAGAGCCTTCGTGCTAAAGTTGCTGCTGCTAAATCTGGAGCAACAGGAATTGGCTCTATTTGTATTCATTACGATTTATTTTATTTATGTTATTATTTTTGCTTTTTTCGTTTCTTATTTTGATTTGTTTTTGAGGGTTGACGACATGTTTGTTCATTAGCATTTGATGATCACCATCAACATCATTGAAAACATTTTAAAACGTGAAAATAATACTTACTACAGTAAGTCAATAGTAAAAAAACGAAAAAATTTTGAAAAAATAATACTCAGCAAAATAATCAATTAAATCTAGAAGAATAGAAAACTCGACGGAACTTGAACCCGCAATATGCGGATCCAAAGTGCGATGCCTTATCCTTTGGGCCACAAGTAAAGAGCTTCTATATGGTTGTGAGTGATTATATCAAATATAATTGATGGTTACCGGCACACTATCAGCATTATCAGTATTCATAAGCTTAAAAAAAGGGAATTGTTTAAAATTTTGAGACTATGTGAATTAAAAAATAACATTATGTCAATCATGTATCTTAAAAATGTATTTAGAAAAGCCAGAATTTTTTTTAATTTATTCAACCAAAAAGCTTAAAATATTAAATTCCAAACAATATTTATTAAAAGAGTTCTTAAAGCTATTTTAGGTAAAATTCAACACAACGTTTGCTGTTATATTGCTAACAGGGTATTGGTTAGTCGAGCACACGCCATTCAAGTCGAATTAATTTTTGTTTATAATTATGTTTTGGCAACTTAGCTTTGCATTCTTATTTAGTTAAGCGTTTTCTGTCAACTCAGCTCTCTTTTTGGGCTAGACATCAAGTTGCAAAAATGTTGTCCAGCAAAAATAGGCAGAGATAGGGTGAGACAGAGAGAGAGAGAGAGAGAGAGAGAGAGAGAGAGAGAGAGAGGCCTTTTTTATGTACTACTCGTAGTGCTTCTCGATTGCGCTGATGTGGCAAAAATGAGGTAAGGCTTAAGTTGTTAGCATTATGATGAGAAAAACACTTGACAGTAAGCAAGCAAGCAGCCAACAGTTAAGTTGAGCTGCCAGCTCTGTCTGGGTCCGAAGTCAACAACAACAACAACAATCCCTCAACACTTTCAGGATAGACACACAGACACACACACACACACACACACCTTTTGCCCACCTTTTGTGGTAATAAGCTGAAATTTTGATCTAACCATTTTATTCAGAGTGCGGGTTTGTGGCGTAGTTTAAGGTTAAGGTTTTGCGTCTGTGTCTGTAATTTTGAGATAAATGTAATGAAAATGAAAATGCATAAACAAACTCATTCGGTCAGCCAGCACAACCAGCTGTCAAAGTTACACAGAACAAGTGCTCAAGTGCTGCTGAAGAGCCTGACTTGCATTTGAAATTAAGCTCAGTTATTCAAATGTTCGGACTACAAATATACATAATTTAATGGCAGCAAGTTAAATCGAATAATTTGCAATTGTTACTCTGGCGAATGGCGTATAATAGAATGATAAATGCTTTGTCTGTATGATGCCAGTTTCAATATTAATTTCCTGTCGGCTGTGTGTGCACTGCGTTCCTATCACTGTTATCTGTGCCTCTCACCTAAAGCTCTCTCAAATGTCTCAAATTACGTGAAGTATTTATGTCGTTTACCAAAGTTTTTGGTGTATCGTAAGCAAATATAATCATTTACCGTAGTTAATAATATATAATATACCTTCATATCCGACATGATTTTTTTGATTATTTGCAATATAAATATATAAAACTTAAACCACCATTACAATCTTTTTTTGTTATGATATGCATTTATATTGCTTTAAAGTTTAACACAGAAACCGTCGAATACGGTTGATTTTCATTTTAAGAGGAAAAACCATTAAGTATCATTATTTTACATACAGAAATATATAGATTATCATTGAAAAAAAAAAAAAAATCAGAATTCAGAATAAATAATCATTAAAATATACATGAACATACATATACGCAAAACATAAACGAACATTAAAAAAAAGTGCAGAATGCAAGGAACTTTTGTAACTTGAATTAAATTGCCGTCTAAAGTCAAAGCCAAACACACATTGAGAAACACACACAAAGAGGCGTTGATGTGGCAAACATTTTAGCTGCCTATAACGCACACACCAATTCATTATTGTCAACTGCCTACTGTTAGAGGGGGCGTTGGCTGTTGAACACATTACTCATACGCCGCATGTGTGCGCGAATATTTGCTTTGATATCACTAACGCGTAGCCGTACGTTGTTGTCTGCTTTGTTTGTGACCGCAAACAGGCAGATAACCTGACAAGCAGAGTGTTTTCGAAAGGAACATTCGCAGCAGCACATCAAATTAGCGCTCTAACGATAAACTGGCGCCCGATATATGTATTTGCTCAAAACTTTTGGACAGAAAAATACTTAGAGAGAGAGAGAGTTGGAGAGTTAATTGTCAGGTGGATTTTAGTTTAATTAAGTTTCGCTTAAACAAACGCAGCTCAGCCAATAGGCAAACAAATACTACAAAATCCCATTTGAATTGTGAGCATTTGACTAAAGTGGTCTAAGTAGTTCTATATGAGGCTAAGATATAGAGTGTGGTATGTGTGTGTGTGTGCAGTAAAGGACATTGAGTACAACATTGGGGTGCTTCCTTTTTTTTTTGTCTGCAATCTGTGTGAGTCTGAGGCATTGAGTAAATATTAATCTGCAAACGAAGATTGCCCTACTTAGCCAAACATGGAGTTCTTCTTCTTTATCAATTTCTTCTTCTTTACTCGCTGCTGCCAAATCAAGTGTATTTACAAAAAACATTACACAGAGCCGCAGAAGAGAGCGAGTGAGAAAGAGAGAGGGATAGGGAGAGGAAAAGAAAAAAAAGTTGCCAGGCAAAAATGAAAATCAATTTGAAATGAGAATCACGTTGCAGCCTCTGCATGCCAGCCTCCAATCCAGCCACTCGCACCTATTTTCCTATTTTTTGATATACCCTGTAGCCATAAAATGGGTATAATAGTTTTGTGCATATTTATGCAACAGGCAAAAGGAAGCATCTCGGATCTCATAAGCTATATAGTATTTATATAAAGCCACGTCTGTCAAACATGCGATTGCAAGCAATGACTGTTTGCCAAAATTCTTTGGGGGTAAGGGTATCTTCTAGTTGAGCCATCTCTGCTTACTTTTTTCTTGCACTAACTCGCTCTAATTTTTAACTTGAACATTCAGCGTCTTGTTTGCATTCGATTGCCTTGCTAAACATGTGCAGCAGGAGTTCGTGCATAAAATGCATGACTTGCTGCGGATGCGACTTATCTAACTTGTCTACTTACACGTTCGCTATGCAAATACGTACATGCACAAATGTATTTATGTAGGGCATGCCATCGATACTACCAATTAACAGCTTCAGCATGCATTCTATTATAAACTTTAATACTTCTTTAAATTGCATATAATGTTATCGGAGATTCATTTAGATTTGCAATATAAGGTTGAGAAAATAAGATTTTTCTTTTTTGGTTTTTTCTTTGCTTTTACCAACTTGATTACTTCCGAACTTTCTTATTAAGTCAGCTAAGTATGATTTCAGTCAATTATTAATAAGGCATAAGTTTCGTTTCATGATAAATGACCGTTTGCTAATTTCTTAACGGGGCAAAAACGAACAAGAAGAGTTGTGTTTACTGCAAAAACTGTCTTCGCTTAATTGTAACACAGCCGTCTTGTGCATAAATATTAATTAACATTTGAAGTGACAGCAGCAACGGAAAGAGTGAGAAAACGGAAACAAAAAGACAAAATTATTATTTTACCTTTTCGTTAAATATTTATCATCATTATCGTGCTTGCCAAAACGCAAGAGCAAGAAGGCAACCCAACGAAAAAAGAATATATACAAAATAATAATAATAAAATGACAGCCAAATACAGAGACAGGAACAACAGTGCGAAAAAGATAAAAGACAGTCAATAAATCTCATGTTGCACAGTGGAACATTTTCGTTATAAAACGCAAAAGAGTTTTTAGACCAGGCAAGTCAAGTTCTTATTTAAATGACTATAAAATAATAATTATATTAAACTAAGATTATTTCAAGTACTTTTGGAGATGTGTTCAAAGGTTTTTAATGCAGCGGTATTTACTGAGAAATGATATAATAAGGGAAAACCTAAGCCTTTTTAAATCACAGCTATTAATCAAACGCAGAAAAAGGAAACCATTGTCGTCTTGCCAGACAAAAATAACAACAGCAAAAATGCAAGATAACAAACATTTATTTGAATGTCACATCTAATTGACAGGTTTAAAGCACAATGGAAAAGTTTGCTCGAAACTATTTTGAGAAGTTACCCTGAACCCTAGATTTTACGCATACACTTATTGCTTTTTATGTGTAAGTGTGTGCAAGCGAAAATGACGTCACTACTGCCCTACTGCATGATGACTAAACTTCAATCTTCGATATCATCGGTGTTTTTCAACCAATTTCGATGAAATATTCTGACAGATTTTCATTCTGTTGTCCATAGTTTCAAATGAAAGTTAAAACTGTTTGAAATTCCAAACTTGATTGTTATCGATAACATGAGTAAATGATAACCGGAGGGTTATCGCGTGGTAAAGAAGAACTTATATCCCAAATCTTAGCCACACAGAACCAAATCGGCACAAATCGAATCGAGTGTTGTTGCCGATCAATAATTTATAATGGGATCGGAGTTGTTTCTTTCTGCCTGGCTCATAAATTTGTACAAAAGCATTATGCCCTATTTAGCCATATAATGGGTAAATAGGGTTTAAAATACAGTTTAGCTATAAGTAGTGCATATTGATAAATAACCTCTCCATTCTTATTATAAAGTAAACACAAGAAGGCATAAGACAAATACGTTAATATTTGCCATGTGTGGAAGTAACAATAAAGCGCTGGAGCCTAAACAAATAATCAGCAAGCCAAAACCCTTGGTGTTGGAGTGAGTCATAAACGTTCCTCATAACACTTGACTTGTTTTGATTATGATACTCCAAGCCCCCACCCTCCCTTTCAAGCCAAAGAGATGAATAAAACCAAATGGAACAATGTAAATAGATATAAAAACAATTGAAAAAAGATAAACGTATTTGACCATGACGGGACGCGAGCCCCTAATCTTCGGATCAGAAGTCCAACGCCTTATCCATTGGGCCACACGGTCCTCTTGACAGCACAAAATAAAGCTTAGAACTTAAGTTGTTTCAAATATCCTCTTGATACTAAATGCTCGATGAAATGCATGTGGGATTTGAAGATTCCTTTTAAATAGGATGCTAATGTGATTCGCAGGTTTTTTGGTACACTTAATATTAACATTGGTCAAAGAAGTATAATATTTATATTTACATATAACTAATCGATTGTATAGTATAAAACAATAAAAAGTATTCATATAAAATTATAGATGATCGATTTGTCTAGTTTGAACCCATACTGAACTTAACCTTTGCCCTTTGAGCGAATAGACACCATTTGATTTTCAAGCTCACATTTCCAACTAGGCAAACTGACCAACAAAATTTGTATTTAATTTGTCGGGAACTTTGCTTAGTTTATTAGTCTATTCGATTACCTGTCTTCACTCGTTTTCATTGTCGTTGCTGTTGCTGTGGGTGGATGTGTAAATTTTGTGTCGCCAAACGGTTGACGGTTTGCCAAATGTGCGGTTATGCATGCTCGTTTGAGTGTGTGTGTGTAGATAGTGTTTGTTGCGGTGGTTTAATACAAATGAATTTTGATTGACTATTTAATGAGAAATCACAAAAGCCGGCCCCAAAAGTGGCAAACTTATTGAAACTAAGATTTTCAGTTAAAGATTTTAACCGCAAAATAAAAAATATACATGCCATCTAACATTTATTCTAAACTTCAGTCATAAGGGCCGAAATACACAATTTTCACAGAAGCCCTGTTCCGAGAAACTCGTTACAAGTGCTCGGAGTGAAAATATACATTTCGTGTGCGTCAACAGTTTTCTGAAAACAGATAAGCGATTTAATATAAATGTCTTCTTTCAATATAGTCACTTTTTCCGAGAAACTGATTTAATTTGTTTTTCCTGTTCTATACTTTGAGTTTATACCGAAGGTAAAGAGTATATACCGAGAAAGATAAAGTGTCAAGATTGGAGTTCTACGATAACTGGGGGGCTGGCGAACTAACAAATTTGGTGAGAAGATAGCTACTGACAGATAGCTACAATCCCCAAAAAACTGCGTCAAATTTTTGGAGCCACGCCAACCCATTCCGCCCCATCCCACCCGCAAGTTGAAAATTTTGAATGCCACGCCCACACATACTGCCCCCAGCCCCCCTTCCCACGTATCTAACAAACTTTGAGCTAGAGAGTCAGCATATTTTTGAAGGAAGATAGCTCGTGGCATTCCCATCTGCATCGGACAATCTTTGAGACAACGTTAACCCCTCCCACATCCGTACCATTTTGCAATCAGGTCTTTTTTTACCGGTTTAAAAACAGGTATCGAGTATACCGCAGTCGGTTGCGTCCGACTGAAACGTTTCCACTTGTTATACTTATTTTTGTTTTGTAACACTAAAAAAAGTTTGTGAGCTTTATTGACTGTTTGTATAATAACTTCAAGCTAAATATTAATAATGTATAAATTTATCTTATTATTATTTTTATACCCTCAACGTGAACCTATTGAATGTGGAACAAAGGGTATAATGGTTTTGTAAAATGTTTGCAACGGACGGAAGGAAGCATCTGCGACCCCATAGGGTATATACATTCCTGATCAGGAAAAAACAGCTTAGTCAATTTGGCCATGTCGCCCTGTAAGAGTGCGTCGATCTCGAAGATTGTAAGAGCTAGAGCTTTAAGATTTAAGTTCGTGTATGGCACAGGTACAGGTAAAGTTTGTTTTAAATTATCGATAGCTCTTTCGTTTGCCAATATACACGTCAAGCATGCACTTTCTTAATATACGTGAACATGCATAAATACAACCAATGTTTAGCGTTAAGGGTGTCATTAAGTCGCGCTTTCTTATTTGCCTGTTCTCAAAGTTTTAATTTTCTCTCTTTCCTCATTATAATTAAGTTAATTTTTTATGAATACATATAACTTTTACTATATTCATTCGTCAAAATGAAATTTAGTTATTCAGTTTGCATGAAGCTCGTTATTGATGAGTTTTTTACCCAGTTAAATTTGCTTCTTCCAATGTCAACAAGTAAGAAGGCTCTAGTCGGGAGACCCCGACTAGAAGTTACCCTGAACCCAGTTGCAATAAATAAATTAAATTTATATAGGACTTTGGTATACTGACTTAACTTCAATCGATTAAATTCGATATCTCCGGTGTTTCTTAACCGATTTGGACGAAATTTTCAGAAAAATTCTATCGTTCTCCAATATGTCAACCCTAATTTTTACATTTTCCAAATTCGATATTATTTTGTTATCGATTCCATGTGTATATCGGAAACCAGAATAGTTATCGATAATTTGAAGCAAACTTGTTCTGCTCATGGTATAGGAGAACTTATATCCCAAATCTGAAGTCTCTAGTTCTTGTAGTCTCTGAGATCCACGCGTTCATACAGACGGTCAGACGGACAGACAGACAGACGGACAGACGGACATGGCTATATCGACTCGGCTGATGGGGTCGGAGATGCTTCCTTCTGCCTGTTACATACTTTTGCACAAAACCGTTATACCCTTTTTTACCCATTTTATGGGTTAAGGGTATAAAAATATACTAAGTGGCAGCAGCAGCAAACCCCTGAGTGAAAGAAAGAGAGAGAGAGAAGGATTGTTGCTGCTTTGAGCGCAACTCACCTCACAAAGTTGAGTTGATAGTTAGTGCTACTATCTGGCGTTTCTGTTCGCCTGCTACGCCGAGTTGAAATACAGCCAACATTCGACATTCGGCTGTTACTTAGAGCACGATGGATAAATAAGTACTACACTTTCGTATACAAAAATATAAAATGTTGCCTTGTTAACCAACTCTTGCAATAAAAATACAAATTTAATTCCCACTTTATGAAAAACAAATTTACAGATTATTTACACATTATTTTATGATTAAAAACTCAAATAAAATTCAATATAAGAATTTTTAGATTGAAAAAATTGATTTATCAACAATAATTGGATGGTAAATCTTTTATAGAGTTTGACCATAATTGTATTTAAATTTAAGCTATACTTTAAACTGAACAAGTTAAGGATACATTTCATAATGCATAGCTTAACTGTTATAATAAGCAATGTTATATCTCCTTATATGTGTATAATACTTTTGTGCCTGGCCTTTTAGCGATTAAACAGTTAAATAGACACCATGTCTCTGAAGTGGGACAGTAAGATTGGCTAAATTTAAGCTACTCGATGGAGATGAAGATAGAGATATAAGATAATATGATTCAGCTGGCTCATTGTGGATGTGACACACACACACACATATACATAGAATCGACTATGCTGAGTGCTGCTTTGCTGTCTAGCAGCTCGTCGCTTGTAGTCCCAAAGGGTGTCATAATTTTATATGCTGGCGCCGTTGCTGTCGCCATTGGCTTCCATTCCGTGGCCAACTGGCTGACAATTTAAAGCGGTCGCTGTTGTTGTTGTTGCAGCTATGTTGCATCAAAGGAAGAAAAGAGCAACAACAGCATGAGAATGGAAATTGCAATTGGAGTAGCAACAGGAAACGGCTAGAGAGAAAGAGAGACAGAGAGATAAAGGGAGACAGAGAGGGAAACATCAACTCTGACATACAAAGCATTGTGTGTTGAGATGTTGAAGAGCTCGACGTAGATTTTTGTCTTCGTTCGTTCCCGCTGTAGTTGACATAATTATATTGTAAAATATCGTTGCACATTCCATCGGTTGTTTTCCCTTTTATCACCATCTCCCTCACACTCACTCTCTATGTGGTTGTGTAATGATATACGATGTGTGTGAGCTCGTTCTCTTTTCACATCAAATATTTAATGCTGAGATTTGTGATCCGTCGCACGCTGCTCATGTGTGGGTGTGTGTAGGTGTATGATGTGTGGGTGGGTTAGTGTCTGTGACGTCATATTATTATTTTTGATTTACTTAACCATAGGGTTCGGGCTTAGTTGGTGCTTTCATATATGGTTTACTATGTCCAATTGCATTCATATGCTTTATTAAATGCAATTCCTGCTTTCACTTTTTTGTTTTAATTCGACTTGAGGGAGAGAGAGAGAGAGAAAGAGAGACAGAGAGAGAGAGAGAGCTTTTTTTCATAAATCACACTGAATGCTCTACAAAAATTTTTGGTGATGCCTGGGAATACCGAATTCCATCATCGAGCTTATCTTCAAGTTTTTAGAAAAAAAGAGAAGAGAAAAAATAAAATACAGTACAAGATGACAAATTACTCAAGTTTATTTTATACTTTAAGTATTTTGTTTAACCCATTATTTTGTTGCTTCTTAAAGTTCAAAAATCAATGTTTATTTTGAATACTTTACTCGTTTGCTGTATTATTTTTGTGATATTTTATCCAAGCAGTATTATTTTTAAAATGTTTAAACGAATTTTAACTAATGTGAATCAATAGACTCTTGTTCTACTTCACAAAGCGTGACTCTAATTAATTGTTGTACTGAAATTATAGCACATAATGGATAAATCAAACTAAACTTAAGGGAGCGAAATCGCACACACACATAAAAACATACATACATATATTAAACATACATACTGTATAAGCATTATACAGTTTTCAGCAGCAGCATTGAATAAACGCTGAGTTTTCCACCTAATGAAATACAATAATCGGTAATGGGATTTTATCCCGAGGCTGCAATTTGCCAAACGAAAACTGCAAAAGCATTCGAACTCGCCTCATTTTTCTTTTGTTCTCAATCGGACTTCAGATGAGTGCTTTTGCCCGGATGAGAGAAGCGAGAGGGGTGTGCTTTGAAGGGAACAAGCCGCTGGCTAGTGCCAGACAAATATCTAAACCATGTTGCCATGGTGGCCCATAAAGGCAGATAACGGACGAGCATGGACCAAACATGGACTCAATTGGTATATGTGTGTGTGAGGGAATTTTCGAATTTTCCTTTTGGGCTGCTGATAAAAAACCAAAAAACAAAAAAAAAAAAAATCTAACTAAACCAAGTTGAAAGTTTCAGACAGAAACGTGTGCATATTAAAGGGAAATCATTCGACTCTCATCAGCTCGTATGTTCTGTTCTGTTCTGTTTCTCTAAATTGTTGGGCATAAATTAGGACGCCTGCAGGTGATTTAATTGCTTTTTAGAAATGGACACAAAGCTCAAGCGCAAGACCGTGTACCTGTGCCAAATACATGCAAAATGTGTAGACAGCTAATTATTTATACTCTACACATATTAAATAAGCCAGCCTGAAAGCATATCCCCGCCTCTTTAAATATGTTCCTGATTGAAAGTTCCGTAGATAAGTCCACGGTTAGGTAGTTAAAAAATAAGTATATATATTTGATTAATTAATTTAGTATACTTACTTTGAAAAATGTTATATACTTTATTTGTAATACTCGAGTTTATTTTTCATTGTAGAACTGCTTTGAGAAATCAAATGAATTTTCAAATTGTATCTGAAAACAGACGACATTTCATTGCCGACTTTTTGGCAAATGTGCAGCAGCTATTTAAGCAAGTTTTCTCAATGCTATTTGCTTCAAAAATGTATTTAAGAACAAATAAAGTTTCAATGAGATTTGTGGTTGACATATTTGCTTGCACCATAGCACGAAAAACTTTATACTTTGATCAATTATATTGTCACTACAAAGTTTTAAGTTCGCAACAAAGGAACTGAGCTACTTACATTAAACTATGCAGTTAAGATTTTTCGTTTATTCCGTGCATCTTTTTTTCTTCCAAAATTTAAATGGCTTAATCTAATTGGATAACTTCTTAAGGATATACAGTATAAGGAGAAATAAACAAATGTGTGTCTTAAGCACGTTGTCAAGTACGTGCTAGACTTAAGTATTAACTATGTTCTTGAAATTATATAAACGTAGTAGTTGCAGTTGTCACAGTTTCGAGTGTAACGGTGCCAGTTAAAGCTGTAAGACCCATCACGCCTTTCACCGTTTATGCTATCTTTTCGCTGTGTTGTTTGCCAGAAGCCTTGCGCCGTAACGAAATTCTGGCAATGTCACGTAAGCGAGTACAGTGAAAACAACTTTAGCCACTCTGTGAACATCAGCAACAATGACTAGGGAGATTGATAATAATTCAGCTGCTGGGAGTGACTGACTTAAAGATACCCTGTCCTTCTTATCATTTTACTTACAAAGCATATATATATATATAAAGCTATTTTGCTGCTTGGTACAAACCCGTTTTTGATCCTTCTTATTCAAAGGAAACAGCGCGTAACAGTAAACACCACGAAAATTGTTAGCCAAACCAAAAAACTGCAAATAAATATTTTAACTATTTGTGACTTTATTAACTTTGCTCAAGTGGCGCTATTTATTGTATACCTAAAAAAAGAAGCAAGCCAAAAAAAAGGATAAATAAAAAACAACAACAACTGGAAAAAATGCAGCAACAGAGCAACTTTTGCGCAGCCTAGAAAAAACAGAGCAAAAAAAAAAAAACTGGAAAAAAAATCAACAACAGTATTTAAGCCTGGCCAAATAACTTTGAGTGCCCCAGAAAGTATGCTACGCCATAGGACAAGTCTTTTGCGGGCAACTGCAGACATCCTTAGATGAGTGTGTGTGTGTGTTGTTGTTAGCTGGTGTTGCTTTTTTTGTTTGCATTTGCTGTCAATGGTACGCTTGTTAGCCCGGATGTTTAGTTTGCTGGACGCTTAAATGCAAACATTGCGCATACGCCGCATGCCTCAATGCAAAATGCATTTAATTAAGTTGCATCGTCGCGGCATGCCGCCAAGCACATGTGTGGCTTTTATCTCTCCCTCCTTCTCTCTCTATCTGTGTGCTTATGATAGACTCTTGACAAAAAGGCTTAAGCTTTGAATATTTTTAAATGCACTCGAAAATTGTTGCAACATATCAAACGATGCACAAATCTGTTAAAGTTGCTTCTTAAAGTTGTGTAAAAAATTAAAATTTATTGTTTTGACTATTGTTTTGTTTATTTTATTTGCGCTTACGCTCCACTTGAGCATGAGCTTCGATTATTTTAATTGTAACTTACTTCAATTAGAGTATTATTTGCACAAAGTTTAAATTTAAGTTTAAATCGTAAGCATGCGTATAAGGTTTTCCCCTTACTGCGTCATAATGGAATAGCTTTTGATTATGTCAGACTTTCAGCTACTTACAAAAAAAAAAAAAAAAAACTTTATGTGCAAAACTTGAAGGTCCATTTAGACATCTGCCACCAGCAACATGTGTGCGCACGCACACATATGTATCTTTTCACGCACACACACCCACACACACACACACTTACACACAATAAATTTAAGAGGTGTCGCTTTTACTTTGATCCTACAGCGGTTTGATGTGTAGACCAACTATGGTAACTTGGCAACAAGGAAACTAGGAAGCTCAGCCAGAGCCAGAGCTAGAGCCAGGGCCAAAAGCGAAAGTGAAAGTGAAAGTCATCACTTTTATTTCATACAATTTTTATTAGGCAACCATATTTCATTCACTTAGGGCGGCTCGCCAAAGCGTTGTCTGTGAGCGTTCGTCGGTTAGGAGGAGGGGGAGTGGGGTGGTGCGCGGCGATTTAAGTCGTGGCGTGGCTAAGGGGTGTGTCAGGGCAATATAAAGCGGCTGCATTTGCAGCTGAGTTTCTGGCAGTGACAGCACACTTAGAAAAAAGTATGACTAAAATATTATTTTGTTATTGTTAAATTAATGTCATTCAAATATCTTATAACCTAAACCAAATCTTTGGTCAGGTTCTTTTAAATAAGAAGTTATGCTTTTTAGGGAAAATAAATTTGAAGGTTACAGCAACATAAAATTTTTAATGCATGAAATTTTTTTTTTTTTTTTTTTGAAATATATTATTCTGTTATTATGAAAAAGTGACTTGCATTTACTTCTAAAATACTAAAATTATTATTTTTATTTTTTTCATTTTTGTTGATTGTAGTCGTTGTCGCATTCGCTCTATTTGCTTTTACGACACACCAGGGCCAGGACCAAGACCAGGACCAAGACCAGGAGCAACAATGCCATTAAACATGTAGAAGTTGTTGCCCCTTTACCTTCTACCCTTGCAGTGGCAAAAACTTTTTTCTATTATAAAAAAAAGTGTCGCAATTGTTACATAAATTATTCACATACTGCGAGTCGGGGCCATGCTCGGGCACCAGTCTGTATCCGCTGCGGGCCACCTAAAGAGTTGGCAACGCTGCTTATATCTCTCACCTCTTCGGCAACCCAGCCACCACCCCACTTCACCCTAGCCAGCTCCTATGATACGTATCTCGAGTATGAGCATGTGTGTGTGCCTTTCTTTTGCTTTTTATATTTTTTAGTACGGTGCTACATATTTCATGAAAAATGTCAAGACCGTCTGAGTTAGTTTCATGTTTACTTTTTTTTTTTTTTTATTATTTTTCTCTTGCGCAACTAAACGAGTCTTCAAAATGAGTTCTTTAGTTAAAGAATATTTGCTAGAATGTGTGCCATTCATAGCATAACACAATCTCGAGCATAACTCTGTGAATTCCTGTAAATTAAAAAATACCTTTTGAGAAATTTACATAAGTTTTGCGAATCGATTTGCTATCAATGTGTATCGGATTGGTAAAGGTATAGATTTTATACAAATTCAAACATAGAAACTTGGTTCAATTAGCAAAAATGCAAAATTTTCCCTAAAACTACAAGTTTTACAATTAATTTTTTGAAATACAGTCGAACTTCCATATAACGAACTTCCGTATAACGAATTTTCTATACAACGAAGTCAAAAATCAGAACACTGCAATTTGATTTAGTCAAAAACCCATTCTATATAACGATATTTCTCTATAACGAAGTTTTTTCTTGTTCCCTTGAGCTTCGTTATATGGAAGTTCGACTGTAATTCCATATTGTTAGTGGCAAAAATTCCTTGGCGATTTAAAAACAATTTTATGTGCTGGTTCTGGTGTTGTCGGCAATTTGTTGTAATTGCTGGTTTATTCATATTTAATTTGGATAAAATTTGAATTCATTTTCGACTTAAGCAATTATTAAGCATTTCTGGTCAACAAACAAACAAACCAACAATACAAAAAAAAAAAAAAAAAAAAAAACAAACAGACAAGCAAGCAAACTGGCCGCATAAATTAGCTGACCCAGAGCCCGAATGCAGAGAGCGGCTAGAAAAACTTTTTGGCTGCAATTCGCTTTGGTGCGGTTGCCTTTTGCCTTTCACAGCCTTTGTTTGTGTGATTGTTGGTGTTATTGTTGTTGCTGTTTGCATGGAAACAGTTGGACTACTGCAGTTGCAGCAACCACAGAAACAATAACAACAATAAATTATTCATATTCCTTGGGCCAGCGCAGGTAAAAACTGTGGTTGGCTTAAAAAAGATGAAAAATCAAGAACAAAAACAAAAAAAAAAAAAAGCCGACAAAGGCGGCAAACAAAAAAACCAAAAAACAAAAGCTGTCATAATATCATATGTCCTCATACATTTGTAAATGTAACACGTGACCACAAATCTGTCAAATGAAAATAAGTTTTCACATGCTTAAAACTTTGGTGCGGTTTTATTTTTGATAACGAAATCATAGCTAATAATACTCAAACAAGCTGTATGCCTTCCGACAAGGATTATCTGCAGACTTTCTGCTATTCAAAATAATCAAATTTAATTAGCATTAACTTTTTTTTTTTTTTAAAATAAAAATGTAATTTATATTCATATAAAAAAGAGCTACATTTTTATTTGGAAATTTCCTTGAAAAAGAATAATAATTTATAAATATTAAGCTAGATGAATACTAAAAATAGTTAATAAGTATATACTGCTTCAGTTTGTAATTTTTGATGCCAATCTAACCATTTTTTATTCTTGATTTGTTTTTAAAACCTTTAGGAAACCAACAAATACATAGCGACATATCCATGAGCACACGCTTGTATAATTAATATTTGCTGTAATAGAACCGAACATAATTAAATTATGCTTCACATAAGCACGTATACCAGCTAAACAGAATAAATTACACCAAGCTAATGCAACCGAAAAGAAAAAACATTAAAATTGATCACGCCACTAAACTGTTAAGGTTTGTAAAGTAATAAAGAACTTTGGGTTTTTGATGAGTAAACATCTATAGGCTCGGGGGGTAAAAGTCTTGTTTTAAATACATACAAAGAATCTTACTTAAGAAATAAGATCAAATCGGTGTATTTGTTATTGTATTAGTGTTGTCGTAAAAGACGAAATCTTGCTACTCGTAAGCTAACGAACATAACACGATGGATGTACACATCAGTGATGCCATAATTAAAAAAAAGCTTCTTTCTGTATGAGTAAACTGGTATTAGTGTGCTTTAAATGCAATTGTATTCTAGAAGCCAAACCATGACATTTAAGATATTGCTTTTGAAAATCGGGTCAGTTTTGCCGAAGTAATGGCAGTCGAAAGATTTTACCAATGCCCAAGTCGATTTTTTGGCATAAGAATTTTACATTTATTTTGACTAAAAATCAAGTTGACAACCTGCAGTAAACAGAATTTCAAGTTCAAGTTCTAGTTGAAACAGCTGATTTTAAAATAGTTGAAATCATCAGCTAATTTGTTTGGTTCATGGAAAAGATTATTTATATAATAATGCTAGCAAACATTTGAAAGATCCAGCAAAAAACAGGCTGCTTGGGTATTAAGTATACTAAATTCTAATATTGTTCTATTCTATTTGAAGGCAACAGCTGTTTGATAAGTTCACGCTTTGCGTAATCGCTTGAATTTAAAGTTTACGTTAACGTTCAGGTTAAGTTCACGTTAAGTTAAGTTCGGGAAACTGAGCCTTGACTACTTGCAACTATAAAAAATAATTAATTTTAAGATGTTTACACATCTCCCGTGCGACCAGGCTCACATTGGTTTTTTCTAAATCAAACTCAACTCGAAAAACTTAATAAGTACTTATATATATAAGTATATATGTACATATTACAAAACAGACTAATTGCTATTTAATTAAAATAAATTTTCAAGAAATGTTTTCCCAAGCTATTTTTATACTTATTTAATAAAATACATTAATAATTGTTCAGTAAATAAGAGCTTCAGATTATTTGAGGGACAAGTCAAAAAACCAATGAAATCTCTGCTTGTGTGTGTGTGATTTCAAGTGACAAATGTGAGGGCAAAAGCCTTCAGCGCCTGTCGTTGGCAAAGCCAAGGTTTTGTTGGTAGAAATAAGATAAGCAAAAACACGAGAACAATAACCGCACGTGCCAAGTTCCCCTCCCGCCAACGTCTAGTCGGGACACACCTCAATCAAATGCTAAGTTTGCCACACACTAAATGTTGGAAATGACAGAAATATGGCAAGAGTGGCAAAAAACTTCAATGGACTCTCGGCTGGGGCAATGACTTCTGACACAGAAAAGACTTCTGACATAAGAAATGGAGAAAATCTGAGCCGATTGTCGCTCAGCTAATGCAGGGCCCGAAGATGTTTGTTGTTGGATGCGTTGGCATTGACCATAAGTTCCCGAACCGAACCACACCGGACCGCACCACACCGCGCTGAACCGAGCCGAACCGCACACCTGGCAAACATGGTTGTGTCCTACAAACATGTGGTTTATATTTGATTGATATTTGCGTAACTGTCAACCTCGGTGATTGATTGAAGGCTTGCTCTGCCCCACTCTCGAAGCCATCGCCCTCGACACACACACATCCCTGTTCACATCTCTGCCACAATGTTTGCGCACTTTTTATACCCTTAACCCATAAAATGGGTAAATAAGGGTATAATGGTTTTGTGCAAAAGTATGTAACAGGCAGAAGGAAGCATCTCCGACCCCATAAAGTATATATATTCTTGATCAGCATCAATAGCCGAGTCGATATAGCCATGTCCGTCAGTCCGTCATTCTGTCCGTCTGTCTGTCTGTCCGTCTGTATGAACGCGTGAATCTCAGAGAATACAAGAGCTAGAGACTTCAGATTTTGAATATAAGTTCTCCTATACCATGAGCAGAACAAGTTTGCTTCAAATTATCGATAACTATTCTGGTTTCCGATATACGCATGGAATCGATAACAAAAAAATATCGAATTTGGAAAATGTAAAAATGAGGGTTGAAAGAATGGGTAACGATAGAACTTTTCTGAAAATTTCGTCCAAATCGGTTAAGATACACCGGAGGTATCGAATTTAATCGATTGAAGTTAAGTCAGCATGCCAAAGTCTTATATAAATTTAATATATTTGCTGCAACTGGGTTCAGGGTATCTTCTAGTCGGGCTCTGTGTGTGTGTGTGAGTGTAAGTGTGCTTGACAGACGATATGCATTTTGTTTTTGGTCGATGACTACTGTGTTTTGTGTCCTCTTGGCAATCGCCAAGTACATAAGTACATTATTAGATATACACATACGTTAAGCTTCAAGTTGTCCTTGACCTATGTACTTTAAGCCATGTTATTAATTTAATGGGATAGTGGCATATCTGTATTATTTGTCACAGAGGAATTAGTTGATAAAGCGTAAGTACAGTACAGTCGGGAGAGCCCGACTAGAATATACCCTGAACCCAGTTGCAATAAATAAATTAAATTTATATAAGCCTTTGGTATACTGACTTAACTTCAATCGATTAAAATCGATATCTCCGGTGTTTCTTAACCGATTTGGACGAATTTTTCAGAAAAGATCTATCGTTACCCATTCTTCCAACCCTCATTTTTACATTTTCAAAATTCGATATTTTTTTGGTATCGATTCCGTGTGTATATCGGAAACCAGAATAGTTATCGATAATTTGAAGCAAACTTGTTCTGCGCATGGTATAGGAGAACTTATATTCAAAATCTGAAGTCTCTAGCTCTTGTAGTCTCTGAGATCCACGCGTTCATACAGACGGACAGACGGACGGACAGACGGACATGGCTATATCGTCTCGGCTGTTGATGATGATCAAGAATATATATACTTTATGGGGTCGGAGATGCTTCGTTCTGCCTGTTACATACTTTTGCACAAAACCGTTATACCCTTATTTACCCATTTTATGGGTTAAGGGTATAAAAATAAAGTTTTTTGTTAATATCAATTATTTATTTTAAAGTAACGAAATTAAACCACATACATTTGATTGAATTAAATATTAAAAGCTATTGTGACGAAAAAAATATTAGCACAAATGCATTCGCGACGAGCAATGCAGTGAAATTAACCCAGCAGTCCAATCTCGCTGCAAATTATGTGTCTGGAAAAAGTCGAAATTAATAGCGTTTTAAGAGTAAGCACATAGATTTGAGGGTTTCCGGTGTAGATCGAGTGTTCTCCAAGCAAGGTCTCATAAAAAGCACTTAAATTCGAGCATTTTAGGAGTTGGTGTAGGCAAAAACTGAATGAATGTGAAAATTTTGCATCGTCTTGCACTTATGTCTGTGTCAAAAAAGATTCAGATGAGGTTCAGAAATCTTGCACTTCTAAGTGAGACCGTTTTCAAAGAAAAAAGCGGACTCTTATTCGTACACATTATGAGGGTAAATGCTCATAAAAAGTGTCAGAAAACTCACATATTACTTGCTGGGATGATGTATAATAATTTTCGCCGGAAAAATACCCTAATAATGATTTTTCGTTAAAATTATAAAAATATACTATCGTTATTAATTTAAACCTTTATATAAGGAAAATTGTAAAAATTTGTGTTATTGCTATAAACGGCTCAGAAGCTGAAAAATTGAGTATTTCCTTTAGCAACAAAATTTAGCTTAGGCAGGCAACGCCGACAGACAAAGCAAACCCCAAAATGCGCAGTTGTTAATTACTTTGGCGTCAACAAATGCGAAAACAAAACGATTCAAGGAACCAGCTTATTGCAATATCTACTATATGTTCTATAATCTTTGCTTTAAGCTCTCTCGTTTCACTTTCTCTGTTGACAACTGCTCGGACATCAGATGTTGTTGACTGGCTAAGAAAAGGACAATAATTACACAAACACATATTCCTAACATACATACATACAAAGTACAAAGACAACTGGAGCACAGAATAAAGCGGAGAGTAAAACAACTTAATTACTGATGTAATAACTATTTGGCTCAGCAAATAGAGAGAGAGAGAGAGAGAGAGAGAGAGAGAGATCCAATTGAAGAGGCTTTCCAAAAATTTGGTGTCGTTAGTCGCCTGCGGCTTCCACTCGCTATCCTTGCGATTTATCTTTTTAAGCCAAAAACATTATTTTCCTTATCGTTCGCATTGCTGGCAAATCTGCACAATTAACACACTTTATGTGGCCCACTGGCAACATGAAAAGGGTCGTGGTGGGGGGGGGGGGAGGTATGAAGTAAGAGATGTTGGTTGTATCAAATGGAAACTTTTTTTGGACCAGCCTTAAATCTCAGTAGCACACACAGGCTCAGCGACAATGCGACAGCTAATGAAGAAGTCAATGCCATGGATAATTATGCTGATGAACTTGACGAACAGTAAGCAAAGAGATGCAGGCAGATTTGAGGGCTGGCGGGGTAAGCAAGGCTGGACCCAGTGACGCATTGCCTCATTAACGCAAAGCCAACGCGCTTATTTTGTGAGGTTGGCTATCCTGGGTCTGGAATGCTTAAATGGGATGGGCTGGTTACAATTGGCACAGCATGTCCCATGAAACCATGAAATGTTTCATTTACTTTTTTTGAGCGTTAGTCATTTTTCTGTTGGGCTTCCACTTTCATTTCTTCTCCTCCTACTTAGTTTTGTTTGCGAGTTTTGTTCCTCCTTTATTCCTCATCAAATGCCACTTGAAATAAGCTTTATTTATCCGCTTTCATTTTGATTTTTTAATTGTGTCCGAACATTGATTTTGTTCGGCTTCTATTTGCCTGTCACACATACAACTTTTTTTTATTTATATTAATTGGTCTGCTCCTGTTCCTGTTCCTGTTGCTGTTTCCATGGATCATGTTCTCATTCCCACCCATTATGCCACTCTGCCACCTACTGCTGCTACGCACAGAAAATTTAATTAAAAATCTTTTACTTTTAATTTGATTCTGATGGCACCCAATAAATAAACGCCTAGCGACAAAGATGTATGTATTTATACATTCAACTGCCGAATTCAAAATACAGCCACTAACTCTTACTGGGCAATAAACAAACAACCATCTTTACGAAGATTTTCACCACTTTTCCCAAAACACAAAAATAAAAAAATAAATGTTCCATTTATCGTATCAACGTTTTGGGTAAGTTTTGATCTACAAATTGGAGCAGTTAAAACTATGCTTAAAGGTGGCTTAACCTAAGAAAAGAGAGTTTTACATAAAAAAAAGCCAGTAGAAGCCCACCCGAAAAGACTTTCCAGGAATCTGGCACAGACAGTACCAATATGGCGGCTGAAAAAGCTCACTTTTTACAAATGTACTATATTTGTATTCAATCTGTTTTCTTAGTTGGTACAAACACGGCGACGATTGGTAAATTGAAAAATGACGGATTAAAGAGCAAACTGAGCTCAGACTACCGCCAAATAAAGACATATGAAAAAAAAACATTAGAACGGTTCTTAATATATAGGTCATATTTTGCATACACCGAGTAAATAATTGTATTTTCATAATATTAAACAATATTTAATGCATGAATGTCATAAGCATTGACGTCATTCAAATCGGTTTTGTTTTAAGAAGAGTCTGTGGTGGGGTGGAGAGAGGGGATCATGGCAGCTGTCATTTTGTCAAATGTAACTCAAAAAGCAAAACAGCATTTTGCTCAACACGAAATATGTTTTTAATTTGACAGTTGCGACATTTAATTGTCGATAACTTCAGGAGCGCGTTGAATCGTGATTGCCTCTTACTTTGTGCGATACTGTGGCATGGGGTGGCATGGTAGATGTGGAGGATTGGCAATAAATTGCAACAGGCGCTGCTGCTAAGTGAGCTACGATTGTTGCCATGCTACAGCGACATACTTCTAAAATGCACATAAATCATAAGAATTATGTGCGTGAATGTGTGTGTGTCTATGCATGCTTGGGGCATTGCCCATCAGTCATCGAATTTTAAGTGTTTTTCTATGCTAATGCCAAACGCTGAATGTATGCACTGAAAAGTTTTCCCTCAATAACTTCAAATTATTTAATAAGGGTTTAATGAAGTTGTGCAAAGGTAAGAAACACGGCAAAAGAGTATCAAAAGAATTCAGTCTGTTTTACAGTTTATACTAGAACAACAATTAAAATAGAAACTTTTTGTTCAGTGTTTGCAGAGTTTGCCCAAGCATGCAACCTGTTATTGCACTGACTAAGTTACACACACACATACAGACACACACGCACACGCACACACAGACACTCACTTAAAGGAGACCCAAAGGAATTTTCGAGTGCCATTTACATCTATGAGTGCAACAGCTCCACGTACGTATCTCTTTCTCTCTCTGTGTGTGTGCTTGGCTGTAATGCTATGGCGCATTGTGTTTGCCGTTTACCAACATTATAACAACAAAAACAACTTAGATGTGCTGTCTAAACATCTACCTCATAACTGTGTTAGTTGAGCAAAATTGTACATAAAAACTGAATTTTGAATAATATACTTTGGCAAAAACTCATCAAGTCTTCAATAAATTCTCAATTTTACTGTAGACTCTAGGAATGTAGTTAAAGAATCAATCGCAGAACCGTTGCCTGAAATATGGAAAGCTTTATATCTAAAAGGGCACAAAGGAGTTTTTATTAAAATTATACTGCATAGCATAATTAGTTAGTTAGTTAGTGTTAGTTTCTTGCAGTGTACACAAATACACACACAAACACACACCCAAATACCACAATACTGAAACACAGTAAGCTTCCATGCCAGATCCATTTTCAAGGATTTAGCTTGAAATGTTGCCAGTGCTCGAAAACATCTTAAGCCTGCATTGGGGCACTGCAGTCGGTAGGTAGTCATTGGTACTCTCGGTTGAGTTGGTTCTGCAATAAATCGATGCGGCCTACTTAACACCAGCGCAGACACACGTACACACACACACACACATACAGTGGGTAGGGACATCTTGCGGCTTAAAGTGTCAACTGCTAACTGCTTAGTTTGTTTTTTGCCCCGTGGGTGTTATTTTATTATCGCATTGTCCCGCCTGCCAAAAAGTGTTTTTGCTTGAGTTGAGCTAGTCTATGGCACCGTTACCGTCACCTTCACCGTCAGCGTCACCGTCACCACTCAGTTCAAAAGTCAGCTAAGCAGCCGTCGCCATAGACAACATCATTATTGTCACACTTAACTGCGCCATTTTGAAGTGCAACTGCAGCTTGTCGACTTGTTCAAGTGCTCAAATGCAAAATGCCAACGGGGAACATAGAGGGACATGGATGTGATGTGTTGGGATGTGGTGTGGTGAGGTGTGGTGTGGTGGTTGGGTTACTGGGTTATAGTACGAGTATCCATTTGCTGGATGCAGATGCTGTCGCACTTTGCAAGAGGGCCACAACTGGTTCGCATCTTGGCATCTTGGCATCATGGCATCTTGGCTGTAAATGATTGTAAGTGCCTGGCATTTATGTAGGACTAGAAATGCGTTTCAGTTCACTCAAAACTCGTCTCTGCTTGTCAGCAGCACACCTGTTTTCCATAAAGGGCAGGGGTTTGTGGGGTTGACCAACTGCTTGCACATTGGAAGTTTTATTTTGTTGGCTAAAAGTTTTTACATCAAATTCATTTGGTCACCTTTGTGGTGCTAGGAAATTCCCAATTGTATGCCAAAATGACTTTTAAACTTTTTACAACACAAAGCAAAAATTGATATATATGTATATGTATATGTCTATATGCGCTTAAAAATAAATGCTATGCAAATTGCAGAAATTTCTTTTGCGAATTGAATTTTGTCTTAGACAATATTTCTGAGCCGCTTATTGTGCATGGCTTCACCATAAACTTGTTCTGCGCAAAAAATTAAATGCCAACAAATACCAAAAGAATGGGCACTCTCTCTCTCTCTCTCTCTCTCTCTCTCTCTCTTCTCTTCGTTCAGTTTCTTAGGCAGCCAAAAATCTAGGCAATAAGTAGCGTGTATGTAAGTATAGTTATTGCCGCCCCTTTTGCCGCTGCTAATGCTGCTTAATGTTTTGGCACACAATTTAAAGTATGTATTGTGTGTCCTACTTGCTACATACACACGTTCCTGGCTCACAAAGGCGCTTGGCCAAGATTTATTTTGCTTTTTTGCTTGGTCTCATTAATGTGGTTCTCGTTGTTGTTGTCACAGTCCGCCATTTTCCAAATAATTACACATTTACAATTTGTAGAAGCGGGTGCGGGGCCACAATCGTGAAATCAACTTTCATTTCAGAAAGTCAACACAGTCACAGGTCAAATTGGAAACAGTTGCAAAAACGGAAGTCGATGTTGTTGGGTGCTGCGTATTAGCCTTGATGCTGAATGCTGGACACGCACATTGTGCACTATAACAAAATTGATCAAAAATCTAAATGTTTATTTTGTTTTTGCAATTCTCCAATATGTTTCATTTTATGCATTTAATTTCAATTTAATAAATTATGCCACTTTTTGATTTATATTTTAATTAGAATCATTAAAAAAAGCAAACTCAAATGAAATCTTAATTAATTTACGTAATATATTTCTTTTTTGCTGTGTATTCATGTGAATGTCGTTGTCAATGCAATTGTGTGTGTGTGTGTTTGAGAACAGGAGTATTTTGGTCTGGCAGCTATTGTGGCTGTTTTATCTGGGTAGCGTTTGCCGTTGATGGCTATCTTTAAAAATACATAAATCATTCTCAGCATTGCGACACTGAGTAACTGTAAAAGTGTTTGTGCGTGTGTGTGTTTCTACTTGCACTTGTGTACTTTTGTGTGTGTGTGTGTGTGTGTGTAAGAGATATGTATTTGGCCTAGGCTCCCATCCGGTCACTGTTATTAATCATGGGGCAAAGGCGCTGACTTAATTTTTCTTTCAACATGTTTTTTTTTTTGTTATTGCTTTGCGTATTGTTCGGCGGTTGTACTCTTGGTATTTGTTTATTTCCCTTGTTGTACGCATGTTGATTCAATTACTTTTTACTTGTTACGTTTACGTCGCTTGTAAATGAGAAATCAAAAACATTTTTCTAACTCAAACAAAAATGCATATAATTTATTTTGTAAAATAAGTTAAAGTACGGGATTTTTAAAGAATTCTTATTAGTTAGTTAGTTATTAAATGTTATAAAGAAATATATTTACACTTTCGAAGCAGAGCAGTCAAAGCTTATTTTAACTTTTCAAGCTTACAGTGCAATTAAAAAAAGTAGAAACTTCAAAACTTTATTAGTTTTCGTCTTTGAGTTTTGTGAGCAAGAATTTTGGCTCAGCTTGTTTGTTGACAATTGGTGGTGCATTTGCAAAGCTAGATGATGCTGCCTGGCAAAGGCCGTTTTGTAAAATTTATTCACAAATATCATGCTTAATTAAATTGCTTTGGCCAGAGCCAAAAGCCGCAAAATGCTATTGCAATTACAATTACAATTGAAGGAAACGAAGGCGCAAGGCCGTAACACTTCCCCGGAACTCCTCTTCGTCGTGTAACTGGACTTTACTGACCCAACGGCCGACCGCAAATTCAAGTCATGTAAGTTATCGTGTCGATTGTGGTACTGCTTGTTGGAAGTTGGTCTTGGGACAGAGAGAGAGAGAGAGAGAGAGAGAGAGAGAGAGAGAGAGAGAGAGAGAGAGAGAGAGGGAGAGGGAGAGAGAGAGGGAGAGAGAAAGACACTGAACAACACCCACAACATGCATAAGCAATTACAAATTTAAAGCCTAATAATTAGACGGTTCGAAATGTTATTGTGGGGTTTTGGTTTGGGCCAACAAGTAACTGCTGCTGCTGTTGTTGCCCCACAAAACACATACGATTACAATTAAAGCTTACAAGGCGTCAAAATGTACACACGAACAGCCAGTTGAAGCTGTGGCACGACTCAAATGCCAAAATGCGCAACTAGCCAGGACTGTTGTAATTGTTGTTGCTGTTGTTGTTGTTGTTGATATTATTGTTGCAAATTTATGAGCCACACTGCCCTTTACATTGAAGCTGTGTAGCATAAGTAAGCGCGGCAGTAAGCAACATTTCTCCTTATTGTTATGAGCAACCAAAGCAACCAATTATGTTGCACGCACAAACACACACATACAGGAAGAGCCTTGTTGTGTTGTTTTTGTTGTTGTTGTTGGTGATTCGCTGAAGATTTGAAGCGAGTAGCAATAATTTCCAAACGGCACCCCATTTAATGTCTACAAACAATTAGAACTTCTTTTTCTCCTCCTGCTTTATTTCTGTGTTGCGGTTTTACTGTGTTGCACATTACAGTAGCAGCAGCCTCCGTCCAACATCGCCACAAGTTATGTCGCTACCCCGCTGTTTGCTAACGCCGCTTTAATTTAACAACCCGGACTCAATGTGCCTGTTCCCCATTTAAGTTCCCAACACTCCCCAACCAACTCCATCCAACATCAGCTTCGTCCTCGCCATGTCCGCCAGCAGCAGGAGCAGCAGCAGCAGCCTCATTAGTCCTTCCAGAGACAGACAGAGAGAAAGAGAGAGAGAGGGGGAGAGAGAGAGAGAGAGAGAGCTTCTGAGCCCAAAGTTGCCCGTTGTGCAAGCAAAAGCAATTCAAAACAACAATTTTTTTATTTTTTATTTTGCTTTCGCTTTTGCTTTTATTTTCGCCGAGGTTTTTCTGCATTTCTTTTTTTTTTTTTTTTTTTTAGCAATTTATGCTCCTGTTTGTTGTTTTTGCTTGTTGCTCTGTGTGTGCGCTGCGCTTAGTAAGCAGTTTTAGTTTAATGACTAGGCAGGAGATAGTGAAAAGATTAAACATTGTGTTTAAAATATAAAAATCAATAATTTATTATGCTTTATGTTTAAGATTATTTCATTTGACAATCAACTAATGAAAAATCCAATAAGAAACATTTTTGAAATTTTCGAATAAACTAATGGAATCAATAAAATCAATTGTAGCTCATGCGACCAACAACACTGGCAACTGGCAAACTGGCAAACTGGCAACGGCGACAGCGACAGCAAAAGCCACCGCAACAGCAACTTTAATACCCTTGACACAGAGAGACCAACCTGTCCAAGTAACATGCAGAGACAGAACCACAGGTATGTATATCTGGTGAGCAAATACGTGATAAAAATTATGCTACATGCAAGTTGTAAGCAATAAATCTTCGATTTATTACAAAATAATTAAAATTAATGAGTAAAAATTGAAAATACGCACGTTTCGCTTCAGTATGTAATTATGCTTGTGTGGCTGCGTGTGTGTGTGTGTGTGTGTGTGTGGGTGTGAGTGTAGTTGTTTGTGGTTATGTGTGACTGTAACATACGAAAAATTAAAACCATAAACTTGGACAATTGGTTAGCGCTATAAATAACATGAACTACAAGTCACTGGCGTAGCAAGGATCTCTGTTTTGTGAGTGTGCGTTAGTGTGTTGGGTTTGATGGGTTCGATATAGGGGTGGGGAGAATGTATTAGTGTGTTTCTACTATGCAAAGCTAAAAAGGGCGTGCGCTACGCTTATTGCGTCTTGTAATTGCTTCACATGCATATATGTATGTATGCATGTGCGTGTTATGTAAACGCGTTTCCGTTTTCGGTAGCAGCCAGCCCCAGCAGTTCAAAATGGCGCTTTGCACGTTCCACGCACCTACCTCGAAACATGTGAGTATTTACCGTTATGCCAGCTTTTTAATTGCACAAGAACGATGCTGTGCAAAACCCTCTCGAGGCTCGCCATATTTGCTTCGCCTCCCTTTTCTCTCTATATGTGTGTGTGTGTGTGTGTGTCTTGCGGTTATGTCGAGCTAATTATGCTTGCATATTTTATCATTATGTGCTGCGTATGCTCTTTTTGGTATCTCGCCAACGTGCACGCAAAATAAGCACACAAAATTAAAGTTGAGCTTGGCTTTGAACATTTTTAATTCGCTAATTGAAATCTTTTGATATATTTACGCTATCTTTGCACAGAGCTCTACAAGTCGTGAATTCATCGTCAATTTGCAATTAGACAAACAATTACGTATAAAAGTATTTCTCTTTTGATGTTATTATCAGTTTTGTTGTGAAATTTATTGTCAATTGGATAATGAAAATACTTTACACATAAAAAAAAGTATTGCAGAACCATTTCGAACCAGAATCGATTCTAAAAAAGTCATAATGCACATTTAAATATAAATATTGTTTTTTGACTGGGCATATCCCAATCGAGTACTTTAAGCAAATGTATTTATTATAATGCTTATTTTTTTCAATTGTTCATTTGCATCACTTAATTAAAATTTATCAAATCAATTTGCTGACAACTGCAGAAACAGCAAAAGCAAAAGCAACAGCCACAGCAGCAGCAGCAGCACTCGAATTGCATATTGAAATCGTATTCATTTTAGTAATTGAGTGCTGTAAATTTGCAATAAATTGCTTGTATGAAAGCGTTGTATGGAACGCACAGTTAATTTGATTTAAAGGAGACATAAATAAAATATAAAATCCATTACGAGTGCAACTGCAGCCTAAAAAGTGATATTCTTTAAACATTCTTGTACTAGATATGTGGATAGAGTTTTGCAAGTATTCGATTATCGCTGATTAAAATCAAATTCACTATTCTCACGTGTTAATTGGGCAATAATAAGCCATAAATCATTACAGCCTTCCATTCTTAGCAAGTGGCAGCATTAAAGTGCTGCGATACTTATCGAAATATCGGTTAGAGAAACATGTTAAAGCAATCGTCCACTGTACGCAGATCATAAACAATAATGCAGCTGTACTCAGTTAGTATTTTTGAGCTTTTAAAAATGTGTAATGTTAAACGATTGTTCTAAAAAAATAATGCGATTGGCAGCACTGTCACAGAGTTATTGTGATCGATAGTTAAGAACAATGTTATTGGCATCACTAGCAGGTTAGCGTCAGTCAGCATTTGTGTGTCGGCGTAAAATTACCAATCAAAATTTTCACAAAACGTTTCACATTTTAACAATCGCGAATTTCTTCGAAAGTGAAAGAAGCAGATTTTCAATTAGAAAGTAAAGAAGGTAAAGAAGTGATTGGAGATGCACACAGCTCTTTAAAATATTCATAAAAATACATCTTTAGGCAGAGAAAAAAAATTTGTTGGTTGTAGCACAAATTTGCAAGCGTCGGCATGGATATTCCTGAAGAGACTGTTGTGTTCAAAAGACCAAGAAAAACAACATGCCTTAAAAGCAAGAAGCAAAAGATGGAAATAGATAAGAAGCAGCTGCGAAACATGGAAGAAAATCTAAAATTTGAGGTTACGTTCGACTCCGTAAATGCAAATTCCGATGCTAAAACGAATTACAATTTTGCTATAAAAGAATTGGAGGTGCAACCAAACGAAAACAATGCAGAAGAAGATGACGACGAAGAGAAGCAAAAGTTTCTCATCAATGTTAACCTTTCGTTAGCAGACACATCAGACGGCATTGAAAAAATGTTCCATTAGCCACAATGTTAAGAAAGCTGAATAGCTTTTCTTTGCTATTGAACTTATTGTCTATTGACTAATAAACATTTCGAATAATAAAAAGTCAAACGAATATGATGAACAATCATTGCGATGGGCAAATACCAATATGCATAAATAGTATAAAAAGCGTTTTGGTTTTTTGGTTGTGTGTCTGCGATTTTTTTTATTTGGAAATGATCTGCACTAGCTATTAAACTTATAATTTCTCACACAAACACACATTTTTAAGTGTTTTTGGTTTTCAACAATTAACTAAACTGATAAAATTTTAAACAATAACGCATTTGTTGTTCTGCACTGTTCAGCAGGCGTACATGCGATTAATGTCCTTCTGGTACTTCTCCTGGATGCTTTTGCGCTTGAGCTTGAAAGCAGCAGTGACCAGACCCATTTCCGGCGACCAAATCTCCTTACAGATGGTGACAGCTGCCGGCACCTCATACTTTTGCAACTTGCATTTGCGAGCATGCTCGGCGATTTCTTTGAGCATGGCCTGTTCGACGACAGGCGAGGCGCAGAGCTCCCGATGCGATTTGTTTATCATGCCAAATTGTGCGGCCAGCTGCATCAAATGATTCTGATTGGGCACAACCAGAGCAACAGTGAATTGCTTTGTTGGATCACCGTAGACGCAAATGTTGTCGATAATGCCGCATGTCTTTAGCTCCGTTTCGACCTTGCCCAGGGATACATACTCGCCGGCCTGCAGCTTCACAAGATCCTTTTTGCGATCAATTATCTTAAGGCCACCATCGGGATGCATTTCACCAATGTCACCAGTCTTGAACCATCTGCGACCATTCTCTTCAAAAAAGTCATCATCGGTGCGCTCGGGCAGTTTGTAGTAGCCCTGTGCAACACAATCGCCGCCAATGAGCACCTCACCCTGCGGATACGGCTTGTTCGAGATGCGATAACCGCCCTCCTCCCAGTTGATTAGGCGTATTTCGCATATAGTTAAAGGACAGCCAGTTCGACCGTACGAAATATCAGCGTCGTCCATTACAGTTGCTGCGGATGTTGTTTCGGTGAGGCCATAGCCCTGAATAAGATTTACACAAAAGCACGTCTCGATTTGTTCGTGAGTTTCGGCCGATAGTGGGGCACCACCGGATATAACAAGGCGCACTTTGCCGCCCATCAGTCGAGTAAAGCGTTTGAACACCAGCTTGTCCGCCAGCGGTGTTTTGAAGCCATAATGGGTCCACTTGATCTTATACTGATATACCAAATCGAAGAGTGCCTTCGTAATTGGGGAACCCGAATTCAATTTGTCGTTGATGCCCTTGGTAATGCGATCAAGTATCAATGGCACGGATGTCATGCATGTTGGTTGCAACACACTGGCATCGCCAAGGCAACCACGTTTGATCTTGCTGCTAGAATCGATCAGGGTAAGTGGGGTCGAGTAGCCAATCGAAGTGCCTGTCATCAGGCAAACGCACTCTGCCAGCAGCTCAAAGATGTGCGCCAGGGGCAGAAAAGCGATTAGAACATCATCTGGATAGATCTTAACCATGTCACAGAAACCTTTCATGGTCGATATGCAATTGCGGTGTGATAGCATAACGCCCTTTGGTACGCCTGTTGAGCCCGATGTGTACATTATAATAGCAATGTCATCGCATTTGGGTGTCACATTCTCTGTGACGAAAGGGTTGATGATAATGTACTAGTGAAAGGTGAATTACTGTAGCTAAGTAATTAATTGTGTCACTGAATGTGTAAGGTGTTGCAATCTCTGTTTAACTTTCTTAGTTAAATCGATCGATAGTTATTGCATTATGCTACATACAAAGCAAATATACTAAGTTCAGGTGATTATAAAAGTAATACTATTAGTCTAAGTAAATATTTGATCAAAGATCAACTTCTAATCTCTTCTAATAATTATTCCATATCTTTTGGTTTTTATCATTTTTTATACACTTATTACTTTAATTAATCTCACTAATCATAGTAAAATATTTGTTATACTTGAATCTAAATACTAGTTTTTTGAACTTACCAAATCTGCTATAGGTGCCAATCTTAATAACTTTGGAAAACGGCACAACTTTAATGCAAGTGCATTCCTTAAACTCGTTTTCAGCTTTGATCTTAAGCAATTGATTCTCCATGTAGATAATTGTGTTCACCTTGGGGCATTTGCCAAGCAAGCTTTTCAATTTGGCCAACAGATCCTGCGAGGTGATGACACAAGTCACACCAGTTTCGGCAATACAGTGACCAATGCCATCGTCGCCCAGTGTGGCATAGACAGTAACAATGGGCATTGAATGCTTGAAGCAGCCCTGAGCGGCAATCATCCATTCGGCACGAGTCTCTGCGAATATGGCAATGTTTTGGCCGTAGGGTTGGCCAAGTTCACGTAGGCCACGTCCAAAGCTGGAGGCCAAGCGTTCGGCTTCAGCATAACTCTTCCATGTATAATCACCCATTAAGTATTTTTTAAAGACGCGACCATTTGGCTGCAGTTCGTCTTCTTCACTGAGAATTTGACGCGTGCCCAGGCAGCGCTTGCTCGAATATGTTGTGGTTACGTACTTGAACACTTTTTCCAGCGTATCAATGTCTTCTTGCAGCATCCTAACATGCACCGCTCGAGGTGGTTCGGTTGAGCGAAATGTTGCCGAATGGGCATCACATTTAATCATCTTTGCCTTCTTACGCCGAGCATTCTGTTCACGTTTCCACGGTTTCTGTAATATAAAATATATCGGTAGCGTTAATGTATCGTATATAATCAATAGTGCCTTAATGGCAAATAGCGTCCACTGCAACCAGTAGTTAAACATGATTCTAAAGTTTTTATTTTAATTTGTTGAAAACATAAATATTTTATTATTTTAGCTCTATCGCTTGACTTAAACTCTATAGTAATGGCATCTAACAAAATTTTACACTTGAATTTAAAACAAGTGCTTGCTTGATATTTTCTTATCAAATGTTTTTTCTTTTTGAGAGTATTGCGCAAGCAAATTGGTAAAAATCTTTGAATAAAAGGCAAAAATAATTTTTTAACTTAACCAATAAAAATTTAAAAACTTGCCGGTGCTACTTCTCAGTTAGCTTTTGTATAAAATTAGCTTTTTTTTTAGTTATAGGCGTTACATATTTTACATATTGAAATGCAATCGAGTATGCTTGAACTCTAATAAATGAAATATGTTATGTTATGTTATTATGTTTTCTTATGTTGTGACCTGGGCATATACCAAAATTTTACTTGTTACTTATACTACCAACATCTTACTCGAATTCTCATCTATTTCATAGCCTCTTCAGGGTAGTAGCACCTGTGCCAACATCGTCTGAGTAATGCAAATTATGTGTTTCTCTGTAAAAGAAAAGATAATTTCAAGCAACACCCATAAGTATGCAACACATTTTGTTGTCTCCCATTCGCTCTGCCCGTGCTTTAAAGCAGCAAAATAATGAAATGGCGCCCAACACACAGACATTCATACACGTTGACACACAGCATCCTTGCCTTGTTTGGAGCATGTCCAATGTTGGGGCTGCCTTAAAAATTTTGTTTTGTGTTATAAGCAAATTCACACATTTCGAAATTCGAATTTCGAACGCATTGCCGAAGTTGCTTCGTGTCCTACTCTTATTTCGCTGAAGAGAGAGCCGACGCGACGGCACTTACTTTTCTCTTTACATGCGAATTTGCTCCCTATCTGTTTTAGTTATTTTTGAAGCACACACAATGTGACGCGGCAACAGAAGCAGGCTAGAAAGTGCTTGGCAACAAGCTAAAGTGAAATTTGTTTGTTGACAAGCCAAAAGCATGCACAAAGAAAGTGAGCAGGTGGTAGGGGGAGGGGGGGGGGCTATTGGTGAGTAAAGGAAGAGCGACAAAGCGAGAAATACCACATGGTAATGACATATAGCACATTTGTGATTTTTTTCCTATGTTTTTGTATTTATTGTTTTTACTAGCATCGCGATTTTCCGACTACATTTTGTTCTAGATCCAAATGCCGGTAATTGTTTACCGCAATTATCACAGCTGGCTGACAAAGCGTCTTGGCCAATGTCAATTTATAGACGCTGCGACGACTTAATTGCAGCAAATAAATCATAGAAAGCATCAATGAGAAAATGTGGCAACAAAACCAGCCGGAGCGTTCAATTTTGTGCGACTGTCAGATATTCTGTAACCATATTTATGTCAAATATTTATGAATCCGAATATTGATTTCAAACATTTTAGAAATTGCTTAGTTTCCATACTGTATTGGTAATCTGAGAAAACATAAATAAATAAATGACACAAAGAGGATGGCATTTTTTTATATGTAACAACGTTCAAATAGGTATGCAACTATCGATAATAATCGACAGTATCGATTTTACTTAGAACTACATAGCAGTATTACGAAAACCAAAGTTTTGGTACCGCATCTTCTTATGTTAGTTGTTTATTGTTGTAGTCTTTTGGTGTCCTAGATAAAAACTATTGTTACACAAGTGTCAACAAGGGAGGGTATCACATCTTCTTGTACACTTAAGATGATTCTTTTTTTCCTTTTAATGTTTATTGTTGTTGTGGTTTTTCTGTTCGTGAGTAAAATGTGAATAATTGTACTTGTGGCAGGCATCGTTGACTGTAGTAGTGGACACAACGCAATATAAAGTGAAACGTGTGCGTATGTGTGTGTGTGTGTGTGTGTGTGTGTGTGTGTGTGTGTGTGTGTGTGCATGGCGACTGCTTCAGTGGCGTTCCGTACATAAATGTCAAGTGTGCGTGCTGCTCATATGGGAGCTAACGCTCTCACACATGACCACGTACGCAAGACACACACACACACTAACACGAACACAAGTTAAGTAGCTTTGCACTCAAACACGCACACATACAAATACATATATACTCGCTTTCGATGCAGCGCTATGTCGACATAATACATACACACACAAACAAGAGAGAAACATTTCTCGATGATGAATGCGCATAAAGTTGGCATAAATAAAAATTTTTCGGTTCCAGACATTTCCGTCTTATTTGTTGTTTGTTTTCTGTTGCTATTGTTGCATTGCAGGCGTTGATATTATACCGGAAAAAAAATCACACGCTTCAAAAGTTTAAATGACTTAATTCGGTTAAACTTTCAGCACACCAACCAAAAGTGGGCTTGGTCAGCGCTCAATTTGTCGGTTTTCACCTATTGATTTTCGCCTTCTTTTTCTCTCCGCTTTTTTGATTTGAATTCTTTATAATTGTTTTCTATTTTCGATGTCGTTTTCTATTCAATTTCGGTTTTTTTTATGATTTTTTTATTTATTTTTTCCCAAGTGTTTTCTATTTTTTTTTTTTTTCATCGGTTTATTATTTTTTAGGTGAGAATTGATGACGGGCATCCTTCAAAGATTTGTCGCATCTGTGGTTGCACGTGCTGGCCTAAATGTGTGTGTGTGGCTGACACGGAAGTGCGCTTGACTGTCACCATTTCAATTTATGGCACGAACCTTGTGGTTTCTTTTTTTCATCGAACAAGTTTGAGAATTATGGAGATAAAACAGCTACAAGCTGCGAAAGAAGTGTTAAAGGTTTGAGGCAAACATATGAATGCTCTATCTTAAATGAAAATTTAAACTAAGAATGTTAATTTTTGAATTGCTTTCATGTTTTCTCAAACCTTTAAGACTAACCCAATAACGAGTTATCAACTATCGATTTATCGTCAATATATACATACTAAAATACAAAATGTTATATTTATATGTCTAAGCTTTTATTGGCTTTATTGTGTTTACCACATGTTGCAAATATTTGATCGAGTCTAAGCTATTTAGCAAGTCTAGTTGAACTAAACACTCGGACATTGTATGTTGAACCGATTCGAATACCTTCTATTCGCAAGCCGATTCGTGGAAAAAACTAATCTGCTTTGCATCCAACATGAGTAAACCCTAACAAAGCTTGTTTGGATCAAACAGTTGTCAGCAACCGAAGTTGTATTTTATTTTTCATTTTACTGTCATTCAGCTGTAGCCAAGAGAGATGAAAGAACATTATTTCAGTTTTTCTCGCTTCGTGTCTTGTTTTGTTTTAATTTGTGTATGCATGTATATTTTGTTTTGCCTTTGGCAGCTAGCACCACACAGAATTCGGTAAATAAAATGAAAAAAATACTGCGACATTTTTCAACTGCGTTCGGTGAACGCACAAACAAAAATGCAGCCAGTGTGTGTGTGTGTAACGTTGAGGTAGATAAGCCAACGGGGCCAATATGGAGGTGTCGAAGGGGCGCCCCCTTCGGCCAGACCTTAACTTATGCAAATATGCGCGACTGAAAGCGAGAAAATGTAGGGCACATGGAGTCAGAATAACAAAATAACTGAATCTGAATCAGAATCAGAAACGGAATCGCAAACCATATACACACTCATACACACACAAACCCACACACATGCACATACACACACACACTGCGAAAGAAACAACAACAAAAATATGAGCAACAATTGAAAACATTTGAGAAATGTCTAGCCACGTTCTGAATGTCGACAATCAACTCAATTTGAGGCGAAAGGTAGCATTCAGCCAGCCAGCCAGCCAGAAAGCCACATGCAAAATTCAAGCAAAATCCACGACTTATGCATTATGCCAGCACACATCTCCTAAACCTTTCTCGCAGCTTGCACGTGCCAACAGAGTAGCGAAGATTTTGTATTTTGTATTTTGACTTTTGATGCGACCAATTCAGACATGCCAACACACAGCGAAAGAGCGAGAGAGAGAACCATCATCATAACTTTCTTAGCCAAAACACATAAAGATACAAACATATGTATATGTAAGCAGAAATTACGAGGCTGGTTGAACATTTCATAGTTGGCAGTTCGATTTGCTCATTCGCGCGCGTTTCCATTTCCCTCTGGCTTCAACTGTTGTTGAACGCCTGCCTGCCTGTCCGTCTGTCTGTCTGTCTGCCTAGTGTAGTATAAGCTGTGTGTGTGTGTATATATATTTGCCTATTTGCATAAACATCAGTCAACAACATCAAAAACAAGACAACTTGTGCGGTGAAAAGATGGCAGATGACAAAAAATGGCTAGCCAGAGATGCTACTTTGCCTAAGTTGTTGAAATATGCTCGTTGATCCAAATACAAATATATATATAGGGAGCGAAAAAGTATGTACAAATATAAAGATATATGAGCATATAAGTTAAATAAAACACACTGTGTATGATAACCCGATTAGATTAATGTTGGGTTAGTGTTAAACAGTACACTGATAGAAATAATCAAGTCTTTCGTACTCAAAATCCCAAATTTCAAGCTTGATTTCTCACTAAGTACGGAATTACTGAATCCAAGAATATCGTTCTTGATTCAAGTACGTTATTTTTTAGGTTCGTTTGTTTTTGATTTAAGTTCTCTTCAAACTTGAATTAAGTTCTTTCATTCTTGACTCAACTTCTTTCAGAACTCGATTTAAGTTAAGTTAATCAAGAATTTTGTTCTCGATTTCAATATTCCTTTGATTATACTTGATTCAAGTTCTCTTACGCTTATCTTAAGAACATTTGCACTTGATTTAAGTATGTTTAAAATCATTTCAACTATTTCATTCTTGTTTTAAGTATTTGTGTACTCATTCCAAGTATATCATACTTAAATCAAGAGTGATATTCCAGAATCGCGAATACTCAATTCAAGTACATTCGTACTTAATTTTAGCACGGTTTTTTTCTATCAGTGTATTAAAGCAAAGCCACTGTTGTTGCAAATCTCAAAAAGTACGGAAGCGAAAATAATTGAAAATGAATCGAAAAGCAAAAATGAAAATAAAGCTGAGAATGTAAACGTTTATCCCTGTCTCCATCCCATGTATTGGGAAAAAGGTTATGACGTTTTTGTGCAAATGCATGTAACTGGCCGAATTAGCAAGAATATGATTAGCATCAACAGCCGTACAAATAAACATAGAGTTCGAAAAGGTACTTTGCATTCGGGCTTTGTCGAGAGGCTTTTCACTTGCTTTTCTTTTGTTTGTTGGTTTTTTTTTTATTTTGCTTGTGGTTGCCTGTTCGTTCATTTTGTCAGTGAGAAATCACAACTGGACAGCAGCATTTAAAAATAAATGCAGGAGAGACAGAAGAGACAGAAGAGAGAGAGAGAGAGAGAGAGAGAAGTGTGATAACTGTAATAGTTGAAGGTAAATTTGTATCAGCTGGGTCCTCGGTTACTTGGCCCTAAGCTGGGGCACGAATGTGTGTTTGTTTGCTTTATACAGCTCATTTTCATGCAACATACAGCGTCGTCTCATTCCTAGCCATTTCAGTTGTAGGCAAAATGGTTTTTTCTTCTTTTCTTTCTATCTAATGGATGACCAAGTTCAGCTGCGGCCAACTGCAGAATTGAAATCAGATTTGTTTGACGCTTTCCTTTTTCGTGCGCACACAAACAACCTGGTTTATGTCGCCTCTGCATGTATTTGATAGATTTTGAATGCATCCAACTGAATGGCAAATCACATAAAATCCTTTTTTACGTATTTTTGTGGCAGTTATATTTATTTTATTATTAACTTCATTTCAATTAACTATGACACACTGAAATTGAAAACGCTGCTCAAGAAAACCCATTATGAACGAATGTTTTATTCAACGATAATGTTACTGAACTTACTTTTATTAAGACTCTAATACAATGTGTATAGAGAGATAGAGATATAGAGAGAGAAAGAGGGAGAGAAAGAGAGAAAGAGAGAAAGAAAGGATGAACGGTGAACCATTGACTGATTGCGTTTTGTAAATAGCTATTAACTTCAGCTTGAGTTGACTTCCTTACCTTGCTGCATGATTAATTGATGAGGCATCTGGAGGCAAGGATGCTGCTCATTAGCGACTGGTTCGCTCACACAACGTGCTTTTCATAATACTTATATATGGTTTTCAGTGTGTATGTAAGCCATCAAGTCAAAGACAGCTGATTCGATCGAAGCGAGAAAAACCCCTTGGAAGAAAACCTCAAAATGCAATTTTGCAAGTATCGTTGTGGAACAGTCAGAGCAACGCCCAAGACCGCACAATAAAATACACACACACACACACACATGGTGGCTTACACATGAACAGATAGATATATTGAATGACTTGGTTGCTAAGACCCTTGTGAAAGAATTTGTGACGCGGTGTGGCGGGGTGCAAATAAAATGCACATAACACGCCTCATCAACTATAAGCTACGAATGACAGCAGAGCGCAACAAAATAGCTTGCAACGCAGCCACGCCCATTACGCCCACAACCTACAACACACAATGTGAACGTGTGTGTGTGTATGTGTATGTGTATTTTAACACAACGAAAATGAAATAAAATAAATTGATACGAAAAATAATTAAAATTTTTTGATAACTAAGTTTTTGGATTGTAAGCTGAAAAAGTTAATAAATATAATCGGGTTTTCTTAAAAAAAAAAAATATAAATAGAAATTGACTTTTAGAAGATCTGCTTACCAAAACCGATCAAATACATCAAACTTAACTCTTTCGCAAGCAAGTTGTATATTTCTTTGAGTGTGCTTTTCAACATCTTGCAAGACGTGTATGTGTGTGCTTGTGTGTGTCGGCTTGTGCTCGACAAAAGGACCAAGCATGATGAGTGATTTAGGAAAAACAATTTCTAGCAGGCAGGTGCAAAAGGTAAGCCAAGACACATATACATTCACTTAGTGAGTTTACTTTGCTTCAGTTTCAATTTCAATTGCAATCCTGCCAAATCCTAAACCATGTGCGCAACAGACCTGGACGAGTTGTTACTGAATGCCTGCATGCAAGAAATATGTATACATTTTTTATGCGTTTTGCATTTGAGTACTAAGAGCAACAATGCTTCACGTCAACATATGCTTGGCAAACAGTAGCAGGAACAGCAACAGCAACAGCAACAGAATGTCTCGCTGTATCGCATTCGTCATGCTCATTGGCTACACCAATCCCTTCTCCACCATGGCCTCCTGGCTACTGCACCGATGCGAGTGTAAAGCTGCGCGAGCATTTTGCCTTTTGTAAATATTTATGGAAAGATTGTAGTGTGATTTATGACAATGATAATCTTGCATACGCAATGACGTGTAAGAAATATGAGTTTATATATTCTAAACAAATATTTAATTCGCATTGCGAGCAATTCACTTAACCAACAAAGCATGAATGCCTTGGATACATTTTGTGACAGAGTATGAACAAGTATCTATGAACATACATTTATGTACAGAGGGATATCCAATAGGTATCTGGTAATTGGTTAATTGAAGGAGCTGCTCGTGCTCGACACATTGTCACACTAAACAAAATCAACAGACGACAAATTACTTTAGACTCTTCAGAACGGATACAGGCATTTAGAATAATCAAGCCACTTGAAAACATGACTTTGTATTGCGTAGCAATAATCAGTATGTAAGTCAGTTGATGATTATACTTTTATATAATAAATCTCAAATTAAATCAGCATCAGTTAAGGGGACAGTTCACTGCAATCTCTTTGCTCAGCTGCACTCGAGTATAAGCATACATAAAAATATAGTATTGGTATCTATGGTGAGCAACAAGGAGTTCAACGTGTGACTGGCAAATTGACATGTGTTGTGTGTGTATAAGTGGATTTCTATTTAACCCAGATAACTCAACCAGGGCAAGCAGTTGGGGACATACAAAGAGGCTAAGTCCGTAAATAGATCCGGCTGCTTCCTGTTACTACTGTTCACTGTCCACTTTTCACTGGGCCAACGAGAGGCAATCAAGGAGCATATATCCCATTTCTTTAGTATATACCCTACATAATCGATAAATGATTTTGTTTAGCTTTGAACGCTGATATCTTTTTTTCAAGCATGGGGCAGCTTATGCAATGAGATAACGGGACTGTCACAGCAAAAAGGGTGAACAAGAGGGGCAAGAGGGAGTATGTTAAATAGCCATAGGCTACTTGTAAGGACAACTGAAAACTAAGGCAAATGCAAAAAAAAAAGAATGCAAAAAAAACTAACTTAACCTCAACTCATAGAAAAAAACCCCAACGAACTGATGCCGCATGACATAACAAAAAGGATTTTGACTTAAGCAGCTTACACGTAAACAGTACACACACACACACACACACAATGCAAAAGCATTGCATACTTTTATGCAGATTATGAACATGGTTGTTATAGTAACGAGTTATGAGAAGGTTTCTGTGAAGGTAGCAGCGTTTATCTTGTTGCAGCTGACGCTCAAAGCACACGCTTTGCCGCTACGCTGCTCACATTTACATAGATGTAAGCCGTACCCCCCCCTTGCGTACCTGCTTAAAATGTCTCAAGTGAAAAGGGAAATCCCAAATCCCGAGACTGAAACGGAGGCGAAGACGAAGCACGAATCTCAAGTCGAGCCATTTCATGTCCAAGTGCTTCTGTTTTTTTTGTTGTTTTTTTTTGTTTGGTCTTTTATTCTTTCCTGCTTGCGCCCATCAACACAGTCGCGCCTGCGCAGGGCTGCGTTTGGCAGGGCAGACGGAAAGTGGGGGTGGCGGGTTGTGTCTGAAACTAAACCACAATGAAGGGCCAAGGATAAAGGATGTAGCAGCAAAGCCAGCAGCCAGAAGCCAGATGATTGGCAAATATGCTAAATGCTAGCTGCCTGCCTTGGCTGCCTCCTGGTAAGCTTCCGTTTCGTTTCCTTTCGTTTCGAAACATTTCGTTTCGTTCGTCTTGCCTTTGCTTTGTTACTCTGCATGCAAATGAGCGTCATATTTTCTTGGGCATTTTCCTGGCAGTTTTCCTTTTTCATTTCTGCATGCTATGTAAAACTTTACAATTTACACACACTCTATCTCGCTCGCTCCTCTCTTTGGCTCTTGCTCTGCCTTTTTTTGCTCAACATCTTGTTTGTTCCATCTGCCAGCTGTTAGTTCTTAAATCAACTGTTTTGCATCAAAATATCAATGTATACTTTTTTTTCATCTTTCTTTCGTTTTATTCTTTTTGTTGCTTGCAGGCATAATTTACGAGAGATTTACGAGTGACAATCCAATAGCAAAAGGCAAAAGCTTTAAAGGGGTTATGTATTGATATTAATGTCCGCATTCATATAGGAAAACCGTTAAGTTCCTCGTTTGTCATATTTGTATTGGACTGAGGCGTGAAAAGAGGTTAGAGCATATGAATTTAAAGTTAAAGTTAGTAACACAGCAGCATTGAAATATTGGAATGCAAGAGAAACATTTGTTCTAAAGTAGTTTTGATTCTGACATAGATGTGCCGATATACCGCCAATTCGCCTGCCCACAGCAGTAAGATATCTTTACCAAAGTGATTATTTCAACTAATTAAAATAAAATCTTAAATGCTTAAAACACCTGAAACCGAAATTCATAAAGTTTTCGAATTTACTATTTGTTTTAAGATAACAAAGACTTCAAATTAAGCATTGCTGGCTATTTATGCAGTTTATTTTTAGTTCACTTGATAATAACTAGCCGACCTAGTCCAATAAATATAAATTATAATATATCACAATGTTCATAAAAACGTTGCTTCCACATTTTACAAAATGCAATAAATTAGGCATTTTATCGAACCAAAAGCCAAAAGCCATACGTGAGCATGAATTTAATCCCCAATTGGAAGCCATAACTTGCTTTTTAAAGCTTTCACAAATTTGATTTGAAGCTGATTAAAGTTAAATTATAATGCTCGTTAATGTGCTCCATCTACTCCTAAAAGAAAAACAAAACAAAAAATTGCCATAAAACTCTGTCACGCTGTTCATGTGTGTGTGTGTGTGTGTGTGTGTAATATCCTAGCACTCAAATTTGAGCTAAGCTGCAAACACATGGAATCTTTAATTACTCAAACAAAGAAAGTAAAAGCACACACACCTCATTCACCCAGCGCGGAGTGCAGATAATTGCATATGTCAGCCAGAGAGAGTTCAGAGTTGAAAGAGAATTTTCATGATTTCATGATGCTGCGTACTTGACTTTATTTATGTGTGCTTGCTTTTCATCTCGCTATGCCCGCTTTTATTTGCAACTATAAAGCAGTGTGTCGTTCACGGCAACGAAAAACAAACAAATTGCAGCAAAATTGTGAAAAATCAAAAGTACTTTAAGTTATTTATATTATTTTCGCGAGCAGCCCAGCCAACCGGCAGCAGCTGCTTCTTAAGACGAGGCATGTGCGTGATGCAGTGCGCTTGCTTTTGCTTTTGCTCTTGCTTTTGGCAATGTCTTCTCGTGCATCCTTGTATCCTGTATCATGCATCTTTGCCAAAGGCGCTTCGTTGTAGTCGTTGTTGTAGCCTCTGCTATCATCAGCCATGTTGATGACTTCACACACAGCTGCATTTAGTTGTTGTATGCATTTGCCACATCACTTCGCGTTCTCACGCAGTGTGTGTGTGTGTGTGTGTGTGTGTGTGTGTGTTTGTGAGCACTTAAGTGCATCTTGCACTATGACTGAGTCTGTCTCTCCAGCTAGCTGCCTGTCTGTTTTTATATCAGTCACTCTCTCCCACTCTCTCTCTCTCTCTTTCTCTGTTTTTGTCTCTCTCTGTCTCCTTCTTTATTGCTATTTTTGTATCTTGCTGTTGGTGGCCTTATTCGGCTGACTAATAGCTTGATAAACTACATTTCGCGCTTTTATAATGGATGACAAATGCATTTTACCTCACTTTTTAAAGCTCCCTTTTCTCTCTCTCTCTCTCTCTCTCTCTCACTCTCTTTTTGAAATGTATAAGTTTTGCTTGTGGTGACAAATCACAGATTTAATAATCATAAGTGCCACACATGAAATTGAAACCCGTATTGAAACACATATTTCAAAAAGAGAGAAAGTTTCTTTCTAAAATTAATAATTTAAAAATTCTATTTTAAAGTATAACTCGTATTAATATAAGAATAACGTATTGATACAATTATTTAATTAATTTTTAATGTCGCATTGGAAACGAAACTGAGGGGAAATTCGCTATTTTGTATTTATTAAAGAGACAGATTTTGATATAAAGTCTTTGCGATTGTTTTAATAATTTGGGAAATCGATACGCTAATATCTTACAATAGATAGATGAGCCAATTCTAACGATTGTCAGGGTATTTCCTAGTCGCTTAGTCATAAAATTATAAGTATCAGCTTTCAATATGTTGCTACAAGAATCAGAAATGCTTGGCTTATTTGTTTATACATGTGTCTGTGTGTGTGCGCCCCGAACCCCCTTTGTGCCCAGAAGCTTGCCGTTCAATTGCTCGTTTGAACTTAGCTTTTAACATTGGTTTTTCCCTTTATTATTTTTTGTGTTCAATTTTGCTACTCTTTAGTTTTTTTTTTGTTTTCTGTTGCACATTGACTAGCTGTAGTGGCGCGGCAGGACCTAGCAGGATAACGGATAACATCACATGATGGAAGAAAGGTACTTGTATGATGAAATACAAATTAAATTTCCAGGCACAAAACAAAAATCAGATATGAAATGTAAAACGTAACGAGAGCAACGTAACTTGGCAAAAGAGCACGAGCATCAGCAACAGCAGCAGCAACATAAGACATAAGATGGAAGATAGGCGAAACAGGATATGAGAGACAGGAGATAGGAGACAGGAGGTGGAATACACAAAACCCCAAAACAAGAAGAAGCACATGATGCAAAGTCCCTAGTTACTTACCTTCGTGCTTCCCTGACATTTTTATGATGCCTTGACGAAGAAGCTTCATCAACGCTGCGTTTCCTTTTTGCCGCTGTTGTCCTTATACCCTGCAAAAGGCTGATCGTATGCTTAAGGGTATATAATCTTTCAAGCCACAACCTCTTAGTCGATGCAATATAAGCAGATGTTATGACTTATACATAACTAAGATTATTCCTATATTCCTAAGGCTTCAAACCTAGAAAGTTACTAATAACATAAATACAACAAAAAAATCGAGGGAAATTTACTTACAATAAGTTTAACTTAATAGTTTTTTGTATTGTTTTAAACAGTTCTTTTGATAATCGAGCATCTTAATGCTCTAGTTTTTAAGTGCTCACAGCAATTGGAGACAAATGTAAATGAATTCACTTCCTTCCTCCCTAGCCAACCTACGAAGCACACACACACACCCCGTCTTGTGTAAAAAAGCAGCACTCGAGAATGCACTTCTCGCTTCCTAACGCTCAACCATTCCCCTGCCACTATCATTGCGTAAGTGCGTAAAACGACGCATAATTTGCATGAGATTTGATTTCATGCAGTTACTGAACGAAAAAAAATCATAGTGTTGATGCAATGCAATGTGTGTATGTGTGTGTGTGTGTGTGTGTTTATATTTATTGTCAATTATGAGCAGTTGACACAAAATCAAAATTAATTGAAATTAAATACAATTAAATTTATCAAATTGAAATTAAAATATTAAATCATATTTAAATCTGAAAGTAAATTGAGGTATCTTTTTTTTTTTTAAGTTGCGCTCTGGGAAATTCGACAAGAAAATTAGTAATTCAACATTTGTTGCGAGGATTGCGAAAACCCAGAAAAACCCAATCAGACCAGCGTTAAATTAGCAATAAGTTGTTTTTATTAGATAGAGAAGAAGGATTGATCTTTAAAGTACTGGATTTGAGACCTCCAAGCAGACAAGGGAATAGAGATTGTTCAAGTCAGATCATATAACACGAAATGGTTAATGAATTTAATAGTTTCTGGCGCAAAGATCAAGGTTAAGTTGTTTAAATGTATCAAAAAGATCTTATTAGGACATTTCATTTTATTATCTACTCAAAAGAGGAAAGATTTATTAAAAGGAGTCTACTTGAATACGGTGGTTAGTAACTCCTTCAAACTTAAAACTTCTAAGGGCAAATAATATCGGGGACCCCACACAATATCAATACTCCAGGATGGGACGAACTAGGAATGTTTAAACCGTTTTAGTGGTGAAGGGATTATTAAACTCTTTCGACTACCGCTTGATGAACGTGTTAGGTAACTATAGTAACAAATGGAAATGGGGCTTATTATTATTATTTTTTTGCGAGCTACAACTTTAGAGCTTAAAATAAAAGTTTTATAAGGACAAAAGCGAACTTAATGTAGCTTAGAAAAACAAAATTGAACTTGCTTACCCTAAAATCCCATCATAACAACGTTATGCGTGATTTTACTTATGTCAGCATAAAGTCTCTCGTTGTCTGGATATTAGATGAAAATTGTTGGCATATTGGCTATATTTGGGGGTAATTTGGCATTCAAATGGTTATTGCCAATGCTCCTCCACTCACAAGATAATTTGTATTTACGCGCAATTTTACCATCATGCACGTTCAAAATGTAAAAAGCAAACAAATAGACGACGATCTGTGCTTGGTTTTTGGCGCGTTTGTGTCCCTTTTTGGCCTTTAGGTCACCTGCTTGGCTCCTGCTTGCAATTGACAGCTAAAGTTACAAATATTGCAGAGACAGTAGATACAACGATATTGCAAATGTGTGTGTTTTGTGGCTTACTGCTGCTGCCGCTTGCTATTGTTGCCATTCTTTGAGTATATATAAAAACAATCAGCAAAGCTGCCAAAAGCAGCTACGTTTCCTCATCTTTTTGTTGTGTCAATATGCTGCGATGCTACGATGGGATGGCGATGGCGATGGCAATGGCAATGGCAATGGCAATGGCAATGCTTAACAAATACAACAATAAATATTAATAAATTTCACATGATCATAAAAATAAATTTGTGAATCCCACACGCATACACAGACACACTAAGATACACACACACACACACAGTCATAAACAAATATATTACATTATATGGCTTAACCATAACAATGCAATCGCATTACTTAGCGGCACGGAGCTCAAAATACGACAGCTCGCTCCTTCGTCTCCCACTAACCGGCACTGGGCCTAATAGGCGTGGCATGGCTGGCAGGCAGTAAGCTAGGCAGGTGTTTTGTTTTTGTTGTTTCTGAGTATATTTTCGGCATGTTTTTCATCAGTTTTTGGTCTTCCCTTTTTGCAGAAGGCGGTGTTTAAGCACCAACGGCAGTTAGGTGTTGTATCTTCAAGTGCACACACACACACATTCACAGAGTCATCGGCACATACACGCATGTCTTTAATATAAACATATGCAATAAGGTTATCTTATTACCAGCACCAAAGAAAAGGCGGCTTTGAGGAGGAGACACTGAGACAGAATGTGGGAGGGTATAGAAAACAGCAGCACTTGACAAGCCCCAAAAGTTGGGTGCCAAAAAACGTTCGCCATAAATCGAAGCAGATAATTTTACTGCCTGTGCAGCAGTTTCCTCCACCACCTCACTCCCACCTCCTAAGCCTACTCCTGTCAATGGACTCATGTTAATTTATCTTATTTTTTTTTGCGTAACCTGCGTGAGAATAACGTATAAGCATTTATATAAATTGAATTACTCTACTATAACTTTGGATTACATCATACAAAATGTGTAAAGATATTGTTCCTTCTTCTTCCATCAGAAGGTCCTGATTCCTAAATCCCAAATTTGGATTACATATTTTTCCAGAAAACGACTTCTTTTTATTGCTTAGGCATAGCCCAATTCCGCGATAACAGGCAAGGAGGATGATTTTTTCATGCCGCAAAACCTGTGGAATTTCGCTACTAGCTGTTCCTAGGTTAGCTAGGTGACCTCTTAGTCTAAAGTGTCCAGTTAGTAGATCGGTGAATATTTTAGCTCATTACACTTTTATTGTTCTTGATAAAGAAACTAACTTTCAATCAATTGATAACAATTCAAATTGCAATAATTATTTGAATTGAAAGCAAGTTCCTTTTTTTCAAATTAACAGTCTTTGGAGTCTTTAGTATTTTTCGGTTTACCCCGATGGCCTTTTTTTCATATACATACATACTTATACGTATATCTGAATTTAAGTTAATGTCATCTGTTGTATTTTTCTTGGAGTGATCTGTCGATTTGTTGCTATATTGGTTGATAATCATCACTGGCCGATGGCGATTCGGATGGTATTATTAACCTTGCATAATACTTGGCGTACCACCTTTCATATGTTGCTGGGCGTGTTTATTATCTATTACGGTTATTCGAAGGTAAGCCGAAAATGGGCAAAACAACATGTGAAAAACATAATCAAAGACTACAACAAATGCTGCTGCTGCTGCTGCTGTGGCCGTTCAAAAGAGGCAAAAATAAAAATAAAATAACGAAGAATAAAAAAAGTGGTCCAATCGATAAGAATGTTATTTGCCATAATTCACTGAAATTTTGTGTGTGTGTGTGTGCAAAATGCACATTCGAGAGCCATTAGCTTGATTTGTTGTATTGGTGTCTTAGCACGGCAAGCCTAACAAAATAAAAATGAACAAAAAAAAAAACTATTAATTATTTTTAATAAAGCAAAGGCACACAAACATACATACGAAATATTTATGTTTGTGTGTGTGTGTGTGTGTATATGTCATATTTATGTGTATGCTTTTGAAGCTCTTTGCGCCCCCTCTCATATACATTAAATTGACAATCATATTACTTATTTATGCATGGGAAATTAATTTTGATTTGTTGATTTCTTGCATGAGCAAACCCAGACTCACACACACACATACACATCTGTACATCTGGTATATGTGATTATATTTACATGTGTGTTTTGTGTGGAAAATATAGCATTAAGCACAATATTGCTACAAGAAACGTTTGTTTTTATTTGGGAAAACAAATGTGAAACTTTAACTATTTTGTTTATTGATTTCTTAAATCATAAAAGTTAAAGTTATATAAAAATAGTAATAAATACAAAAAGAAACTCGACTACACTTCAGCCTTATCCATAAGAACAAATACTTCAAAGAGGATTCGGAATTAACAGTTCATAAATACTGAATAGATTGTTCTCGAGGTATTAGCTAGTTGGCTATGGTTCGGTGGACATTTTAATCACTTTGTGTCTTGTTCATAATTTATGCCTGCCATCGCGCTATTTGTGAACCACATGGAGCGTGCTTCGTCGCACGTCAGTTCGCTCCATCGCCCCAGCCGAGAATCGTTCGTTCGTTCGTTCGTTCGTGTATGCATATAGGGAGGAGTATTAATTGTTAGCTGGGCGATATAATAAGCAGCGAAACCGATTCTCATCTCCTTTAAAGTTGATGCTCATCTAAATTCAATTCAATTCAACACTCATCAGAGTTTGACGCGCCCTTTAATGGCGTAAGCTTAATCGGTTAGATTTTTCGTTCTGCGCACTTCCTGTCCTTTCGCTTTAAGGTAGACGATACTTTCAGTTTGCCACACGGCCTTTCTATTATTTTTAATCACTTTTAAGTCACCTGTCACCGATTGCCAAAGGCCAATTTTTGATTGGCAGAATAGTATACAATAGTAATAGTAATCAACATTGTCTATCCTCAAGCAACTTAATTTGCATACCTCATTAAAGCATCTATCGATTTTAATTGAGAGAGAGAGAGAGAGAGAGAGAGACAGAGAGAAAGAGAGAGAGAGAGAGAGAGAGAGCGAGAGTTTTCCGCATTGTCTGTGTATTGTACGTAGAGTTAATTTTAAGCATCCGACAGTTACCTGTTGAATGATTTCATAGCCAAGGCTATGACCGTTGACCACGTTGGGCGCCACTTGTCGTCAGTCGTTACGAAGCTTATTCGATGGCTTTAAAGCAACTCGATAAAAACTTTGTTTCAACTGTCTAACTAAAAAATATTGATTATGGTTTCCAGTTCGTTTTGATCTTTATTTTCAATTTCGAACACGATTTACGTATATTCTTCCAACTAAAGTATATTTGGTACACATTAAGTGTTGTCTTATTTAGTTAGTTGTATAAATCCCCGTCGCTTTCTTAAGTTTTTCCGTGCGAATTTTGATAAACTTCGTATTTGTTGTGTGTATATCTTTTGGGTGGCAATTGTTGCCAGTTGCTGTTATTATTGTTGTTGTTTGTCAAGCAATAAAGTGATAAGCATGCTAAATACACAATTTGCTTCCCTACCCCCGTGCAACTGTTCCACCAATTGAAACACCGCAAAAGAATTTTAAATGAAAAGACACAAAATTCATCTATTTTTTGTTTGTTGTTGTTGTAATCTTTCGTCGACAAGAAAGTCTTAAGTAGCAAGAACAACAACAATAACAGTTGGCACAACTAAAACAACACCAATTTGAGGATGCGAACGTTCACATGGACAAGCCAAGCCAGCTAGCCTCAGCTCGAGCAGATGAAGATAACCACTTGAAAACTCATTAGTTGGAATTATAATTAGACAATAATTAGGTTTTTCATTAGTTGTTTGTGTTGTTGTTGTCGCTAGCAGAGTGTGTTAGTGCTTTTATTCTTTTCTTTTTTTTTGTTATTTTAATTATTATTATCGTCATTAGCAAGTTCGCTAAGCGGCACCACCAACCGACAGAGACACAGACACTTTTTCAATTATCGCTATTCGAATTGCTCATACGTTCTGTTGGCCACAATCAGAAAATTTTCAGTTATATTGGAGCTGGTATATATATTTTCATAGGGTGTTTTATATAATTGCCAACCTATTGAGCCAACTTATTTTACTATAAAGCATTAACAGAAGAGTTCATTAATGTTGTCAAAAATTTGAGATCAAAATAGAACAGAATGCGCACGAACTTCGTATCTTGGTAATATAATGGCATAACTATGCGTGTGTTGGCGTCGCTGGAGCGACAAATATTGTGGGCGCAAGTGCTTGGTATTATTATTTTAATATTATGAATAAAATGTAAGTGCTTCACAATGTCGGTGTGTGTGTGGGTGTGTGTGTGTATGCGTTGAAGTGCTCGCAGCATTGCCACCAAATAGGCGACCGCAAAGTGAAGCTTAAACAAAAACGCGGTGCGGGGCAACAAAAATGTGCGCAGACAAAAATAAATCCCAAGCACATACACACACACACACACACACACACACACACACGCACACAAAATGCCTTCTGCTTCGAGGTGTGTGTGTGTCGGTTAATAATCTTATCTTTAACTCGGCAGAAACAGAAGCCGTTGCCTGTTGCCATTGCTTGTGGGCAGCGACTGTAAAAGCATCAACAGCGACTGCGACAAACGACAACGCGCCTGTTGTCATGGCGGCTGCTTTTACTGCTTCTGATGCTGCTGCTGCTTCTGCTGTTTCTATTGTATATATTGTACGGTGTGTGTTTTAAGACTGCCATTTCCATATGGCGTAATATTACTGGCTGTCATGGCGGCGGCTGCCTCCGCTGCCGTTGCTTTTATACAATTGAAATTTGTAATTATTCAAATCGGATTTAAATACAGACACACACACACACACACACACACACAAACACACATATACAGCAAAAGAGGCTCGACATCGACTTTTGTTTTGAGCCAGGTAAAAACAGCAGCGGTAGCGGTAGCAGCAGCAGCAGCAGCAGCATCATCAGCAAAAGCCGCTAGCCAAAAAATAAAATAATCAAAATTAAAGGCTGCCAAAAGAGAGAGAGAGAGAAAAAGACTGATAGCAACAGCAAGGAGGCTGAGTGCGGGTGTGTGTGGGTATGTGTGTGTGTTTGTGGGTGGGTGAGGGAAGGTAGAATGTCAGACAGGTGCATGCTGTACAGCCCAGATGAAGCTTGCGAGAAGAAGAGCTGAAAGAAGCCGTCTTTTTTTTTTTGCTCTTCTCCCGGTTTCCTGTTTGTTCTCGCATCCTTTGCCTGTGTGAGTGGGTGTGTGACATCGTCAAATTGGATGAAAATTAATTCATTTTGAAGCGTTAAGATTCTTTGCGCGCTAATGAGTTGAAGTGTGTGTGCAATCACACACACACGCAAACGAACACACACACACACACACACATGGGAGAAAGAGGCTTTGTGCTGGCAACATCTGCTTTTACGACCTGACTGACGCATTTAAGCTTTGTGGTTAATAAAGTAGGCGTGGCAGCGGTTAAGCGATCATAAAAGCAGACGCTATAGTTAAGCAGTTATGACAATCTTCCATACACACATATGAGAAATAACTGAATTTGGAATAAATGGAATAATATTTCCATTGTATAGTTTAGTCGGTTGCATTAAGTTTGAGGTAAGAGATAACAATATTGATGAAAATGGCATTTAAAACTAAGGAGAACTATTCAACTTAAGCTGAATGCGACAGATCTTAATAATTAATCATAAGGCGGGAGAGAAAGAGAGGGAGATAGAGCGAGAATAAGGCAAGACAAAATGTCTGAGAGTCTGCTTTCGGTTATGGATAAGGATCCATAAATGCTATGTCCAAGGCACTTACTTATCAGCATTTTGCCATCTGTACAGCAACGTGTAAGGGCTGAAAATGGGGCAAGTGGCAAGCAAGCACAATCTACTGCCAAATTACTTTAACTCGACTCATTTTCCAATTGGTTTTCATGCGGAACTGTGTTCCCTTCCTTTTTTTTTTCTTTTATTTTTGCTCTCAAAAACCTTTTTTCTTATATACATATATTGTACTATGATCGTTGTGTGTGTGTGTGTGTTTTGTGGATTGTTGGCCCGAGCCCGAGACTGAGACTTAGCCTGTACCTGAAAACTGGCAGCGACAGGTAACGAACGATATGCTTGGACAAGGCGCTTGGTTTGCGTTGCGTTTTTCGTCGCTGGCTATGAAACAGATAAATTGCAAAAGTTTTTCCCAAATATTTTCACAAGACGCTGCCGACAAGGACGTGAACGAAGGACGAACGACAACGCACAAAAAACCTTTAGCATAGCAAGGATTGCCAAATAAAGGGAATAGAGTGAGAGGGGAAAAGAACGTGGTTCAACTCTTGTGGGTTTTTTGGGGCCAACGCACACGGACAGAAAATGGATCGTCTGGCCTGGCATAGCGCAAAAATCTGCAATAAAATTTTACCAATAAACTTTAGACGCACACATGGTTGCCGATGGTATGGATGTGCGGCTATGCGGGTGTATACATATATATGTATATATATATATATACATACATATATATATTTATATATATATATATAAATATGTATGCACGCGGATGCGGACAGGTGGAACTTTTTTGAACTATACTAAATTATTGTAGTTGCCGAAAAAAGTTAGCCCTCTATGCTTTTGGCGCACGCACAAAAACAACAACAAAGCAACATGTCCTTGCCATACACACAACCACACGCACACACACACACATGTTTCCCTAATCACACCTTCATTCCTGGTGGAATGCTGGCGTGTTCAGAAGACGCAACGCGACGCACCTTTTGACATGCCCCGGGAGGGTGTAGTGAGTGCCACAGGCGTTTACCAGACCAAATAACGCTGCACATATGCGAAGAAGACTAAAGCTATAAAATGCGGTGAACTAATGGCAAAGCCTTCACCTGACTAACAACACCATTACACCCTCCCGCCCTTCTCTCATATCACCACTCACTGTAAATGGCCTTCGATCCTCTTAACCCCTGTTTTCATACACCAACCACTCGGCTGGCCCGTGGCAGTTATTAACTTTGAATGTTAAAACGGGTGAGGAAGCATGTTGAAGACAGACACTTCTGTGATTTCTGTATATGTGTGAGTATGTGTGAGTTGTCTGCAACATTTCATTGCACTCAGCAGTGTTCTTATAGCCATTACCCATACCCATACACAATAATGAAAGAGGGTATCCGGAAAGTTGTATCGAATATGCGGCTCTGTGCGTCTGATTTAAGGAAAGAGAATGAAAGAAACTTAAGGATTGAACTAATGTTAAGTAAAACTGCTTAACGTAATGTACAACATATGGTTAAAAGGTCTTAATATTCAAAAGATCAATAAAAACCGATAAATATCGATATTATGTTGGACTCTTTTAGTATTGCTTAAGTGCTACAAGATCTACAGTTAAGTCTGTCTGGCCAATCTCAGCATAGAATAGTTTAATAATGCTTAATAAAAAAAATAATCGATAATTATCGATACCTGCTGTCTGTTTGGTTTTTTATCATAAATTAGTTTGCAAAAGCAAAAGACAAGGAAATCTGTCTTATTTAAAAAGATGAGCAGCATCTATTAATATCGATATCAATTTGGGCGTTCAATTAGCCGATTCTTCAAATTCGATTTACTTTGGCAAGCTTCCAAATTAACCAAGCACTATAACGATTGTAGGATATCTTACAGCCTCTAGATCTAAACCAGATAACTTTTCCATATGTTTTTTTAGTCGCCATGTCCAACATGAAAAATGTGCCAAACTTGTGCCAATGTTAGAACCAGAGTTCAATGGAGCAAATCAGCAGCTGAATCTGGATTAGGAAAGTGTCGCTTCTGGGTCAAATGTGTACAGTTTTCAAGGCCGTTCGCTTTCTATCAGTCTGTCTGTCTGTTTGTCTGCCTGTTTGTCTGTCCGTTTGTCTGTCTGTCTGTTTGACCGCCTGCCTTTGCCTGTCTGTTTGTCGAGATCTATTACAACTTTGCGCTCGCTCCCAAGCGACAAACTCACTTTATAGTCGCGAATGCTAGTGTTTTAGTTACGCGTCCCGCGGGCTAGTTGAGTTAATTCATTGATGTGGGACCGTGCACTCGAACACTTCACATCTAAATGTGATTTGTGTAATTTACAGCTGGTTTGGCCTGGTTTGGTCTGGTCTGGTCTGGTCTGGTTTGGTCGGTTTGGATTCCATTACAAGTTATGTGTGTGCGCATGCGATAAGTAAAGATTTCATAAGGATTGCGGTGTGTGCAGTAATGTCCTGCTAACTTGCAACCAACTGAAGTACCTGCAGTATTCAGAGTGAGACAGAGAAAGACATAAAGAGAGAGAGAGAACAAGAGAAGGAGTATGCGAAAGAAAATAAAACTTTTTTGTTTGGGTTCAAGTTGCAAATCTTTGATTTTTTTGTGCCTTTTGGATACAGATAGAAAAAAATAAACGTGTTAAAATAAAGTTAATTCTTAAAATATATGCTCGATAAAGGTAAAGGATAAGTAATCTACTTATAGTACACCAAGTAATACTCAGCTTGAATTAAGATCGACATTGACAACTTACTCAAACAATCACATTCTTTTTGCAAAATATAGTTCAAAAAGTTTGTGCTTTTAACTCAGATTATTCTGCGTGTGTGTGTGTTTTTGTGTGTGGGTTTTTACTGCTTAACAAAAGTTTGGCCACTATCAAAATCAACCAACTAATATGTCTTTCAAATAATTTATATATGTGTGTGTGTGTGTGTGTGTGTGTGAGGCATAAAAACTCCAAAACCAAAGTCCAACACGCCCGGACGACGCGGCCGTAAACATGCCAAGTGACACCAACAACAACAATAAGCCAAGAAGGCTCAGTGGGTTGCTTAGAAAACTTTCTTTCTTTAGTTGGTACACAAGGCACGTCCGCCTGTGGATACAATATGTCATAGTGTCTCCTTCCTGCTCCTGCTTCTGCTTCTGCTTTACCTTCCCATCACGACACATGACTGCTGGGCTTGAGAAGAAACAGCAGCGGACCCAGCCGGAGCACTTGGAGTAACATGTGTCATTTGTGTACCCCACTTTCCCTTATAAATCATCCTACACTCTTCACTCTACTTCATATCTAACGGTCAACACACAACTATGTGAGAAAGGCTAGGGTGGAGGGAAAAGCTTGGCTTTGGCTTACGAGAGTCGTCGGTTCGTGTAGCGCTTGTTGATAGCACTTACGGCCTCAAGTGAGGCGCATAAACTATTGCATCCCCCGCTCAATGTTTCCCACCCTACCAAAAATCAAAAGGAGCACTGGCTGTAAGACACCTGCTGTCTGCTGCGTTTAAATATTTCCCAGTCCACATTCTCAACTCCTTTTTGGTTGTCTGGGCTGTGCCTCAGCACCTGCCTTTCTGTGTGTGGGTGAGCAAACCATGTCACAGTTGTCATGCAAATCCTAAAACAATCACTTGAATTCATACATGCGGAAGGGTCACACTTGGATTGCATATTGTGTAATAGTGGGATTTGGTAGCAATTTGATTATAAATTAAGCAACAAGAAGCTGAAAGCTCTAAGCTGACCCATTAGTTTTTAATGCAAGCATAGTTTATCTGATTTAAAATACATATATATATTTAAATATCTTTACCTAGTATTATTTGGATTAAGTGCAATAGGTTAAGCCAAACTAAATATATGTATTATGTTGCTTACCATTTGTCAATGTTTTATATGATAACAATTTCTAAACAAAAAGTATTTATTTATTAATGATGGCAAGTTAAATAAATGCTCATTTAATTCCTTGAACTTTTGTATTAGTATAAATATTCATTCAAATGGAAACGAGACAGCTTTTATGTATTGGATATGCATTTCTTGTACAAAATGAATCTGCTTGTGACATTATTGCCGTTAAAAGAATCCCATAATTCAATGCTTAAAATGTGTTAGTTAATCGCTTGTGGATATTTAATCAAAAGAAATAAAAAATACTTTTCAAGAATTTGTTGTATGTGAAATATTTGTTGTTGTGTTAATCATAGAATTTGGATGGAACAGTGTTTTTTTCAAAAGATAGTTGTACTAAGTATGCGTTGTTGGAAACATTACTGGAGAAATGTTAAGTTGTAGTATATAACGAAAGCTGAAAACTTCGAGTTGTTAAATCGAGACTTGCGGTAAGCCGCTAAACTATTGCCTTGTGGGGCAGCAAGGCACAATCAATGCATCGCTGACCAGCTGACGAATTTTCCGTGCCGCAAATTAATGCGGCTAATGGTCAAAGTTTTATGCCTGCTCCATGCAACACTTGGGGCATTCTCGCCAGATTCACGATTTCACGTTTCGCGATTTGCTTTAATACGCACTTCACTTAAAGTGCGACGCGATAGACGTTTGCCCAGTGTCATAAAAGTGTTCTTCGACGCAAAACGGCGACGAAAACTAATCGAAAGAGAGAGAGAGAGAGAGAAAGAGAGAGAGAGAGAGACAAAGGAAGGGATGGAGGAGCTTAACAGGGAGAGAGGGAGAGAGAGAGAGAAAGAGAGAAAGAGAAGTGGCGCAAGTGGCGAATAAGTCGCTTATCAGCCAATAGCCCAATGTTGACAATGCTGACCTGTCCAAGGCGCAACAGCAACATCAACATTAACAGCAGCAGCAACAGCGCCCAAAAGTCTGTCAGAGATGCCCAAGGGGAGCTGTTTGTCTCATGTTGTTATTGTTGTTGTTGTTGTTGTTGATGGTACAACAACGGCGGCATCTTTAAAGAGCAAAAGCAGCCGATAGAAATTCGAAAGGCTTTCGAGCAGTTGTCGCCAACAGCAATCGGTAGCGTTTCAGCTCGGCTGCCTGTCGTTGAATCGGGTCGGGTGTCGCGGTGCCTGTCGGCAACTCGGCATTTCGGCAACGGGCAGACTCGACAGTTGGTTATGAATTCTCAACGTGTTCGCACGTGCCGCACGGAGCACGCAGTAGCAACCAACCAGCCATCAAATCAAGCAAACATCACAGACTCCCACAGACATCAACCGCATTCAACTTCAAAACTATAAGCCAAACCACCCGAAAATTCCAAAATCAAAAACAATAACATAAAAATCAATTTAAAAAAATATTCAAAAACTGATCAAAAGAACAAACAAAAACTAGTTTGACAAAATAAAATGCGAAATTAAAAAAACTTCAAAGTGTTTAAAATAATTGTGCTTAAGGCGTTTCAAAATTTCAAAACTTCTAAAATCGTTACATTCGCAATCAAATTCGACTCCATTACGCTGCGTGCATTATCTATATATAAAAACAAAAACATTACAAGTTTTATAAATAAATATCTAACCGTCGGCAGTTTTTTTTTTTCGGTTGCTTTAGAAATCATCCATTGTGTTAGTTGTTTTTTTTTTTTTTTTTTTTTTTTTTGTATCAAATACAATTACGATTGTGTTTCATGTGTACATGTTTTAAAAAATTGAAAAATGATTTAAGTTAAAAAGCGCTAAGAGCTGCATAAGAAAATACAAAAGTTTGAATGAAATTGAATTGTAATTGTGTGCGTTAAGAAAGTGTTCTGAGAGGGATCAATTTAGATTTGAGTAGAATTTCAAAAACACACGTAAGTATTTTTTAATGATTATATGTGTACAATCCATTTACTTTTTCTTAGATATGTATAAGTCCCAACCAAAACTGATACCCATACCATTTGGAAAGCATAACTGTAGGCTTTATGAAAATTTGAGTGAAACTTGAATATATTCAAAACCCATTGTTAGTTTCGACTAAAAGTTGCTTTACTATTAACGTGTTCTGTTTTGATATTTGAATGGATGTTTATCCTTATAGCTAGTTATGATGATAGAGAAGAATGACTTACAGCTAACTGTAACCAGCGCTCATTTAAAAAAATAACCATTTATTGTTTACTTAACCCAAATTAAGAGAGATATAAAAACTCAGTTAATGCAGCTTCCTAGCCAAATGCTTAAAATAACCTTTTCTTGAATCCATTTATTTTTATGATTTTTTAAAGATTATTCTCAGTTCGCAGATTTATATGTATGTACTTTTATTAAATATTCTTAAATATGTCTCTTAAGAATATAAATAATTTTGCAACAGACTAAAGCAACTTGTAACTGGCATTCAAACAATTGTTAATATATGTTGTTTATTCAAAACTAAGTTCCATTTGCAAGTTGGCCTTTGAAAATGTGTTGAAATAGTTGCTGGAAAAGAACTGACAGCTGTTTTCTTTTAATTTTGTTTTTATTATATGCTAATGCAGCGAGCAGACAAATTTAAAATAAAAAGTAACGCAATAAGAACCAAAAACAAAAAAAAACCAGGAACAGATGAGCCTGAGAAAGAGACAAAAATCTTATCGATAAGCGCCCGCAGCCAAGTATCAAATCTCCGATCGCAAATGTTGTTAAAATGGGCTTTTTAGTTGTTATTGTTGTTACTAATACTGAGAAGATTTTTGTTGCGGGGACTAACATCTGTGTGGCATGTGCTTGAGCTAATTATTATCAATTAATGGCTAATCACGATAAATGTGCATGAAAACGAGGCTTACGACAACAACAGCAACAACTAAATCTGTGTCGCTTTTATGCCGATTGAATAGCAGAGAGTGAGAGAGAGAGAGAGGAGAATTAGGAAGGACAGCTGTTGTGGTTATATAAGGTTGCATGGTGTTAATTGTGGTGGTGGGTGATAGTGGGTGGCGTGATATGGAACGCAACAAATGGCCGTGCCAGCAATAAGACACACGATGTCCCGCCAGAATATGCCGTTGATTTGTCACATGCGGCGCTTGAACAATGCTATGGGCTGGTAATTAAAAACACGCATTCGCAAGTTGCCAAGCAGCTAAGATACATATACATACATATGTAAGAGATACGAAAAGCAACAATGGCCCAAACAATGAGAAATGCAAGCTTTGAACGTGTGTGTAACAAGTGATTGGGTGTGTGTGTGTGTTTTTTTTTTCACATCCAGCAATGTTCCGCATTAAATTTATGTCACAAACACACACGCAATATCTTTTTCCCTCTCTTTGTGTGTGTGTGTGTGTGTGTGTGTTTCTGACAGCGAACTTGTCGTCGTCAGCCACAAAAACAATACTCTATTGGCTTTGTTCCAATTTGCCTGTCCCCTCGTTTCGACATTGTGCCGACTTTCTGGCCTCACACTTGTAGAGTTCTAGGTTTTTTAGTGCTGTATGCTGCTGCTGTTAAGGTTCTTGTCAGTTGACAAGCGATATTGTGTTTATAAGTGAGACAGCAGCAGCAAAGTTATGTTTCAAGGTTTAGACTAAACGATGGGAATTTGTCCATATGCAGATTATTGAACCCCAAGGTAACAAGAAAAAAATTCGTTGTAGAGAATAATCGCTAGATACTTTGCACTTTATAATGTCACATCAGATGTACAACTTTAGTTTTCAACAATTTTAATTAACTAATTGAGAATCATTGAGAATGTAATCAATTTCACGATGCATACACACGAGAGATGATGGCAGATTGTTTAACTGACTCAAAAGAGATTCAAAGTTTTCTCTTGCAAAGTTAACGCCATGGAAGCTGCGTGTGTGTGTGTGTGTGTGTGTGTGGGTGTTTGTCTGTGGGAAGGGGAGCGGTAGTGTAAGCGTTACACAGGCACTCGAAAATAATGGAAAAGGGAAAACCTGCAAAACAATCGAAATCGACATTCGACGTTCGGCGTTCCGCCAATAAACGACATTTTATTATATTCTCGAATGTTGTTTGCTGGCGTTTGCTTCCAGGCTCTGAGGTTGCTCCAATGCCCAGTTCTGTTCCCCCGTGTGCTTGTCTGCCTGGCAAACCTGCTTCTTCCTCTTCACCTCTTCACCTCTCACATAAACACGCACACACACACACATATAGCTGTATTTTTTTTATCGTTTCACTTACAAAGCGTCGCGCACTTTACGCTGATTGCGCGCTCTTTGCAAACATTTTGCTTGCTGTGTTCCTCACCCCGCCCCGGATCGGGGCTCTGTTTGGTTCTGTTCGGTATCTGTGTCCGGGTGCGGATTTGGACTGGTAGGGGTGGGGGTAGTAGTGTGTGTATATGTGCCAACTGCCAACTGAAACCAACGGCCCTTTGTTTTTGAGGCCATGCACAGTTAGTTCTTGTGGCTGGTAGCTGGTTGCTGTTGGCTGTGAATACGATTCGATAACATTGAGTTTATTGTAACTTCCTTTTGCAATTATCCTTGTTAGTCAGCGCCAGTTAGCGCCAGTCAAATGCCACCTCCTTCGATACACAGGCCCTCTCAAACATTACCCAAGCGAAACTATCATCATCATTACTATCTGCCTGTGCATTGTGATCGGCTTTGGTGAGGTATCGCTCTTTTCTTTTTTGTCTTCTGTTCTCAATTTTTTTATTTTTTATTTGAAACATTAGATTGAATTTGCTTTGTGCCTGCGATTACTTTTTCCCCCTCTTTCTGTTCCCACTCTTTCCCCGCCTTTCATTTTTACATTACTCAAATTAGTGAGTCGCGGAAAATCTCTCGCAGTCGAGTAGTTTAATGACAATAGGTGCCCCATTAATCAACAGTGGGTCCAATGGTTGGCTTCTGCCTCAACCAGATTCCGTTCCATTCCATTCAATGCCGCCCCAATTATGTACGGTTCCAGCGGTTTACGATATCTCCAATTGCCAAGCGAGACTGTATTAAATCGCTTTTATGGCGTTTTCATGCTCACTTATTATTAGCATTATTGGGCTTAATGGTTTTCAACTAGAACAGTTAGATTTGGGTCTTTCCTTGAATGATGACAATGTTTCATTTGAAAGTTGAGAATATATATTATGGAAATTGTTTCATTATATTCATATATTTCTTATTTATTTGCTTATTTGAATATTTTCTTGGCCTAAAACTTGCTCAGCATTTCTCAAGTTATTGTTATTAATAGAAAGATTCAAAGTACATAAAATAAATAAGTATTTTCCTGTGTGTGTTCGAGCTTTAACATAAATATTAAAGATAACAATGAAGAAAATTTTAAATGATGCACCAACTGACAAAGTCATATGAATATTTATGCCGTGTGATCAAATTGGATATTCTACAATTGCAATCCAATGAGAAAGTATTTGATCAGCTTGCAGTGAAGTTATTTCTTTGCATTTAATGATAATAGTAGCTTTGAAACCATTTCGTTTGCCTTTAACGAGTTCAGCTGGCAATTTTTAAACAAAAACAACAACTAAACACAACTTAGGGGGAGGCAATATAAATAAAGTGTAGCATACGCTGCGGCGAGAGCGGCGTTTAATTAAAAGCGTGCGAAAAATGCAGTTCACTCGAGCAGTGAATAGAAAGATCTGCTGCCTGCAGGCAACTAAAGTGAAGTGACCATGGTGCAACGTGCAACGCAACGCAACGTAACGTTACTTTTCCTTATGCAAGCATTTCTATTGGCAAGTTGGCCACAGCCAAAGCAAAAGCGAAAACCAAATGAAATTAATTAAATTGCAAGAAAATCTGCGCTGAAGCACGTGGAAAACTCGTCGACTTCAAACGTCACCCAAATTAAATCAGCAGAGAGAGAGAGAGAGCGAGAGAGAGTAAAGTTAAATTTAGTAAAAGTTAGAAACGCTTCGTTACGGTACGGAACGGTTAGAAACAACCTGGGAATTGTGAATGGCTGGGTGGTTGGGTGCTCTGTGTTCAGTGTTCAGTGTTCAGTGTTCTGTTGGTTGTGCAAAGAGCGTTGAACACAATTTTTGTATATGTTGCCCCTTGACTGCCGGACCGCTTAGCTTTGCCTTTTGCTTTGCTTTCTTCTTGAAATTGTGATTATTTTTCTTCTACATTGTTGATTTTCTCGTTTTGCTTAGCTATGTGTTAATTTCTTACAGTGTAGCGCCTTTGCGTTGTTTTCATGCGGTTAAGCACAGCGTCGCACTTGATTTGAAACGCTCAACTTTCTATTTCTCTTTTTCTCTCTCACTAACACTGCTTAGGATTTTTTTTGCAATTAGCGGAATTGTTTCGCATTTGGCTTTGCTTTTGGTTTTGCTTTTGCGTCGCTTGATGCGATTCCTTGCTAAACTGAACTGAACTGAACTGAATTGAAGTCAGAAGCTTTGCCTGCAGTTTATCTGCGGTTGTCACTCTCTTTAACCGCCCCCTCAGTGCTCAGAGCCATCCTTTCCTTTCCTATCCCCGTGGCTGTTCTTTTTTTTAGCTTGGTTTGTCGCTCGGTTGAGCATTATTCGCATTCTATCTCTTTTTTGCAATGCGTTTGTGTTTGTGTTTGCAACTCGTGTCCAGCATTTTTGGCGAAAGTGAGCTAAGTCTTTTAGAAAGCATATAAAAACAGCGACACACACACACACACAACCAGTCACACACACACAGTCGCACACAAAGACAAACAGCTTTATGCACTTTACTTGTATTTTTCGCAGAACAAACATTTCACAGAGAGAAAATAAATTTTGGCAATTTTTTAAAATAATTAAATCAAGTACAAATAGCCTTGATTCATCAAGTCAAAGTCAATTTTAATTAGGATAAACATGCTCCCTCGCCTTGAACCATAGTTTATTCTTTTTGGGAAATCTGACAAATTTCTTGCATTTTCGTTCTGTGCACAGTTCTCTCCTTTTACCATCTTACCCCTGGTTGGCTGATCTACCCTTTCACTAACGTTTTGTTTCAGCTGTTGCAAACGTTTTGTCCATTTTAGCAATTCTGGCGTTCTGGATGCACTCATTTGCATTTTAGTGGTAACCCAGTTTTCGTTTAAGGTGCTTAAAAGGTTTTCCCATTTGAATGCTGCTTGGCATTGTGTGTGGGCGCCAGGCATCAGCTCAAGGGTGGGGGGGATGAATAATAGATCTGACAGCGTAGAGCGTTAAATCGCCGCCTGCCTGCACACAATATACTTATGTTAGCTAATTTCCAACAATATCCAGTAAGAAGACCTAAAAAAGTAACTAAATAGCAAGAATAAAATGTAGTGAAAGAAATTTTTTAGTTTTCGCTAATGAGGTGGCTGAGCTGACAGACGAACAACAAGAACAAGGACAACAAGTATAGAAGAGGAGAAGGCAAGCGTTTCCTGGCCAGAAATGACATCCTTGGTAGTGCATCCTCCTCAGTTTCAGTTACAGTTTCAGTCTCTCAGGCTTAGTCTTATCCGGCTCTCACTCTCTCTATCTCTCTCTCTCTATCTCACTCTCACTCTTTATCTCCCTTCTACTCTCACTCACTCTCTCTTTCTGACTCTGTTCAAACGAGTTATGCGCGTTTGCCCCCCAGCCAAGAGATTTGCGTTGCTCAATTTTTTTTTTGTTTGCCTTTCGCGAGTCTAATTTTTTTTCCATTCCGTTTCCGTTGCGAGGCATAAGATGAAAATTTGCAACCGAATTTTTAAGGCCCAGGTAGTAAGTATCCTGCATAAGCTTGAACTTAAAACCTCAAGGCGGTGTTCGTCATTTTGTTTACATAAAATCACCCAAATAAGTAAGGAAAGACAAATGCTGTTTGCTGGAATGTCGAGTTGAAGATGAAAGATGTGAAGATGATGATGATGAGAGTTAGAAATGGAGATTGTGATTTGGTACTGAAACTCTGTGAGAGAGATTGAGGCAATCTTGACAACATTACGAGCCTTACATTTGCATAATTATTATTGTATATGCGTATGCAAATGTGTGTGTGAGTGTGTGCGAGTGTGTATGTGTGTCTATGTTATGGCACAGTTTTTTTTTTTTTTTACAAAAATAAGATTTTGCATATAATTTGCATTTAAAATGGAGACAACCAGCTGATAAGTGACAACATGCTGAGACTGATGACTTTCTAGGTTCTAACTTTTAAACAACGCAACGAACAAAAAATAAGAAAAACTGCTTAAATTATGCATTACTCAATGCAAAGTAAGCCTATTTATCGTTTAAGTAAACCAACACCAAGATTGCATTTCTTTTTGAAAGTTAGCAAAGTGATACCAACAAAAAGTTAAAAATTTCCAACAAATTTCGTTTGTTTCAAACCAAACGGAGAAATCTATTTGTCAGCTTAAAATTATTCCTTTATTTAAAATACCAGCAAATGCTGCTGATAATAATTGTTCATTTTTGTTTTTATATGCAATTGATTGAAAACAAATTGAATTACAATTAACTTTTTACAAGCATAAGAACGTCGATTAATTTATGTCAGATATATGTATTTATATAAATGTTTATTTTTCGTATCTGTGTGTGTTAAAAAAAATCAATGCAAAATGCAAATGGTTAAACGAACGAACGAACCAACGAACGAACGAACGAACAAACCAATGATCAAAACTCTTAATTTTGCTCATGCTGATGTGCCAGATTTGATTTATTTGCAATTGAAAGCAATGAATGCTCGGCTGCCAGCTGCCAGCGGCCAGAGTTGCCAAAATTGCTAGTTTCTGCGGCCCGAAACACTGACATCTCAATTTTGAATGCCAACTGAGTGGACGGTCAAAAATTTCCATAAAAAGTTGCCAGCATGCAGGTTCAAATGAACACCAGATGCCACAACGGGACCCAAGTTGTTTGCTTCGACCTTTGCACCCTGGGGATGGAGGGGACTTTGTCTCCAAACTCTTGTCCCCAAAGAACTAAGCTTATTTTTTTTTTTTTTTTGTCCAAAAAGAGCCTTGATGTCTCTGACAAGCCAAAACGGCAAAGCAAACATAAATGACAATGCATGCCACATTTTTTGCAGCAGCACAAAAATTCCAATTAAGTAGCAGCTGTTGGCAACTCTCTTTGAAAATTTAACACAGCGACGCATGGCAGCAAAAGGACAAGAAACTTCAAACCTAACAAAACCAAACCAAAACCAAGCCAATGCCAAAGCCAAAACCAAACGAAACCAAAAAGCGTAGAGAGCAGTATAAATTGGGGGGAAAGTAAGCGAAAAAGAAAACAAAAAAAACAACAAAAACGAAAACGAAAAGCAGAGGCGAAAAATGTGAATGTTCTTCCCTTTTGCTGCAAAATCAATGTCACTGTGTGTTTTGAGGCAATGCTGACAAGTCAGTCGACCGACTTCTGATGTAGCTGCCAGCCAGCTAACTTGGCTAACTGCTGCTACAACGAACGTTCGTGCAAGGGTCACGATTTTGACCACAACAACAATGATGCCAGCTAAAAGCTAGGCATAAAAGTCAAAAGATATTTAACTGCGAAAAGCTAAAAGTATTTTTTCACAAATCAAACATGCCATTTCACTTTAATTTTGCTTTTACTGTAACAAGTTAAAAGTATTTTCTTTCAAATCAAACCTAACATTTCACTTTAATTTTCCTTTAAGTAACATAAAAGTTAACTTAGTTCGACACAGAAAACATTGAAACGAATAAAAACTAAGATATTTTTTTTTTTTTTGTTTAAAAAATAAAATCAAATTGACCTTGACAATTAAACAAATAAAAACAATTTTTAATGCTTTCTAACAAATAAAATGATTTGAAAATTCAAATTAAATTATATAGAAATACATATTAGATTTATGTCCAATGTTTGTGATTAAAATATATTAACAAACAGCTTTATATTGTATTATCACTATTAGACACTTTGATGGTTACAATTTTGCGATTAACGCAAATCGAACTTCAAATCAAAACTCCAAGTTTTAAAATTCTTGCTTGGCAAAGCATACCTCGGGCTGAAGCTTTTACTCAATTACGATTTTGCAACTTTTTCATTGATCGATTTTCCTATCTTCCAAAAGTGGAGTGTTTTTTTGGTTGAGCTTAGATGCCCAACGGTAACAATCTCTGACTTTTCTTATGTCTATGTCTATTGCTGACTTTTATTCGACTTTATTATACATTAATTGGATTTGGTTGTAAGGGTGATTTGTTTACATATATTTAGAGGTATGGATAGGTGGTTTGGTGTGGCTATGGATAACTTACTTTATATGTATATAACGCATGAATAAATATATATGCCCACAAAAAAAAGGTTCAGGTTGTAAATAGATTGCAGTTAGCACATGCCATTGTATGAATTTGTGTGCGCTCAACTTGAAATTCTCAAATGGTTTCAGCACTGAAACTCTTTAAGACTCCCCCTCTCCCTCCTCACTCTCTCTCTCTCTCTCTCGCCTTGAGCTTAAAAATAGTAGCATATGAAATCCATTAAGGTTTCTACACAGAGCAACAGTTTGTGAGTCCATAAAATTACAATGTGTATTGGGAGTTAAACTGCACGGAATATTCGGTGTGTGTAAGTGTGTGTGTGTGTGTGTGTGTGTGTGCGTGTGGCATTCGAGCCTCAGCTTGGAAAGGTCCGCAAAACATCGTAAAAATCACAACAGCAACAAAAACAACTACAGATGTAGATGAAAACAAGAAAAGCAATATGTTCGGATGGCGGAATGCATGCCGAGGTTAGACTACGTTATGCTAATATATGAAATTATGTAAGCATTATTTGCCACACGCATCAATTTTCAATCAGTTTTGTAATTTCATGCCACTCAACAACAAAGTGACAGAAGCAGCAGCAGCAGCAGGCAGCTGGCCTGCTTCTGGAAACATGCTGACGATTATTTAATTGGCATGCGAATAAGTATTGCCCAAAACAAGTTAAAAATCATTCTCAAGACGTACCAGCAGCATGATCATGATACATACTGATACCCTGTATTTTTATTGAACGCCAGTCTTTCGGGTGGCCTTGGATGTTTTTTTGATATGTACAAGTCTTAAGTTTATCTAAAGTATGAACTTTTTGCCAAGCTCTGTGCATAGAGCATACAAATGCTGAAAGGTTATGTTGAACACCAGCAGAAAACAAATACAAAAACAACAATAAGTTGCAGCAATAAAAAGAGAGTAACTCAGTGTGTGTGTGTGTGTGTGTGTTTGGGTTACGCGAAACAACAATCAAATCCCAGATGCCAACGGTGCTCGAAAAACCGGGCCCACAACTGTCGACGAGCTGACAGCATACCGTTTCCTGTCGAAAAGACTCTTTCACACATGTAGGACTACGCAAAGTACTTGCATACTCTCACACACACACACACACACACACACACGCACTTGTTAAGAAATATAATAAAAATGTAAAGTGCTTAAAAATGTTCATAAAGCAGCAGACAAACAATGCCAAACAATACAATATAGACCAAACCAACCACACGCACGCACACATATCTCGCAAACATTAAATAAAAGAAATGTTTTCGCATGCTTGCAAACATGTTGGCAAAACATCTTGAAAAAAAAGCAAAATATGTATATTTTTAAAATGAAAAACAAAACATGAATTTTTATTTGAATACATTCTGTGGTACTTTTCAATTGATGCTTTTCGTTGGTGCTTTTTTATTTTTAGGACATGAAATCAGAAAAAATAAAGTTATAATATCATAAAAATCCTAAAGCTGAATGTAAAATATGCAAGAACATAAAAAAAAGTCTAAAGCACTTGCGAATATTTTGCGCCAGGTTTAAATTAATGCCATTCATTATGGCATTTTTTTCATTTTTCTCTTGTGACCGCAACAAATAACCTTGTTAAAAATAAATTTTTTTATTTTTTGCGTATGTTTTAAGCCCCTTGGCATAATGGCGAAAATAGAAAGCATTTCATTACTCTTAATAAAGAATTTATAGTATATACGTGCACATAATTTTAATGGAAATTGTTCACAATTAATCACTTATCGAGTTTGTACTTTGATTTCATTAAATATCTTCGTGTTCGGATAAAGTCACAAACCAAATATAAATTCAATCTTTGTGAAAAGTCTGCGCAGTAAAGTCGATTAGTCATTCGATAATTCTGTTCGGGACCTAGTCTAAAAAACATCTCTTTGTAATGATATAAAAGGATATCTGCCAAATCTTTCCACAGACATTTTTGGCGTAACAATCGCAGTTTTTAGATATTATACTTAATTATTGTTACATATTTCCTGTTCTTCTTTCTTTTATTGAAATTCTTTCGCTTGTGTTTAGTATTTATGACAACAACCAAACCAAACTTCATGAGGCATAATAAAGAATTCGCCTAATCAAGACAAGGTGTTATTTTTTATTGAGCCACCTGCCTGACAGTTATTTTTCTGCTGCAGCCCAAAAGTAAAACAAAATATATATTCGCGTGTGGAAACATTTGGCAAAACATTTGCACTAATTTGTCGCCGTCAAGCACGACATGGCAACGTTTGTTAAAGTGGGTGTGGCATTAGGGCGTTGTCCCACTTTAGCAGGCAATCGAGTCATGTTTTTGTGTTGTGTGTGGACAGGGAACTTTTAAGTTGCGGCTCATGAATAATGAGTGAAAAGTACTGTGAGCGGCATGCATAAATCTCATAATTTAGTCAGGAAGTCAAAAAGTCGAAAAGTGCGTGCCGTCGATTGTTTAAGATAATCTTTGGATATGGAAAGGGAAACTGATCGCTAATTGTTTGCTGTTTGCTGTGTTTTCTGTTGGCTAACAATTCGTTGCTTGGTCCGAAAATAAAAATTCGTGCAGACTACACAAAAGTGTCACGCCACAGCCGCACAACAACCTTATAACTGATTTGAGCATTGCGCGAGAGCGGCCAATTAATTAACTAATTAGCCAAACTCCATTCGCATGACACCGCTCCTAACTGAATGGGCGTGGCCCATTCAGAGCAAGCGTGTATTTTTATTGTAGCAATTGACATTTGAATTGTTTGTTGCTGTCTAACCTTCCGCACTAGTTTTTCATTTGTAAATTACGCAACACGCCAAAAACTGACAATTAAACTGACGCAATGTCACATGACATTCAGTGGCATGGAAATATCAGAGGAGCAGCTCATGAGCTCAAATTTTATATTATGGTTGGACCACCAGGACTAATAATGGTTAAGTAACTGCAAAATACAATCAAATCTAATGTAAGCATTTAAATCAGCACATAACTCAAACAAATGCTTATCCAGCATGTCTTTATGCGTATACTTAAAGGGTTTTGATTTGCCTGTTGTAGATCTATATCTAGTAGATATAGTAGATATTATCTACAGTACCAAAATTGAGTGACAGAGTGTTGACGCTATATATGAACATTGATCAGTGCTGCCGAAAATAAACTGTGAATGGGCTGCAAACAGCAACCAAACGCGTAACGAAACACTTACCCTGTGTGTGTGTGTGTGTGGGCGAGAGTATGTGCGCTGCGTGAATGGGCTCTAACAGCAATAATACAGTAAAATAAACAAAAGCTCTGCACGGCCATTGTTTGCTTAAGACACACTGAGAAACATTTATATACATTTTTTATGCGTTCTTTTTGCTTAGCATTACTTATACGTAATTTATGTTGCAAAGATCCCTGTGTGTGTGTGTGTGTGTTTATGTTAAAAGCAGTGCATACTTTTGGGCACACAAGCGTGCCAAGAAAAATGGCGGTAGAGAGAGCGAGAGGCGACAGCCCAGTAAACAGCCACATAAACAATTCAAAAATGTAAAGAAAAGATGGCAAGAAAGCAAAGGAAATAGCAAAAGAGGGAAGGATGAGCAGGCAGGCAGGCGGGCAGGCAGACAGGGAAGCGAAAAGTATGAATAATAATATCCAAATTGGTTTGAGCTTATTTTGGCACAAGTGAAACGTACAAAATGAAATTAGCGTTTATCACAATAATGTCTTTCGGTTAGGATGATGATGATGATAATGATGATGATAATAATTATGATGAAACTGTGAAGCCGAACGACAGAACAAAAATTTGTCAATTGACGCCCAGTGAGGCACTGAAGCTGCTTCCACCCGGCTGACTGTCAATGGGCTTGACGCCGCCCGTCCACCAAAGTTTCATAAATTTTTTGCTGCATTGTGTTGTTGCCTGTTGGCTGACTTGTGCGTGCCTCCTTGTTGCGGCTGCTTTGGTATTTATCGCTATTTCAAAATCATCTGGCTGGAATAAATATATTTCATTCAGTCATTCAGTCAGTCTGTAAGTTAGTCAGTCACCATGCAAACCAGTTGAAAGCAGCAATCGTTGCACAAATTGAGGGACCATTACTTGTAGCCAGAGTCGGATTTCTTGTTGCCACTTTAACTAAAGTATCGTGTAAGTATGTCCTCTTCGTGTCATAAGTGATTTGACCCCAATCGACTTATACATATATACATATATGTATATAAAAATCGCTCGCAATGGCTGCAGGTTCATTGATATATTGACTTGAACAAAACGTTTCACAATATGTAAGCATTAAGAATATCAAGTGTGTTGACTTTAGTTAACCATTGCAATTAAACTGAAACATAGAGAGAGAGTGAACAAAACAGAGGGAGAGAGTGTGAAAGGAGAATCCTTTTTTGGCAATTTTCGGTTGGCGTTGTAATTGAAACTTGAAGCTTAATGATGCGTTTGATTGGGTTCAAACTGAAGGCCAACACTTAAAATTGTCCAAAGCAAATACATATATATAGAGACACACAGAAACACAAACAGAAACAATGAGCTCTATGCCATGATTAGTACTTATTAGCTGCTTGGCTGGGCTCAAATACAAAACAAGCCCGAGTGTTGCTGGCAAACTAGCCTGGGGCAAATATTAGGTCCCTAGGCAAATTAATATTCATCAAGTCCACCAAATGAAATGTACTTTTGAAGTCAAACTGTGTTGATTTTCGAGTATATGGAGATTACTATTATGAAACAATTTCTTACACGCTAACGCATAACAACTTGAGGCATATTTGTTGAACATTGTATTGTGTCTTTAAGGCTGAAATCATTTTTCCTTAGAATTAATTCAAAACATATATATATAATCAGGATTATATTACCGCTATTTACTTTTCGGTGTCAAAAAGCTAAGTATTGAATTCATTTCAAAATGCAAACATTACTATAACTATGTATTTACATTAAGCTGCTTTCAACTTTAAATTGTAGTCGAACTTCCATATAATGAACATCGATAAAACAATCATTTGTTATTAATGAATTAATTTCGAGAAAATTTTATTTTGGTTAAAATTTCAGTGTGTTTTGTTTTCTTTATAACGAATCTCCGTAAAGCGAATGTTGGTTTTACTAGTTAACAAACATTTGTAAGCAACGAATTTTCTTGAAATTCTTTAAATGGCAGTTTGACTGTATTTGTTAAACTCAATAAGTATTTAATGGACATTTATTGATGTCTTATAAACTTCACTTTCCCCAACGCCACCGTCATAATGTCTTTTATACAAAATATTTCCGTGTCACTTTTCTCGCATCAATCAAATAATTTATTTTCACTCATAATTGTATCAATTTCATAGAGTGTGAAAAGAAGAACAAGCCTCTCTCGCTCTCTCTCTCTTTCTCTGTCGGTCTGTTTGTGCCCTCTACCAAGTTAATTATGATTTGGATTTGCAATTAGCTGCTGTGAGCTCTAATTTTAAACAATTTGCATACATTTGCCGCAGTCATTAGTTATCATATTACGACACTCTGAACGCGCCACGCCCACTATTTATAATCATAAATTATGCAGCCGGCCGCTGCTCACTGACCGTTCACGCCTCAGCTTCAGTTTTAGCTCAAGTCAGCAGGATAGGACGATGGCGACGAGTTGTTAACCTTTTTACTTTCGGTTGGTTTTTTTGGAATTTCAGTTTTCAGATTTCAGTGGAAATGGCATCGGAATATGCAAAACGTTTGATCCCTTCCGGCTTAGCCAGTTCTAAAAGTTGCGCACGATGAAATAAACTCAAATAAAATTAGGTTGCAGTCTGACAGCAATGAGAGCAGACACATAAAGAACGCAGAGAGCGAGAAAGGGGAAGTGAAAAGGGCAAAGTGAACTTTAAATTTATTACAAGACCAAAAATTCAGGCAGAGACAAAATTATTTATTTGTCGCGACGCTGACAAAAACAAATAATAAAAAGAACATAAACAGTAAATTTGTGTTGACGTGTAGCTTAATGCCCCCACCCTCCACACCCCACCCACCCTTAGCGCTTAAAACCTCCCAGTGAGTTGGACATTACAAAAAATTGTCAACACAGCAAAAAACAAAACTTTATTTATATGAAACGTTGAGCTAAGCAAACCAAATAGATATTTTTACTAAGAAATACCCTAGAATTTGATTGTGAGATTGGGATCATCATATTTTTTGAATAAGTTTTCTTACTATCTAAGACCAAACAGTAAATCAACTTTGAGAGAAATCTAAAAGAGTTCGTCATCGAAGCAAGTTGGCATTTGGCTGTAGTCTGGTTGTCTTATGCATATACCCTGTAATTATTGCATATGCTTGCACATACAACCAAACTAAACATATTTAAAATAAATTGCTAAAAGCCTCTGCTCACGGGACCCACGCGGGTGTCACTGGGATCGTTTTGCTTCTGATTAAAAATGCGGTTGAATGATGTAATCTGCTTTTGATATTTCGCCATCACTTTCGTTCTCTCTCTCACTCTATCACTCTCTCTTTCTCTCTTAATTATTTTCACTCTATGTCTCTTTTTCTTATCTGTATTGAGTTAAGCCTGAGTTTAGGTTAAAAGTTGATGCCCAGTTCAAAGTTTTGACGCAGCAGGCACATACAATGCCACGCCCACATACGGTCGCTACAACAATTCTCTCCCCCCCTATCCTCCCACCACCCATTTAACATACAACATAAGGGTGAACGAGTGCCAAGGCATTGTTAGGCAACTTTTACACTATTTGCCCATGTTCAAAGTCTGACTGCCTGCGCTCTGCACTTTTTTTGGCCAAAAGCAAACAACAACAACTCAAACCATGTCGCAAGAGTCATAAAAAATGGACAACTTTTATTTTTTGTCCTTACATTATTTATTTATGTTAAATTCATGACATGTATTTAAATTAGTTGCCAAGCAGTTTTGTCCCTTTTTGTCAATGGTTGTGTGTGTGAGTGTGTTAGTGTGTCTCTGTGTCTGTGTTAGTGCATAAGTGTGTGTTTGTGTGTGTGTGTGCCATTAAACGCAGCCGATGTGACTTTGCACCCCAAAAAGTAGGCAACACAAAAGCAGGCGCTGCATTAACAAACATTGAATTATGGGCCGACGATTCTTCTCTTTCTCTCTCTCGCTCACGCTCTTTCTTACGCACTTCAGGCTATTTTATATATATATATGTATGTATTTGTCCGCCTGCCTGCCATTGACATTTCAAATGCAAAGACAGCGGCTAGCATCAGCAAGTTCTAGTTTCAGTTTCAGTTTTTGGTTGCCCAAGTGCAGAGGGGGGGGGTGGTGGTTAGAAGGGTGTTGGGCGTCAGTTTTGCACACACGCACATAAGAAAACTTTTGCTATTTGCCTGCAAGCAGTGAGCAAACGACAAAGGGCCAAGCAAACACGCAAAGTTTTGCTTGCATATATCTTGTCAGTTAGTGATATGTGCATACTAAATAGCTGCATATATTACACACACTCACACACAAACAAACACACACTCACTTTTTTGTTTTTCATTCTCTCGCTTCCTCATTCCCTATCTGTCTTTCTCATACTTTTGAATAGCTTAAAAGAAATGCGTGGCTGGTCAAGTAAAAAAGCTGTCCTGTGGCTATTTCACTTTATGTTCTTTGTGTCACAGACATGCCTTTAGATCAAAGACACTCTCACACACACATACGGATTTAAATATATATTTCTGTATTTATGGCGGATGCTCAACCGGAAATTGATATTTAATTAAAGTTTTCGTCATTGCTTTGAGTTTCTCTTTCCTTTAACTCAACTCAACTTTTGTTGTTTTGACTGCAAACACAAAAATTTGCATAAGGCCACCATTTTATAGATGCTGTCTCAACCTCCCCCCCTCTCCCCATCACAACCCTTTCCTTACACAACAGCAACAGAAAGCATTAAGACTCCAACTCGGCTCCACAACCTTAGTACATTCTCAATAGGAATTCGGGACACCAAAAGCTGTGACTTAAAAGATATCAATGGCCAAAAGGCCATCGAAAACTTTTCTCCACACACAGCCACACAACATGACAAATAAATTTGTGACTTTATCGCACCGGAATGTTTTCTAGTGAATGATGAGCTGAGCTTCTTATGTGTGTGTGTGTGTGTGTGTGCCTGCGTTTATTTTTATTTGCAGCAATTTATCAGCTGTTGGATTCATGAAGCGAATTTGCATACAAAATGTAAGGGATATTTTTGTTGAGGATCAAATAACTTATATAGTAAGTAAACTTTTAAATCGATCTGTGGTGGAGTCTTTTGTTTGTTATATTTATTTTTCATCGCTTTTAAAATGTTGTATTCATTAATTTAATGCTTATTACAGAAGTTTTGTTCGGTTTTTTAAAAACGCTATGTAGCAAAACCGATATGATGCCACATAAGTTGAAGCATTGATTGCTTTAGTACCACCCAGAAACGAAATAAAGTACAAACATTGTCATTGTGGTTGACTGTGTTCATTAAGGGTATGGACACAGACACAGACCACTGTCACTGGCATTGGCATCATTTCGTTGCTCATTAAATGCACTCAAGCAAATTTATGCCCATTTTTTTTGTTTTGTTTTTTTTTCTTAAAGACAGAGGTGGCCAACAACGGTAGCAACGGGGCAGAATTCAGGCACAGAGATTCAGGCACAAAGCTTTAATGACGATTTTTCGTTCGTTCGTGCGTTCGTTCGTTCTTCTTATTCGTGTCTTGTCGTTTTCCGTTTCTTTTCTTTTCTTTTTTATTTATTTAAATAGTACGAGAAGCAGCAGAAACAGACAACAAACGTGTCTCAGCTGCTGGCTGGCAAAGAAAATGGTTGATGCTTAAGATAAGGCAAAGGTAGAGTTAACTGATGGGAAGCTGGGGCGGGGCAGTTAAAGGTAGAGGGAAGGTAGGGTGCTGAACAAACTTTATGACTTTTATCTACGCGCAAGTTTCGAACTGGAGAGCAACAAACAACGGCAACAACAAACAGAGATGATACTATATATGTATATGGAGTACGACTAAGACTGCCACTCAGGTGTGGGGGGAGGAGGTTTGTTTTAAAACATGCCTCACGGCCAAATGCATAAATATTTTTGTTCACTGCCTGTATCGTGGAGAGAGCGCGCGTGAAAAAGCAAAAAAATGACAAAAAGAAAAAAATATCACATTTTTCATACACATTTATTTGGCTTTAGTCCGCTTTGTTGTCACCCGCCCGCCCATCGTGCAACAGCACACACAGCATTGATGGGTGTGGCACATTTGCATATTTTGCAACTGCCAAACAGCGTCCCCGTGCCATAAAAATTCTCGGTACGCTACACGCTACAGCGTTGAATGAAATGAAGTCAAATAACAGAGTACAAAGTACAAAGCGACAAGCAGTCAAACGACCAGAAAAGAACACAACAACAACAAAAATTAAAAAACACCGAGCGCAGATCCAGGGTTGCAAGCACGACTGGACGACTGAATGATATGGGTAATAAAAAAAAGTTTATAAAATGGCAGAGGCCATATACTCGAACGTCCAACGGCCAATGTCCAATCTCTGCAGTTCCGCAGCAAGCCTCCCCCTAACCCAAACACAATTTAAAACGCCATTGTGTGTGTGCAAGCGATAAAAGTTTTAGTATACGAACAAATAGAGAGAAAGAGAGAGAGAGAGAGAGAGAGAGAGAGAGAGAAAGAGAAGGATAACTAAAAAAAATCTGGAAGAGAGTTTCAAGATGATTTATATATCCTTAAAGTTCAACTTTGTTTAATTATAATGGGATAAACTTTTAAAAACAATACCTTAAAAAACCTTGAATATAATATCGAAATAACGAATATATATGAAATATTCACAACAATTTGACAGATTCTGAAAAGAAACAAATTATTATTGCAATTATTGTTTTTACCATTTAGAAACTCATTTTGATTTTTTAAATATTATAAATTTAAACAAAAAAGAATAAACATAATAATGAAAATGACACTTGATAAAGGGAGGGATTTGGTGAGGTATCATCGACAGACAGATTTTCGGAATATTATTGAAGATACCAGTGCAAACAAGTGGAAACGTTGCAGTCGGACGCGACCGGCTGCGGTATACTCGTTACCAGTATTAAAACCGGTAAAAAGATGCCTGATTGCAATGGGGAACGGATGCGAAAGGGGCTTACGCTGCCTCAAAGATTGTCTGATGCAGATGGGGATGCCACCAGCTATCTTCCTTCCAAATTTGGTGACTGTAGCTCAAAAACTGTGGTAGATACACGCAATCCCGTTTTAAATGAAGCGTTGGGGCGGATGGGGGTGACTAGGGCAGTTTTGGTGGGCGTTGCAGTTTTTTGGGAATCGTCATCACCTATCTAAGCACCAAATTTGGTGGCTCTAGCTCAAAGACTGTGGAAGCTATAGGCGTTTCTGATTTCAAACTGCGGGGGGATGGAGGCGGATTGAGTGTTGGTGGCTCCAAAATTATTGATGCAGTTTTTTTTTTGGGTTGTTAGTGGCTGTCTTCTCACCAATCTTGGTAGCTTTAGCTCTAAGGATGTCCGAATTAGGTGGATTTATCGATCTTAAGTTATTGAATTTATCGATTAGCGAGCTCCCCAGCTATCGCAGAACCCCAATCTTGACACTTTATCTTTCTCGGCCATATAAGGCTTGAAGATGTCGAAAAAAGTTGCTTTCATACGGACGGACAGATGGACAGACGGACAGACACCATGACGGACATTGCACAAACGCAATATATCGAGTGTAAAAACGGTGGCAAAAGTCAGCTTTTTAAGGGGGAATATATAGGGATGCTTTGAAAATAGTTTGATGCAGATCTTTGGGGTAAGTCGCCAGCTCTTTTGCCACCAAATTTGGTGGCTATAGACAAAAAACTGACAAAGATAAAGTCGATTCTAATTTGATGAGAAGGCGGGTCTGTGCCTGGGGGTGAAAGCGGTAGGCGTGACCTACTTTTGATGCAGTTTTTTGTGGGACGTCATCACCTTTCTTGGTACAAAAAAATTCGGGTCGACGGTGGTGAGCGTGGCATTAATGCAGTTTTTTGGGGTTTTTTGGTTAGTTTAGCTGAGGGTACATTAGTCGATGTGTAGGAATTTTATCGATTTCCCAGCACTCTCTAGTGGGCGCAGCACTCCTATATTGATACTTTGTTTGGCGCACACATGGTCCAACGCATTTGCAAAGTTTCAAGTCGTAGAGACACGCGTTCATACAGACAGACGGACGGGCGGACGGACCAATATATCAGAGTTAAAAAAAATTTCATCACATATGCATTAATAGCACATACAATTTTAAGGTTGAGAATCGAATTTTCGTTGGGAACGCTGCATGTGTGGGAGAAACTTTAATGATGGAAATATTCGTTTTAAAAAATAACGAGACTAGCCTCGTGTTTCGTGTTGCATATTGCATGTTTTTGCAACTTGTTGTCGGAACTGCGCAGCAGATTGTGCCAGATATTATATTTATTTACGCGAAATTCGCACTGCGTGTTTTTATTTTCGGAAAAACAACAACAACAAATGTCCGTATGACACAAAAATATTGCCAAAAAAAAAAAAAAAATGTCTGAAAAAAAATTATACAAAAATATTTGTGAAAAAATGTCAAAATGCGCATATTGCGCGCTTATAAAAACTGTGAGCTAGCATTTGTGGTATGGACTTGTTATACCCTGTAGCCCATTCAACAAAATGTCAAAGAATATGTAAACATTGACAAGAGCACAAGTTCAAAGAAACAAGATTAGATGTTTCTCATCTTCTGTGTATTCAGTGGAACCTTTAGTTTGTTGTTTATGGTATCTACAAGTCGTACACTCTGGACTTACAATCTTTTTCTAGTTGGCATACATACTATAATAAATATATGCATATATTGTTGTTGTGTTTGGTGGTGCGGATTACCAACTTGAAAAAAAGCGCTTAACTATGCAAAGTTGAATTTTGACTGCAACGCTCCGGCAGCTTTGGAGATTATGTTTCAATTGGGACAATGGAACAAAAGGACTAGGCAGCGCTGATTGGATTGCAGCACTTGTGCCTGAAACTTGAATGCTTGCTGCTGCTGCTGCTGCTGCTTGTAGTGTTCGTTACCAATTAGGAGTGGCGATCATAGGACTTTTGGCCAACCTAAAACCGAAAGCAATATCTATACTAAAGTTTGGTGTTTTATTTTTGATCTTGAATAAGACTTAACTTAAAAAAATAATTCGTATCATGTTTTCATGTACTTGCAGGCACTTGGAATCAACTTGATTTGTGTTGATCCCGTCAACAACAGTAAAGCACTTCAATTGGTAAGTAAAAAGGCATAAGTCTTAAACGGGGAGAACTGCCTAACCGTAGCAGAACCACACTGCTTGGGGTTAATTAAAAAAAACACCAAATACACTTTGACAAAATTCCGTTTAATCTACTTAGCTGCAAACTCACAAAGTATACTCAAAATAAAAAGCAGGCGGAAAATTAATTATGCGCATATTTGTGGGCTTAGCAACCGAACAACAACAACAACAACAAAACAACAATAAAAAACAAAAATAACAGAAGGAGAAAATATAATTCAAAGCAGGCAAAACAAAAAAAAAAAAAATCATGAAAAAAAGGTTAACTTTGATTTGCATTTTTATTTAATTTTTTTCGGGGGCTTTCGAATCCGCCATTTATGACATTAACCGCACACTGCGTTAGCAACCCTAACAACTACCATTTTACCCAGTCTCTCTCCCTGTCTCTCTCTCCCACTAATCAGTTGCTGGCGGTCAGAAACTGAAGTTGGGACAATGTTCAATGAGCCGCTGAGCTGCATAATTTCCATGTTCTAGGTCAAATGAACTTTCTTTCCAGTAATTATAAGGCAAATAGAGCAAAAAATTCTTTGAATCTTATACATAAGACCGATGATAAATAACACTTAAAGCACATGATGAGATGTACATACATGTTTCGCCTTTAAAGGTTTGTTTTTTTTTATGAACTTAGAACTTATTTAAGCTTGCGACTTGTTGTTCAATTCAAACTCTCCAAGATCCTGTCATCATGTCGTCTCGGCTTCGAATATATGTTATTCATATACTTATTACTTGGCATTGCCTCTTACTTCTTTTTGGGGGATGGAAAAGTGCCATTAAATTGTATTAAGCTTGCGTAAAATGACCATCACTTGCTCTGTACAATGAACATACTTATGGCACTTGAATACAAACATACAAATAGTGCCATGTATATGTATGTTTGTGTGTCTATATGTTTGTACAACAGCATTTAGTTTTGGGGCCAAAACAAGCAAGCAACAATAATTTGCTCAGACGCCTCACTCATTAAATATATACATATACATATACATAAATATATATTTGGTATGTGCGCGTGTGTGAGCATCTTTAATTCAATAACACAGCAGCAGGAGAAGGAGCAATTCATTTGGCACGCCCATTACGCCCACGAAAAAGGTACAGCAGCGACACATGGAGCCGTTGTTATTGCCGTTGTTGTTTGGAGTTTCGCAGGCCAAATGCCCAAAACGGGACCAATACCAATGCTACCAGCTGTAGCTGTGCCTGATATGTTCATGTTTTTTGCTTGGGTCTTGTTTCGTGTTCTGTTGCCTGTCTGTCTTTCTTACTATCGTTTCGTTTTCCATGTTCCAGCCTTGATGCGTTCAAGCATGTCGTGGCATTCAGTTTCTTATATCCTACCTCTCCCTCTTTGCTGCCCGTTGTTACATTTTCATGTGGAGTCATGTGCTTCTCTCGCACTCACTCTCCCTCTCTTCTGCTCCTCCTTTCCTACTCTCACGTCTCTTATCTGTCGCTGGTCGAGTCAATAATTTCCTTTTGGTGTGTATCTGTGTGTGTGTGTTCGTGAGTGTGCACACACCCAGTCACACCCTTATATGTTTAACCAGGCAAATCTTTTCACCAGTCAGCCTCTTTTCCTTCCTTTCGACTTTCTCAGTATGCCATTAATGACAATTTCACAGAAGAGACAACAACAAAAACTATTAAAGCAATGCTTATATATGTATGTAAGGGGTATAGAAATGCATTAACTAAGTGCTACTATATCTTGATCTAAGCCATAAAAATTGGTTGTCTATTAGAACACACATTATAATAACTTTGCTTTAAGAATGCCAATCATACAGAGTACCAAATAGTCAGGCATTTAGCTGGTTATTTTTTTTTTTTTTTTTTCATGAAACACAATAATATCCGTATGTGTAGACAAATATAGCAACATGTGTACGCACCGACTGCCAACTGAATTGTGGAATGAGAGCAAGCTATAGCTAATGCAATTATTGTCAACATCAAATTGATAAAGTGCGTTGCATGTTGTCGCCAATGACATGCCATAAATGGCTTAGTTTGGCTTGGCTAGCAAAAGTGGTCTAAAGTCAGGTGTTGCTGGTGCGGTGGGGGGTTGGTTATTCAGCTATCAATTAACAAACTTTGAACTTGCAATTGTCAAACTTGCAACCTTGCGGCAAACACTTCAAAGCAAGAGCACCAGAAATTAATTAGCAGCAAACTGGACCAAAAATAAACCCCAACAACGCCCCTTTAGCGCCTCTTTATCAGTGTTGAATTGTGCAAATAAGGTTTTTTGTATGATTTTTACCCGCCTGGACAAACGGCAGAGAAAAATTGGCCTTTGTAAAGCCAACCAGAAAGTTGAATCCTTAAAAAGCACAAGAACCAAATAAAAAGAAAAAAACTTTTGCTATGCAAAACTTTTACAAGAAGCATTAAAATTTCAAAAACCAAAAAAAAAAAGGCAGAGTGAGCATGAAAGAATAAATTACGACAAACGCTTGCCGTCGACGGTTGGTTATGGTGAAAAAATATTGAAAATATTTTTTATAGCATCAACACCCGTCGTGCCCGACGTTACACCTATTCCACCCCGTCCGCCACCGATCCGTCTCAGTTAATAATTCATTTTGCTTCTACCTAGCGGTTTTGGAATACATACATACATACATACAAATATATTGTTGTTATTATTATTTTTATTATTTTATTTATTTTTCTGGCTGAAAATTTTTAATAATTGGCATTCCTGTGCTATGAAATGCTGTAACGGATGGATGGATCGATGGATGGATGAATGGAGTGTATGGTGGTTGGAATAAATAAGGGTGGAGAGGGTCGTGGTGGTGTTTCATAAATTGTATCGGAAATTACAGTTGTACTGCTGTGCGAGCGCCGACCATTGCACTGGCCGACTTTTGGATTTTCGGAATTGATTACAGTTCATTTCATTTTTGGAGTATTGTTACGCATTCCATATCTGCTTCTTCCCCATTCTGGCCACCACCACGGCCCTCTTCTCGTGATTTTCATTTCATTTCACAGCTTGATTTCCCTGATACAATATTTACTTTTGTGTGAGCTTATATTAATATTACTATTTATTTATTTTTATTTTATTCTTTTTTTTTTTGACTTCATTTTGCTTATTGCAATTATTTATTTTTCTTTTTGATGTTATTTATTTAACAGAATTGTTGCCATAAATCAATACAAAAAATAATCACAAATTACTTATAAATTGAAACGTCTTTAAGTAACAAACAATTGCAATTCGAAAATTTCACTCAATTAATGTGGAAAGTGTGCAAAAGTGTGGAAAGTGGAGATCAACATTACGTATACGTATGTGTGGGTGTTTACCTACATATATGTTGACGTGACTTTATTAGTTGGCTATGCGGCTTGATTAGCCTAAATTGCACAGCTACTAGCATTTAATAACCTTATCAAACAAGTACATCAAATAAATCAATTGATCCAAAATAACATTTTTTTTTATTCAGCACTTTATCGGTAAGGAAAGGATTTTACCTAAAATCCTTTAGCAGCGGTGCACTTAATTGATAACTGAACACTAAATCGAATAGCTTCGATGATGTAGAGGCGAAATAGATGAAAATGTCAGTGGCGGACTCGTAGCTAGGTGGTTAAGGGGGAGAAAGGTAGGATGGTTGGCCGTTGGCGCTTTAAATTTTTGTATTTTTTTTTTTTTGTGGCATGTAATGAAGTTGGCTCGCTTGCTGCTGTTTGGTGCCACAAGAAAAGCAGCAGCAGTAGGCAGCAAACCCTCCCAGGCTGAAAAAGACGAATGCTTGGCGTTTTTGATGAGGCGGAGGCTGTGTCGAGCGACGGGCTACTAACGCAACAGCAGTTGTCTAGGACCCTCATTTATTTCCACTTTAATCAAAGCGAATGGCAGGGACATCAGGCTGCCAAAGTAGGTGGGCCGGTTCGGGGCGGCGCGGCGCGGGTGTGGACGCAGTGGCAGGCGGCCCAACGTTTGCTGAACAAATTTTCGCCATGGCAAGCTCTAAAAAGAATTGTAAAGCGTAAAATAACAAAGGCAAGGAAAAGCAAAACTAAAAGCAGCAGCGAGGCAAAATTCAAAATGAAAAAACAGTGTGATTCTGTAGTTGTATGTATATTTTACACGTTATCCCTTTTGCATGTCTGTGTGTGTGAGAGTTTTTGTGTGGGTGGGTGGACCAAAGGCTAAGCAAAAGCAGAACAGCTCAGGGACAGGAGAGATTGCCCAGGCACCGAAACAGCGGCTGAGGCAGATGAAAAAGTAAGCTAATTAGTTAATGAAAGATATTTTCTATTGTCTCTACTCTTGGTACTCTCTCTCTCTCGCACTCTCTCACTCTCTCTCTCTCTCTGTGCACGTGCCATCAAACACTGAGCCAAACGCGTTACAAAATTGCGAATGATGCTGCAAGGTTTGGTTCCGATCTGTTGTGGTTCGTAACTTGACTAAGCCTTTTTGCAAGCAACCATAAATTTTATCTTTCTATTGCATTTCCAAACAAAAAGGTGATGCTTATATTAAAACTGTTGCCCTGTCTCAGTGAGCTTTCAGTGTAGTGTATGTTTATATTCGGCTATTCCTAATAAATACTATGAGCAATAAGTTCAACGACCTTCGCATTTTCATTGCCCACAGTAATTGTGACCTTTTTTCTTCTACTCTGCTTCGCCCCCAACTCCGTTCCACCCCCCTTCCTCATCGTTAACAGATGTTCGCCCTTGGCTGGTGTGCCGTGTGCCACGTCAATCGTGTTTGGGCCTTTGTTTGGCAATTTCTCTTCGTTCGCTGTTCATTTTCTGCTAGTTTTGTGCTCTTTATGCTAACAGCCAGCAGCGGCTTCTGTCTTCTGGGTAATGGCCACTGGCTCCTGTGGCTCCTTTCCCCTCAAACTGTGCTGTTTGCTCATTTGCCTTCTTTTGTTATGTAAAATATTTGCTGTGATCGTGTTTTCATAGCTTGAACAGAATATGATTCAAATTAAAATCTTTAGCTCGATTATAGGTTTTAAGAACTTAAATTGTTTGACAAGTTTGTATTGTAGGTATGAAATAACTTTTAATACTCAAAATTATTTTATTCCTTTTGATTCATGTAATACGTTCGAGTAACTGAGAATGAGAAAACAGCATACAAACATTATATGTATAGTTACTTAAATAATATATTCCTATTTAATTAACTAAGGGGAGGTTTTTCGTTTTGTATTGATTTGAATGTTTAGATGTGGAGCTTATGCTTTGAAGTTGAGTTAGATATTTAGGCGTTTGGTTTTCATAGTTCTCCATCAGACACAAAAGCGAACAGTGAGAGATAAAGCGCTGCAATGGCTTAAGCAAAATGTTATATTGTTGTAGTATGTCATCTAAAAATATATATAGAGAGAGTTTAGGCCAGCGAAAAAGGGTAAAGATAAATGAAGCAAGCATAGGGCAAATATGTATTGTAGGTTTAAATATAATATGTACACATATATCTATACCCGATATGAACGCGACGCAAATGCTGCCGACGACGACACTTCTGGTTCATTGAAGCATAAGAAATTCTCGAATGAATCGCTTCGTTGACGCTTGAGTAGACTTGAAGCGATAAGCAGTTTTTGTGCCATTAACAAAAAATATACATACATACCTACATGTATGTATATTGCTATAGTCGCGAATCCATTTAGCCGCGACGTGTGCACTTTAAAAAATAATATTTAAAAAAATTCAGACCTTGAACCAAAGCCATTATTGGGCGCGTCCGGGAATTGAACCCGGGACTTTTCGAACCCGAGAGTGCGGGATCGTTTGTAGGTTTTGTTTTTTCTTGTATGGCTTCAGTTTTTGCGTATACGCAACTTATGTTTGTAGGTGTTCGTATGTGTATCTTTATCTGTTTGTCGCATTACTTATACGCAACGTTCGTCTTTGTTGGAAAGTAAACGTATAAATTTCAATTGTTCGCACGCTTGACGCCTGGGACTTGACGGCTGGCTAATAGAAATGGAAATAACCAAATACACTGTCCAACAACAACAACAATAACACTGAGAAATAAACACACACACACACATACGAGCACGCAAAATATAATGTTTTTGGCCTATGTCAAAACTTGGACAGCTGATTTTCTTTTTTTGTTTCTGTTTTTGAGCTTGAAAATGTTTGTTTTTCTTTTCCGTGCTAACGGTATTCCGCTCTCCTCGTCTTCTTCTTCCCCGTCACCCTTCTTGATAACAACTTAAATGCCCTTTGTGGTTTTGTGGTTATTGACAGTTGTCAGGTGTTTTTTGTTTTTTACTTTTTTTTTTTTGAGCCAGGCGCTTAAACTTTGACATTCGGTGATGATGATGAGGATGGTGATACACCTACATTCCAGCATTAACTGCAACATATCGTTCACATATGATGCTGGGGGACAAATCCAGCAGCACTTGCATCCAATGCCTTTAAAATTCTCAGGCGACAGCTCAACTCACAGAGAAATACTCCAAACATGATCGAACGATTCACCAAGTAGACGAGTTGGTTCGAAACACATCGCCTGCCTTTAGGTTATACACTATGCATATACGTCGCATGCTAGCGCTTACTAAATCGGATACAAATTTTGCTTATCGGCAGAATGTGTGGTAAACTTAATTGAAGTTGCTGCTAACACGTCATCATATATAAATATTGAAAGCGCGACGCAGTGCAGCAAAAATGTTACATATATTATTAACTGTTGACAAAAGGCCAAAGGGCCATGGCATTGAAATGCCCCAACACGAGTCAAGGAACCACCGCAACGTAGAATACGACAGGATCGTGGCCGTTAATACCTGCTTGCAACCATGGCGGTGGTTTCCGTCGTGGTCACACGAAAGGCATCAACTTTGTTTTTGGGTTCCTTTCGTTTTGCTTGGCTGCTTTGTTTTTGCTTCTGCGGAAACTCGCGTGTGTGCGTTGAATGGTACTGCCAATGGCGTCGAAAATAATTATACTTGCTGATTTATTGAATTTTGTAGTTGTTGTTGTGGAAGAAAAAGAAAATTAAGAGAAAACAAAACCACAAAAACATATTTGTTTTGCTTTGTGACATGTATTGTGAATGAGTTGACATTGTTGACTGCAGTGGCAAAGCAAGTTATTTTTTATGTTTGAAATCGGGCCATCTTAACTATATACATATATATGCTTGAGCCAAAGCCAGTTTCGTCATAATGCCATTAGCGTGTCTATAATGCTGATTCGTATGGCAGTGACAAAGCAATCTCAGGCAACACCAACAATAACAAATATTATTTGGTCGCATGCCATTTAGCCTTTTTTCTTACGTTGGAGATGGGAGACCAACTGGAAAGAAGGATATATGTATTTAGTATAGTAGATGAACGGATATGAGTTTGAGGTAGTTGGAAATGGGAAGTGGTGCCAGCGGGACAGGAAATGACACTCACACACCTCTCACACTTTAAGCTTTCGGTATCAAAGAGAGAGATTGCGTGAGCTTTTCGCATATTCAAAATCATCGCTCAAACGAAGGTTAAATTAATTACTCGACTTAAGTTTAGTTCATTTCAGTTCCTTTTTCAGTTTCAGTACCAGTTTCAAGTGACAGTGTGCTGAGTCCTGTTGGCATTGTTGCCACTCGGTTGTTCTTGCTTCCACTTATTGCCGTAATTAATGAAAAACCCAACCAAAACGCAACTCTACACACAAACACACAGCTTTGCGTAACTTTGATTGGGGTTCATTTGCTTTCGTCGCGCCGTTTGTTTCATTTCGTGCAACGTTTTAACTTTATCATTTTGTGTGTTGCTGTATTGCGCCAAAATTTCATTAGAGCCAACTCATTTGCTCATTTCGTTTTTGGTCTGTTTGAGTTTTTGAGTGGCACGTCTCTGTGGCAAGGAACGTTAAGGCTATCCACCACTATCATATGGCATATCTGCATCTGTGGTAAAGCAAACACAATAATATGCCCAAAATATATGTATATATAAGTTCATATATATATATATGTATGTATATATATGTATGTATGTATTTAATGACACGTTTACGATCGCATTATGTGGGCATTTGGCGAGACATTTTGGCACTCGCACATTTGGCTGGAACTTAACTTTATTTAGCCTTTAGTCGATGTGTCATCCCAATGACTTGTCTATCGGCTGGGTTAACAAGAGAAGTTCGTTTAGTTCTCGCTTTTTTTTAAGAAATATGCAGTATATTAAAGGTGTTGCATAACTTTTATACTTAATACAGCATTATATACTTAAAACTTGTAATTTAACTTCCAATTAGCTTCAGTCGAATCGATGTGCGGGAAATCATTTAAAAAATTCTAAGAACAGCAATACTTGAGACAATGCTTGTCTTATTTGCTACACTCTGAACGATGGGCATTAATTTGATTTGCCTCATTGGTTGTGTTTTAGTTTAAGCTTTTAAAATTTGTAAACAGTTGAAACAGAATTTAAGCTAAGTCAAGTTAAGAAACTGTCTGTCTGTCTGGCTGGCTGGCTAACAAGCTGGTAGTAGAATGGCAAGTGGGAGTCACATTTTGTTAGTCTTTTCGCTGATTAGAACGCAAACGAGGGAGACAGAGAGAGAGAGAGAGAGAGAGAGAGAGAGAGGGTCAACTCTTAATTATAGGCCAATGACTAAGAAGGTTTTAATCAGCGCGCCAATTGGCAAATACAAAAGCGAATATACCAAAAAAATAGAGCGAAAACAAAGGTCGAAGTCGAATTGGGATCGGGACAAGGGCAAACAAATAGACAAGAGGCAGGCTCTCAATCTAGTTAGTATGAAAGGGAAACTCGGGTTTGGGTGGGTAGTGGGTTGGATTTTGTCAGCTAATAAGGCGACACACAAAAACAAAACAAAAAAAAATAAAAACCTTTTGCTAACTTAATTAAATTATAAAATTTTCGCTGGCGCCCTATTTGTAGAATAATTGGCAATAAATTGATTAAAGACTTAATTAAATGTGCGGGGTAAAAAGTATATAGATGGATAGATAATTGCATTGCTTTGGCGCAAAGGGCAGCATAATTTAAAGCAAGTAAATTAATGTTTGTATGTATGTATATGTTTGTGTATGTTTAAATGCAATTTCAATTAGACATTTTTCAAAGCAACGACTATTGCGCCTCCAGCTGTGCTCCACTTTTAATCACAACTAAGGCATAATATGCAGTTGAACTTTTCTATAACGCAGTTTTCTTAACCACGAACTAATTTGCAGAATATTGCAAATCAGTTTAATTTAAAAACAAGTGCGGCATAGTAAATTTTGGCTATGCCAAGACTATGATACCCTTCACACATGGATTAATTTTGTTTTGCTCCTATTTTTACTCTTGAGCGTCATTAACTTGTTCGTGTGCGACAAAAACAACAACAATTTGACAATTTTTGCGTTATACCACTTTTGAAGCAAATGAGCTATATGTAGGTACTTAAAAGTGCACGACAGCAACAACAATTGATAGTACGATATGGTCATTTTGTATGGTGGCTATGTCGAAGAATGGTCCGAGCGGGATGAAATTTTATAATGAACAAACCCGACATGATCTAAGCAATCTGTGAAAGTTTCATCAAGATCGGTTCAGCAGTTTTGCCGGAAATCGTGTCGAAACAGTACGATATGGTCAATTTGTATGGTGGCTATGTCGTAGAATGATCCGAGCGGGATGAAATTTTATAATGAACAAACCCGACATGATCTAAGCAATCTGTGAAAGTTTCATCCAGATCGGTTCAGCAGTTTGGCCGGAAATCGTGTTGAAACAGACAGACGGACAGACGGACGGACGGACGGAAATCAATTCCTGAGCTCGTCCTGATCATTTTGATATATAGTTTATGGGGTCTCCCATCATTCCTTTAAGGCGTTACAGATTCATGACATGTGAAGGGTATAAACATTTCTTTATCTCGAATTTTCTCCATAATGAAGTTTGTTTTTGTTAATTTTCGATGCATTGATTTAAGAAAAAGTATAATCAAATGATTACATTGTAACATAATTAATATTCGGCTCACAAAACTAAAAATAGTTAAATTTTTTTTTTTATGTTTAAACTGAAACCTGAAGTTAAGGTTTAACAAAATAGCTGCACATAATCCAGATAAGATTCTAACTTAAATTTTGTATGTTTTTGTTTTTTTTTCACTCTACTTGCAGTCACTGGGCAGCATGCGGCGAGGGCTTTAGCTGGACACACAGCGTGCAACGTGCACCACGCTCCCAGCCCAGCCCCACTAGAGGGCGTGGTTGAGCATTGTGACGTTGTGTGTTTGAGTGTGTGCGTGTGTGTGTGTGTGTGTGGCAAAAAAGCATGATGGCTGCAGCTGCCATTGGTCCCGTTGCAGCAGCAGCAGCATCAACTCGATCAACAATTGCAAAAGCCACACGACCAACAACAGCATCGGCAACAACAACAACAACATCGCTGGCGAGTAAGTTGCTCAGCCATTTGCACAACCGCATCACGGCGACAACGACGACGACGACGACGACGTCGAGAACATTGACGACAACCGAACAACAGGAGGCAGTCGGAGCAGAAGCATTAGCGAATGTGGAAAGCATAAATGCGACAGATGGCAACAGTGTATTGGTGGTAGTGGACATTGGCAACACGTCGTTAACGACATCGACATCGGATAGCAGCTATCTGTCGCTGTATGAGGATGTGGCCAGTGCGCTGGACGAAACGCAAGTGGCGGAGGAGGAGGCTGGCTATGCCCTGATTGATGATATCAGTGAATGGCTGCTTAGTGCCGCCGGCGGCAACAACCTAAGCAGTCTGAACAGCAACAGCGGCAGTGATGCAACGCTAACAGCTATCGTTGGCAACAGCAACAGCAACATCAGCAACAGCAGCAGCTTGGTCAGCAGCAGTCTTACCAGCCCCAATGAGACACTAAGCTGGCTAACACTCGACCTGGCAGGTGAGGTGTCGAACAGCACACTGGCCAGCAGTGGCAGTGATAGTGGGAGCAGCAGCAGCAGTAGCAGCAGCAGCAACAACAACAGCACCAGCAGCAGCAGCATTGGCAGTGGCAATGATCTTGACGAAGGTGGACTCTATGCATTACGAAATTTTGTGCAACAGCAACTGAATGGAGAAACAGAACAGGATATTGCATTGATCGACAGTGCGGAGGAGAGTGCGTTGGAGGGTGTAGCGGATGGGGATGCCGATTATGGTTTAATGGGTGGTTTTAACAGCGCCGTCAGCTTGGATGCTGATGTGGATGACGCCACAAATGAAATATTGCAGCGTACAGCGACGACAATAACAAATCGAACAACAGCTGCTGCCACCAACAGCTACGACGAAGCCCCGTGGCTAGGTGGTGCGGTTGCGAGTGGCGGAGTCGGAGTTGGTGGTGGTGGTGGTGGTGGTGGTGGTGCAGTGGCTGGTGTACGTGGTGCTGGCAGTACGGGTGGCAGCTCATTTATGCTGCTGCTTGAGAACTTTAACGATTACTTTCCTAACAACAATGGTAGCACGGTTTCGGGCACAACAGTCAGCACAACAACATCAACAGCAACAGCAACAGTCACGAGCAACATTTTTCTCGATCAAACAAATCTGAATTTGACGAGCCTGTACTTTGAGAACTATCGAACCAATTGCACAAATGCAACGCTCAATCTAACAACGGAATCATGTCACGAACTGCGAATTGGTAAGCAATATTTTCTACTGCGAATACTTTTTATCATATTTATACAGTCGACGCTCAGTAATTCGAACTTCCAGATATTCAAATGAGGGTTTGTAATATTCCCAATATATATAGAATGTTTTTCGCTCTTCGTCTTGTCTATCGTCGCATTTATGTGTGTTTAAATGGAATTCAAAATATTTTATTGTAGCTTTTTGGTGTGAATTAGAATGATTCATAAATTATAATGGTTTCAAAAACAAAGTGCTTCTTATTTTTGAGCGTCGACTGTATTAGTTCTAAGCGTTTGAACTGTGTTCAATGCTGCGTTTACATTGTACTATGTTTAAGTTATTAAACATTATATTGTAAATATGTTTTTATTTTTGTTCTCCTTTTTTGCAGTGGATCACAATTATTGGGCGCTCATCTTGATACTGTTTCCAATTTTAACGCTGTTCGGCAACATTCTTGTCATCCTTTCCGTTTGTCGCGAACGCTCGTTGCAAACGGTTACGAATTATTTTATAGTGTCATTAGCTATTGCGGATCTGCTTGTCGCCGTTGTTGTTATGCCGTTTGCTGTCTATTTTCTGGTAAGTCTGTTAGCTGTTGGTATTCAGCCTCATAAGATGTATGGCGAGGCCGTTTCGCTTATGAGCGTGGCTCGGTTGTGTCAAAATCAAAATGCCAAATACAAAATGGCCGGCCATTTACGTTTAATTTTCTCAAGTGTCAGGGGGCCAACTAATAAATAAACATGCACATAAATAACATCACGGGATTGGGAGCTAAAGCGCTTTTACATGACGGCATATGGGGCACGGAGGGCATGGAGGCGGGCGTGTTTTTTGATGCTGGCAAGGCTTTTTACTAAATTGCGGCCATTGAAGCAATAACATTTAATTTTTGGCGGCCCAAGCTTATAAATCAATGTGTGTTGTGCATGCATAAAACAGGGTGAGAGAGAGAGTGAGAAAGATAGAGGTAGAGTAAAATAGTGAAAGAGATAGAAGAAGAGGAGAAAAGTTGCTCGTTTTTGCTGCCTTTGCTTTGACTTAAGTCGCTGTAGCTGTCATTCCAAATGATTGATTGTCCGATTGACTGACTGACTGCTTACTTCAGCCCTATTACCATCAAGCTATCTCTCTCTCTGGCTCTCTACGCGTCTCTCTTGTTCGGTATGGCTGTCCGGCTACATCCGAGGCTTGAAGTCTGAGTTTTGGCCACTGCCGCTGCCTGCCAGCTCAGTTCAGGCTCATCTGTGAGACATCTTTCCTATTGCTGCCTGCCTGCCACCAGCTCTAACAGATTAATAGTGAGAGAGCGACAGAGCAAGCGAGAGAGAGAGAGAGAGAGAGAGAGAGAGAGAGAGAGAGAGTACCGAAAGAACTGGACCATAACAAAAAATTTGCCTATGCCAAATTTTAGTGTTTTTTTTTTTTGTTTGAGGAGAAGATGAAGAAATTGCACTAAACCCATTGCGACTTTAAGTGCTGCTCCATTATTTGGGATGTTTGTTTGTGTGTTTAAACTAACAGACTAAAGGAATTTATTAAGTTTCAGAAAAATATTGAGCTTACACACACACAAGTCCATTGCACATAAACTTAAGTATTAAAGTTCGCTAAACAAAAAATGCAACATTTATGTCAAAATATGAGAGAGATTATGCAAATTTGTTAAACCAACTAAGTAGTGGAATTTTGATGAGCAAATAGCAGCTGTCAACATTTAAACGATATGGCACATCAACTAGTAGTATGTACATGCGTATACATAATATATGTATACTTATATGTGTGGTATACATGCACATAATGTGCTTTGACAATCAGTTATTGCAATATTTATGGACTTTTTGGGTAGTCTGCATGTATAATAGCTGGCAAAGTTTGTTTTTTTATGACATTGGCCCACTCAACGTTTGTCATGTTGGCCACAATTAATTGCGTGTTTATTTGATCGCTGTGCGCTGGCTCTGGCACTTACTGTGGCTGTGTGTGTACTTGTTGTGAAAATATAATATAAATACTTATATATGAAATAAATGTAAAGTGAGAAAAATTTTCAATTGCAATTGCAAATTTAAATGCGACATTTTTGTTGCAAGCTGGCGTAAAAAGCTAACTGTCGCCCGACGTAATTAAAATGCTTGAAAGTCAAATGAAATTAACAAAAGCCGCGCGCACACCAAAACTGACAGATAGACTCGTTTTGTCTCTCCCTATCTCTCTCGCCCTCTTTGTGTCTCTTGAGGGTTTTGAGTGGCTGAACAAAATATATGGGTGAACGAATCTTGAACTAACAGTTAAATTGGGAAAAAGGACGGGGATCGGAATCGGAATTGGAATTTGGCAGAGTTCGTGTCAATTGGCCAGCCCGCTGACAATAATTAATGTGCAAACTTGGTCAAGAAAAGAATAGCTGCAGCGAGCTGTAGTTTCAAATAGTACTAACTGGCAAAAAGCTGCGAAAACTGGAAAAGCACAATCTTTCTTAACCCAAATACAACTGATTAATATAAATGATATTCGCTGAAACTTGTATGGTAAGAAAAGCTCAGCTAATCCAAGGATTACACGTAGCTTGAATAATATTAATTGTAAAAGAAAAACTTAATAGGATATACAAACAAAGCGTTTGAGTGATGTTTTATGGAGTTGAATCTTAGAGTTAATATTAAAGAGAATATGATTATATTGGAACTAGATATACCTATGAGGAGAAAAGGATATAACGATATAAGTTTAAATAGCTTGTTTTTTAACCATATAGCATGGATTTGTTATTGACCAAAGACAAGACAAGCCAGCTTCAGTCCGTTGCATCACACACAATCACTAAAACGCACACATGTATTGGCACACACACATATAGACACACAGTGAGTCTGTCAGTCAACGACAGCAATGACAGCTCATTTAATTTCAATTTGATCATTAAATTGACACTCACTTTGCCCGCTGCCTACATGTCAACACGTCTGCCTGCTGTGTGTGTTGATTTTCTAATGCCAAAAGGGCGACCACACACAGATCAACACACACACAAAAACTAATGTACACACGAACAGAGGCAAATTAACTTGTCATTAAATGCGCTTTGCCTTTCCCAATTGGACTTTCTGCACTTGTCAACCGCATTCTCTCTTTCTACCAATGCTTGTGTGTGTGTGTGTGTGTGGGCTCGTGTCAGGTGCTAATTAAGCTCTGACACACACACAAAACAAGCAGAGAAAGAGACACACACACTCACATTTGAAGTCATGTTGGCGTGTCAGGTTCAGTGCACTGTATCAATTATAGCGTTTAACAACATAACAGCAACAACATCGACAAGTGGCCAAAAACATTGAGAGCGAACAAATTCAGATACAAAATTCACAACTTTGAACTCTGAACATATGCGAAGTATATTGCGAACACTGCCGCCAGGCATGTCGTTGCAATAGTGTTACACGCCAATTGCGACGTGCTCGAACACGTTAACCATGGCCAAGGGCATGACAAACACTACTTACTACACACACATACCTGTGCGCTCTAAATTCATGTCGGTTTGAATAATTGCATATTTTACAAAAATTTTTAAGCATTTTTAATCTTCTTATATTGTATGTTGACTTCAGATGTCCACGAATGGACTGAGTATGAATGAATAATTATAATATAATTATAATAAATAGCTATGTACATTTATTCTTAAGATCGAGTGTCTCGTAACTACAAGCAGATGCCAAATGTTTCTGAATACATACATTTATACACCCAAGCCATAGAGCAAAAGAAGGGAAAGCAAAGAAATAATAATAGCCAAGACATTTGAAATACGAAACACAAGCACAATTATATAGCTCGGTCAAGTCCATCTGTATTTGAAAGCACACATTCACAAACACACACACACACACACACAAGCAAAAGAGAGAGAGTGAGAAAGCGAGACGGCACGCACACACGAAAACACAAATGAAAATTGATTTAGTTAAGAGGATTTGCGTCAACAACAGCACAATAAGTGGGCAGCAAGGGGAGGGGGGTAGGTTTTCGATTCACGATTTCACTGTGACTACTGTGACTGTGTATTGGGTTGAAGCTTGTATTGAGCGGTAAGAGGTTAGCAAAGAGGGTGGGGGAGGGGGAGAGTGGGGGACTACTGGTGTTGTTATTGTTGTGTGAATAGCACTTAACTCATAAAATATGTGTTTGTGTGAGTGTGGTTGACAAAGGTTGAGCCGGTGCCTCAAGCATCTAGAGCTCAGAAACCAACAAGAGCAACAAGCATTTGCCCGAAAGCTAGCGAGCTCAGCTAACAATGCGACTTATTGTCGGCGAGCGCATTGCTTATGACACACACACAAAAAACAAACACCCTCACACGCAGAAAGATTCAAACAGACAAGCAAAGAGACAGACATTGCATCGTTCGTTCGTTTTTTCTCATGTTACTCATACGACATGTGGTGTGGCGTGCGCTATCTGTTGGGTGGCGCTTTTTCAGCTCGCGGCTAAAACACATATAATTGTCTGTCTGTGAGTGTGTGTGTGTGTGCGTCTGTGTGTGTGTTGGGGCAGTTCTTTTCTACTTTAAGTGGTTGTATATAGCCGTTGATAGCTTTTGTTGACATTCAAGTGCCCATTGACAGTGTAAAACTGTGGATAGGAGAGGGGGTGGGGGGGGGCAAGTTCACACAGCCAAAAGCTGCCACAGGATGCCACACAGGATGCTGCTGAACCAACGCTGTGGGGGCGCTTTAAGTCAAAGAATTTCGTTACCTCAAGTTTGCCATGTGTTCCTTGCTATAATCATGTCACGAGTGTGTATCAGTATGTCTGTGCTTGTGTGTTTGTGTGTGTATGTGTTTAACACATATCGGACGCTCTTAATTGCTTTTGTATGCGCCAGGAGTTGACTTCCGTTGTTGTTGCTGTTGTGGTTGATGTTGATGTTGCAGCTGCTAAGCTGCTTTGGTTATCGTGGCTGGTGCGGTTGCAAGCAGCTCGCTGCCACATCGCTTAAGCCTCTACACTGCCTTGAGCCTTCAGCCAACACAAGACTCAAATTCTGTGTGACAGCCAAAAACAGCCAAAACAGGCAAGCCAAGGCCAGGACTTTGCCAGTCCAGAGCGCAACACAAAACTTCCAATACACTTAACAAAAAAAGTCATACATAAATTGTTTAAGTACATCGTCTCACGTAATGTTAAAGGCTATTATTTATTGGGTATTTTAACGCTCAATGTTAAATAAGTAGTAGTTACAAAAGCAGCATTTGCTGCATTTTACAAATCAATTTCTGCACATAAATAATTAAACTGATTAATGTTTGCAAACAAGAACACACATACACACACACAGTATTTGAGAGGGAGACGTCAATGTCCAGCAATTGGCACACTGTACCTAATCCTGCCCAGATGCGTGTGTGGTTCGCATAAAGATGGTTCGGTAATGGTTGGTTTGGTTGAGAGCAGTACAGTAATATTTGTGGGTTGGCTGCTGTCCGCCGCAAGTGTGTGTGAGAGAGTGAGAGAGAGAGAAAACAAAACAGTTATAACCAACAAAAATAAATTACATATTTTTTGCCAGTTGGCGCGTTAAATTTATTTATTTGCGCTCCAATGAAAGTAAAATGGGTGCACAGCTAGACGTCGATGTCAACAGCGGCACTTACTCAGCATTTGGTGCAGGAAAAAAGGGGGCAAAACAAAAATAAACGGGAAACGAGAAATATTTTGGCCATAATAGTCGCGTAGTCATCGCCTGGCAATGACAGCCAAGTGTCGCACTCTGCAACAGCAGCAGCAGCAGCAACCAACTCCCATTTCAATTCCAATTTTCCCAGATATACAGAAATATATATGTATATGTATACCCATGCATATAATGTTTTTCTCTCTCTCTCTCTCTCTCTCTCTCTCTCTCTCTCGCTCGCTCGCACATTCACTTGCCCTATGACCCTCTTCAAAAACATGTCTGTGTGTTGTCCGTGGCATTTTTATTATGCATGAGCCGAAATTATTGGATTGGATTTGTTTAATAAAAGCAGGCAGCAGCAACAGCAACAGCAAAAGCTAAGCAAGTTTTATTTTGTAAAAGGATGAGTTTCAGAATCTATGTGGCCAAGGGTCCACAAAGTCGTCAACTTAAGATGTCGAAAAGTGTGAGTTCTAGTTGCCTGTTAACTACGCCATAGCAAGACACTCTCGTTTCTAGCTTAAAATTGGTAATAAGGTGTCCAAAATATGAGATTCAGATATGGGCGTAATCGAATAGAAAAGCTTTTAACAGTTGGTGTTTTTTAGGGGCAGCATCGTATTCGAGAGATTCGAATTTAAAAATTGTTCATACATTTTTTTTTTTCAAATTTTTGACAACCGTAATTTTAAAATTTAGCCAAACATAATAAGCTTTAGAGCATCTTAAGTGGCACACACACATTTACATCTTTTCATTATTTATCCGAAAATATCACAAACCGATAAGAATGCAATAAGTTTTTTTTTTTTTTTTTTAATATTTTACGTGCCTGAACATTAGGCGAACCTCACTTTCTTTAAAGAGATAGAGAGATTGAAAACTTTTTACCAACGCTCGCTGAGCAGGTAAGGAAGGAGTACATTGATGCAAAACAGTAAAAACAAAAACAAAAAAACCGGTTTCATGAGGCAAAGCAATGGAAAGGGTTTTTAGGCCATCTGCAACTTGTTTAGTTTGGTCGAGAGTTGAGAGCTTCAGTTACAGGCTCAGGATCTGATCCGGCACAGGACAGCTCAGCTCCACTTCCGGCTCAGCCACAGCCGAGACACACACACAGGATAAGAGCTTCTACTACTACTACAACTCCTACAAACGGTTAACTGCAAGAGCAGCAGCAGCAGGAGCTGAGTTGTTGGTTGAGCACAAAAGTTTTTTAATTTAAATGGCCATTTGGAAGGCAACTGGTCTACAGCTTCACTTCAATTTCGCCACAGGCCAGACAAGCAGCTGCTGCTGCCCCCTATCGTTGCACCCTGATCCCTTGTTCCAGGCTCCGATAAGGCCAAGTCAAAATCACGCCATAACCTACACCGATACGAATATTGAAACAATCTACAAAAACTGCAAAACAGATTATTTATGACAGCTTACAGAATTTGGAAATATATCTGCAATAATTATTTATAAAATTTTAGCCCGTTTAAGTTTTGTCTTTAAGGAAACATTTATCGTAGATTATTTAAGAACAGCTTAAGGCCACGTCAAGAGAGCTCAAGAAAAATAAGCTGTTGGCATTCATGCGGCATAGCTATGCGGCTGTTCATTATAAATGCAACACTGCAAGTGCAAAGTGCTGCAAGCTCAGCTGTCCAAGCTGATGAAAACCGTTTAAGCAGACATCTCAAAAAAGATGGAAATTGTGGCATTGAACCTAAGAGAGAAGGGGCACTCAGCAGCCAACAGTCAACAGCCAGAAAAAAAGAAAGTTTAATGCCAGCCACTTGAGTTGAGCGAGCGACCAGAAAAAAGTATATATAGATATCAAAATCCAGACCCAAAAAACAGTTCAACTGGTAGAGTTTTGGGCGCCTTTGCCGCACATCAATTCAAATAAATAATCCAAAAGCATGAAATTAGCCACCGACAAAAGTTTTTAACACACATAAAGGCACATACTCATACGCTTAGTGGGACCGCGGAAGCTGATTTACTGTACCGCCGCGCTGTAATGCAATTCCCCTCTTTTGCCATGGCTTTTAACTATTTTTGTTTTTTTTTTACGTTCGGTGGTTTTGCAGCAGAGGAAGAAATGAAAGTAAAGCGAGTTAGTGTTGGGGCGCAAAAAAAAGGCGCACACTCGAAATGGCTGGTATCAAAATTATCGCCATTCGCCTGCTGAGGGTTGTTGTCGTCCCCGAACCGCCCGGCTTAGCTAAAATGCGCACTTCCTGCCCAAGAACCGCAGAGTCTGCCACTGAGTGAGTGTGTATGTGTGAGTTCACGGATTGTGCGGCAGCAGCCCATGCCAAGCTATTTAACTTATTTTATATCCCAGTCAGGGATACCTCCTCGCCTGCGGCAGCTACAACTTAAATAATTAATAATGCTTTAAATTTTGCTACCATTGCCACGACCCGTTTCCTTAACTCAGGCACATGGCATTTAATCATATCGTGCGTCTATGAAAGTATAGCTAAAACACTCTATTTAAGCTTAGCCAAAGGTGTTGGGGTTGCAGTTAAAAGGTTACTATAAGAATGGATGCATGAAAGTTTTCCCACATAATAAATATCTAATTTTATCAGCAGCCATTTTGTGCGTTGCGTAGTATAATTAATTATATGCCCCTTAAAATCTGGGCAATTAATTCGAAGTTGACTTGTCTCTCAACTATCCCCAACTCTTATGGGATTTCATTTTGATTGATCTCCCTTGACCATCTATTATAATCAATGGCTATTTCGATGATAAAACTTGACAAGGCAGGCATATAAAAGCAATCATGCTTATGCAAAGCTCTTCATTATATGAAAATCAAATGTGCACAACAATACACACAAACGCACAAAGAAAGAGAAGTCGATGCCATCATAAAATAAAATTTCCCTTGACGCTAATGACAACTAATTTGTGTTAAAATCTCAATACACACGGTAGCACAAACCCAACAAGAACCACTAAACGCCGTATATACATATTTATTTATACATATGCAACCATAATACATATATTAAGAGGCATTGCCTTCGTCATCGCCTTTGGGAGACGTCCGAGGGCTATTAAAAATGGCGCACAGAACACTAAAGTTGTTGCTGACAAGGATGGTACTTTTAACAGAGCACACACATACACTTGAGCATGGCGCACACAATAAACTTAATAAATAAGTCAATTAATTTCCCTGCGCGCCTGATATGATATCACAGCAACAACACAACGCAACACAACAGGCAGCTACAGTCTGCGTATACTGTCTTTAGGTTTGTGTGATTATTGCGTTGCTCTTTTTCTCCCATTCTACTTCCTTTTACCATCTCTTTCTCTCGCTCTGTTGGTCTTTCTGTGTGCTGAGTAAGTGTATGTTACTCTATTAGGAACAGCAAGTTCAATTAACTTTGTCTTTGGCATAACAAAATGTATGCGCAACTCGTTTAATAGTCTATTGGTCCTTGACTTGGATAAAAGTTGGGTGAAGCGTAGATTGAAGGGAGCGTGGTAGTGAGGAGGGAGGGAAGAGGAGTCATAGTTACTTGACTAACTATCTGCCTGCCTGCCTGTCAGGCTGCTATGCCTATGCAAAATGTTAACAGTCCGCAAAATTGGGAAATGTTTTACTCTGCTTTGGATTGCGCGCAAAAGTAGGCAACAATTTTTTTTATTTTTTATTTTTTTTAAGTTACTTTTTGTTGATTATAAAGGTTTAAAGTTGTCAGTGACTAGTTGCCAGTTACCAGTGGCAATGCATTGACATATTTTGCGTCCTTGTTAATGCTTTATGCTGGCTGTGCTGCTGCTGACACAATTTATTGTGAAGTTTGCTTTAGCACACCCAAAAGATATTTTCTTATAGGTATGTACGTACGTACGCTGGCGTTGCAACACAAACATATTATTTCATGGCTTTCAGGTGCTAGCCTGGCTCGGCTTGGCTTTCAGCTTGTGGTTGGTTCTCGTCCAAACGCCTTTTGGTTAGCTCAACCATTTCAATGCTCGGCCACTAAGTAAACTTTTATGATGGTCATAAAATGGGCAAAAGTCGAGCCCAGCTATGGCCAGAGAAAACAGAAGAGAACACTTCAGTACATATCCTTTCATCCATATACTCGTCGTATACACAAAACATTACACACATACTCATATATGTATATATGTATATAAATATGTAATATGCGTGAAGCATAAAAAAGCGAAAGACAGCAGCCCAGCAACCAACACAGCGCCAACGTCAACAAAACCCCTTGTAGCATTTTTATGCAGCTGTTGTGACATTTTTATGCTAAGCAGCAACCCTCCCCTATAGAGCATCATCGGCATTATAGCGATTGCGCCAAATTATGAAAATTCATAAAAAGCCAAATATTATGGCATACTTTGAGCCCGGTGCCGAAAGAAGAAGCATCATCAGCAGCAGCAGCCGACAGACAGACAGTTTTTCCCGACTGTTGCCAATTTCAGCTCTTATTCTCCACTTTTATCTTTCTTCTTGGTTTATCGCTTGCCAACTAAACTCGTTTACGCTGACTCGTTTATCATGTCGTTTCGCTGCGACAAACATCAACAAAACTGACAACACCAACAACGACACACAACAGATGTTGGATCCAAAGGGGACAATGTGAAGGGTATAACGGATAAACTAAAGCAGGCAAGAGGCATGGAGGCACAGTCCAATAGAAGCGTATGATGATGATGGTCGCTCAAGTGGTTGACGTTGACGTTTAATGCAGCAGCTTACAGCCGACTCTGTCACAGTATGAACGGCAGTTGAGCTTAGACTGTGTGTGGTGTGAGAAGGAGTAAAGCTTACAGAAAAAAGGACAGCTGAAAGGCAGCATATTACATAGATGCACAAAATAAAAATAAAATAAATAAATTCCAAAGAAATAGTAAAAGCATATAACAAGTTCTTGTAGCTACCATGCTCGAAGTATATTTTAGACACACATTCATACATTTCTAAATGAAGCTACAAATAATACAAATTTATAGCAATAAATCACATTTTAAGCATTGTTATGGATTTATTTTTATATAATGTTTTTGTTACTAGATTGCCAACTTAAGAGCTTAACTCATTTTGACTCTAGTCAAACAGATAAATAAAGCTTCATTTTAAGCAACTGTCTGAGAGTCCTGCTACAACACTAATGCCTTCATTAGCATGCTCTAAGGATCCCTCAACCCTTTTCCACACGCTCACTTAACAATGCCAAAACCAATGGCGATTTTGAATTAGCTGTACGCATTGGCATGCCAATTAGCTGCTTCAAAGATCAAGCAGCCGTTAAGAAATGTTTAGAGAGAAAGAGAGATAAAACAGTCTGACAGTTTTGGCCAACACACACACACACACTCGGGGAGAATGCCGTAGGCCACCATCTTTGGGCCAGCAGCGTGTGCTGCTTTTTAAAATTAATTATAAAACCAAATGTAGGCAAACATTCTCCAAGAATATTACAATCTGACAACCTTTTTTGGGCACATCTTTTATACTCTACCTATCTACCCACCCACCCACACCTACCTGCTACCCACTTCACCTTCCGTTCGATAAGCAAGCAGCGCAGTATTGCTTTGGACAACTCTGTTTCGAAATGTTTGGCCAAAAACGCTTTCAACTTCAAACAGACTTAGAAATTTTTCATTGGGCAACCGCAGGCGTTGCATGAGCGATGAGGAAGATGGAAAGGTGTGGTTGGGAATTTAGGAGCCAGCATTCGTTGCCAAATTATGCTCATTATGCGCCGCATAAAATAGTTGGAATCCGTGACCATTTGATATCCTTGAAACCCCTTACAATCCAGACAAATTTGTGACTGCTTTGGACAAGGGTTTGAATCAACGTCCAACATACAACATCCACATCCACATTAAGTTCGTGGTATCAACGGGTTTTCTTTTGATTTTCTTTTTGGATTTTTGTTTAGTTTTATTTGGGAAACTTAAGTAAGAAAAACTGAAATGTTTCAAATGTGGCAGACTTTTGTTTAATTTGATTTTATTTGCACCCGCCGCAATCCTTCAATTTACGCTCACACATTTCTGGGTTTCAAAAGTGCCTCCTATGTGTGTGTGTGTGTGTGTGTGTGTGGGTCAAACTGTTTGTGGCACGTGGCTGTTGGAGTGCCACGCTTACAACTCGAATCAGCTGCCTGCAACCCCGGTCACGGTCTTGGTTTTACAGTTTCAGCCAAGTTGCCTTGGCCAAACGATGTGGTTGCACGCCATGTGGGCGCGGCACGTAGCACATAGCACACAGCTACACATAGCTCCAAACGGCTCCACAAAGCTCCACAATACATATACATATACATCTACAACATCTGCATACATAGTTTTGGCAGTTAATTAGACTTATGGCTGAGCTATTTTTAAACGCTTTTGGCTAGCAGCTAGCCGAAGCCATGTACCCCATCCACCTTAGCAACTTTCATATGCACCAAGATCAGTCTAATGAACTAACCGCAAACGAGATAACTTTCGGCTCTTTGAGCCTTGCAAAGAAATTTCATCTTTCGACTTTTTAATAGAACACACAACTTTTGCCAGGCGCCGCAAAATTTGTTTAGGTTAAGGATTTGTATTAATTAAAATTCAATTAAACAAAAACTAGTTTTGTGCAAAGCTTTAGCTTAGCTTTTATGTTATTTATTTAATCCTGCATTCAATGAACTTTGAGCCATGAGCTATCAACTTTGACATTTCGTTACATACAATTGATTGAAGCAACTTCCCTTTTTTGGGTATCATAAAGCAATTTTCAATTTTTGAACTTTTCAGTTAAATCTCAAACCTTAAACACTTTTGCTGATTGTCATGCACATTAAAGGCTACTTAAGCTAACATACATTTTTAAAAGAAAATGTAATAACAAAGAAATCTCTTAAATAGTATTTACAGTTTTATTGCGCTATTATTCATGAGCTGTGCTGTACATTAACCAACGTTTAAGCCACTTGACTCAGTACTGAACTGGTTTTCAAGTGGACTTCACAGCCAACCCACAAAATAGTATGGCATACTTAATTTTCTAGAGGAAAAGCGGCATCATCATTGTGCTTAGAGTTGAATTGAATTCGCTTTTAAACAATAATAATAATTTTATTATACGCCCTGCTTAATATAAAGTTGATAGAAATGAAATATTAGCGAGACATAAATATTATTTTTTTCTTTTTCATAAAGTTTTTATTAAGGTCTTAACTTAAATAACAGATTATCATACTTACGTTGCAATTTGGTCTTTATTCCTCTTTGAACGTTAAAGTGTATTCAAATCTTGACCTCATTGAATACGAATACACGTTTTGTGCCTTAAAAGCAAACAATGTCAACTAACCTATATAAAAATCTTTGTCAAACGGCCATCTGACTAGCTGAGACATAACATATTCTGCACGCAATTGTAAGGCACTAGCAATTAGAGAAGACGCTTGGGGCTGCCAAAGATTTAGTACCCAAAACCCTTCAACACTAATAAAAGCAACGACAACATAATTGTAGGACACGTGCGAAGAGCTTTGAGATCCTGGTGCTGCAGTCCTGCATAAAACTGAAAACCACGCACGAGTCCCAGCATGTCCTAAATTGAAAAGAAGGTAACAGCAACACAAGCCACACTAACGATTAAGAGAGAGTGAAAGAAAAAGACATTGAGAATAATAGAGAGAGAAAGCGAGAGAGAGAGGGAGAGAGAGAGAAAGAGAGAATGGGAGAGGTCGAGTCGTCGCCTTCGAGTGCTGTAAAGTAATTCCATTCCGCATTCGCTTCATTGCTTTAACCGCCTTACACCGTTGATGCTGATGCTGAAGTTACTCCTACTGCTAGGGCTGCCGTTAAAATTCTAAGCACACTTTATAATAAAAACACAACAATATGCATACAAACAAAAACAAAAAAACAAGTAAGAAGGCTCTAGTCGGGAGAGCCCGACTAGTAGATACCCTTAACCCAGTTGCAAAAAATAAATTAAATTTATATAAGACTTTGGTATACTGACTTAACTTCAATCGATTAAGCTCGATATCTCCGGTGTTTCTTAACCAATTTGGACGAAATTTTCAGAAAAGATCTATTGTTACCCATTCTTTCAACCCTCATTTTTACATTTTCCAAATTCGATATTTTTTTGTTATCGATTCCATGTGTATATCAGAAACCAGAATAGTTATCGATAATTTTAAGCAAACTTGTTCTGCTCATGGTATAGGAGAACTTATATCCCAAGTCTGAAGTCTCTAGCTTTGTAGTCTCTGAGATCCACGCGTTCATATAGACGGACAGACGGGCAGACAGACGGACAGACGGACATGGCTAAATCGACTCGGCTATTGATGCTGATCAAGAATATATATACTTTATAGGGTCGGAGATGCTTCCTTCTGCCTGTTACATACTTTTGCACAAAACCATTATACCCTTATTTACCCATTTTATGGGTTAAGGCTATAAAAACAAATAAAGAAATAAAGAAGTAAGGTACCTAAAAATATAAAAACCATCTTCAAATAAAAATTCAATACTCAAATGTCAACATCACTCGTATGTTCTGAACAAGTTAACAATCAGAAAGTTATTAATTAACGTTCAATGAATGATTCACGATTGACAACAACAAGACAAAAATAAATGTTTGCTTTGTTTATTACGTCACTCAGGTTATATATTACTACGTTGCATAAGCAAAACTTACAATATTTAACTGACCGCGCAAACATAGAAATAACAGCAAAACGAGTAATGTATGGACGACAAACGCACTCACTCACACACACAACTGCACACACAAACACACACATATACAGTCACATTAACAAATTGTAAACAACGCCATATAGACGCAACATTTACATCATCATCATCAACATCATTCGCGTCACGACTTTAGTTGCCTGTTGGCAAATGTGTTGATAAATAAATAAAAATACAAATACAAACAGTAATGAACAGACAAAGAGAAAGAGAGAGAGAGAGAGAGAGAGAGGGAGAGGGAGCGCTGGCAAAGTCCATTGAAGTATTTGTGGCTAATTAATGACAAATCGGATTAGAGACTATGACCGAAATTGTGTTCGCCATCGTTAGAGTCAGCACATAACACAACAATGGCAGCAACAAAAGCAGAAACAGCTGCAACAGCAGCAACAAAAACAGCATTTTGACAAAAGTGAGACAAATATGCAGCAGAAGTTGCCTAACAAATTGGCATAAAACTTCGCTCAGGCTCCTCTTTTTTACACAACCCATATTCATACCCATACCAACTGAACTCAAAACCTAATCAACCAGCCAGCCACCCATTCATTTTCACAATCTAAACTTGTTCTTTCTCGTCGTTCGCTTTGGCGCTTGCCAGCAGCGGCAGCAACAATAAACATCGCCTGGCTTCGATAGTAGAATTTAATTAAAAGCTGTTCCATCTGCACACACAAGAAAAAATAAAAAACCTTAAAAAAACAAAACAACGGCACAAATGCTTGTGGCATAAAGCAGAAAGGGAACATGAAGCAAACTACAAAAAAAAATGCCATGATATGAAACAAAAAAGCGATTTGTGAATTTCAAAAGGAGTTCTCTCCATAAAAACTCCAGAGAACGGCAATTGCTCTAGGGCTATTTATATTGACGTATTGGCGCGAACAAAGCTCAACTGAGTTATAACGGATAGGCAACGGGTGAAGCATATGTGACGATGAATCATATTGATTGATTGATTGTTGGGATTCTTACAAAATTGGCACTTGCGATGTAAATATATAAAGGATATATACATTCATATTGTTAAGGTCAAACTATGACTTGAAACGGCTCTAAGTTAAATCGCTTAAATGTTTTTACAAAGTTTTTTTTTTTTTTGTAAATAACGTTAAAATTTAAAAGTTCATTCAAATTGACAGCTAAATAAATAAATAAATAAATCACCTTCTTGCCCAATTTTACAATTTCTTTCTTATAAAGTTATTCTTTAATCGAATTGTGCTTCTACGAGTTTCTTAAGCTGGTTTTTGTGGGATTACACTAACTTTTTTTCTGGCTTTGACTGACTTATACAAGTAGTGGCTTACATGAAGTAGCGGTATCTTAAGGTCTTCAGCTGCTTACCACAAGGGGATTCAAACACACAAACACACACACAGACACACTTCTAAACTTCTAGCTGCGTGTAAGCCATAAAAGCGAGCAGCGTAATTATAAAAATGCTACGTGTGTTTTTGTTTTTCTTTGTGTTTGGGTGTTTCACATTAATATATATACATATATACATATATATGTATGGTATGAATATAATGTATTCTTTTAGCTTTTCGCTTACGCATTTCCATTTTCCATTCTCATTGTCAATTGGCGCTGTCACTGTCGTCTCTTTTGGGGGCTTTGTCCCTTTAGGTATTGCCTTTTTTTGTTCTTGTGTGTTTTGTGTTTGTGGTCGCCTTTGACTGAGCAAATATAAATAAATTTATTTATTTTATGCTCTGCTGCTGTAAAAGCCACACACAAATAACGAAAGAGAAAGAGAATTAGAGAACTTAGAAATTTTCTTTTAAAAGCATTTTAAACGCCAGTCCACACAACCCATCGATTTGAATGTCCGACTAAATTTAAATGTCTTTACTTTTACCTATATGCTGGTGCACAATCTACATAAATTGAATGCCATTGACATTAAACATTTTTGAACAGGCTAACAAACAAGAATTCTCGTTGGATTGACCATAAGCTGATAGATGCTTGAAGTGTTTGTAAGGATGTGCGTTTGTGTGTATGTGTCTGCAAGGTTGTGTGCTCTAGTTTGTATCGAAATTGGGTTGAGCAGCTTTAAATAAGATCGCATAATATAGTACATCTTAGAGTCTCTAGGCAAGACTATGTGTGTGTGTATAATACCATTAAATTTGCATTAAATCAAGGACACAAACACACACTAACCCAACATTTGATTCACTTAGACGATCGAATAAACGATTATGGTAAGGTTCGAAGTTGGCGCCACAAATAAAAGGCGGCGGCGGCGGCAAAGTAGTTTCCCCCTTTTTTTTTTGCTTAAACGTATTCTAAACAAAATGCCAATGCATTATAAATTATAGTTGGATTTTAGGGCAATTCACGTTGAGCTGCTAACGTGGCGTATACGTAATCTACCATACAATGCCACCCAAAAAAGCAAAAGCAGAAACAAAAAATACCGAAACAAAACAGCAAAAAGGGCAACCAGAAGACCAAAACCAAAGAAAAATAACTGCGGCGACAATACTGAGAAACAGGAAGCAAATAAACGCTATAAAAATTCTTGAGCAGCTTACGTGTTACATTATGTATTGCTATAAATGTGCCAGTATGTCTGTGTGTGCGTGTGTGCGTGTGTGTGTGTGAGTGTGGGAAAGCATTCGTGCGTATGTCTTTATATCGAAAAGTTTTTGCCACTTTCTTAGCGCTGCTCAACTTTTGTTATGCTCGCTTAACAGTCTCCCTTTATTTCTCTGTCAAATTCCCCCTTAACGCAGCTCAGATATTATTGTACATTTCTTCGTTACTAACGCCTGAGACTTTCACTTTCACGGCTAAACTTTGACTCTGTGTGTGTGTGTGTGTGTATCCCGTGCCTCTTCTCCCTTCTCTTTTGGCAAGAATCGAGTTTGTTTGCCTACTTTTAACATAAACCGATCGACTTTCTATTTATTTACCCCACCATTGTTCGGAATGCTTAAAATATGGATGCAAGAATCTGTAACAGTGTGTATTTCACACACATACACACATACGTAGTCAGATACTAAGTGTGTGTGTGTACTCCTCATTTTGATCATCCTTTGGTGCGGCTTTTGTCCTCTTGCCTTGCTTTTCTTTTTTATGTGCTTTGTGTTAGTGCTACAAATTGTTTGGCTTTGGAAATTCCTTACGTTATTGTTGAGGTTTTTATGGACTTGACTGAAGGTTATGGAGGGGTGTGTGTGTGTGTGTTTTTGTGTGCTGCAAGTAAACTGAAACTCATAGTAGATGCGCGTTGAAAGATAGACTCGCAAATACTAATTTGTAGCTGGGGCACGAAAGAATATTATTATTGATAGATGACAATGGCCGACAGCCGTCCAGGATTTATGTTTGCCTCACTCTCTCTCTCTCTCCCTCTCTTTCTCTCTCTCACTTTCTTGCTCTATTTTTGGAGCTGTCACCCTCTGGCGCAATGAGATTCTTGAACGGCACACAGCAACTTGGCTAAGAGGCAATTGGAAATTAAATTGCTTTTCCATATGACACTTAGGCTTAAATTGACATCGTTAAATGTATTTCTATTGGTAGCTTTAGCAATTCCTGACTACAAAATGGAATCCATTCATCTTTGGGACAGGGAGCAACCCTGTCCGAACTGGCAAGCAATAGAAATTTATGTCTTTGTACAGATAGAATATTGTTACTCACTCAAATGATTCAACAATACTTCTAACAGTAATAATAAAAAACGAAAAAAAAAATAAATACAAGCGAACAATAAAAGATGTTGACCTTTTTGACACCCGAGCCAAGGTAGATGAGAGAAGATTGATATAAACTTTGTGCAAAGAATTAATGCCAAAGGTCTCTCAGTGATGCCTCAATAAGCCTGCTGACATTTTAATCAACAAAAGTTCAAAGCATTGTAAAACACAATCATAAAATAGACATTTCTCAAGGCTTAAGGAAAATCACAATTACATCTCTGCGATTTTATGTCTTCCTCCTTCTGTCTCTCTTCTCTCCCACTCTCTCTCTGTTTTTTTTGCATCTTGCTTGTTAACACAGCAAAAAAGTAAGAAATTATGTTCATTCGAAGCAATTTATGCACTAAATTTTGTTGCACAATTATTAAGGAGACACCTTATGTTTAACATCATATAACTATATATTATTATATATATTAAACAATAACAATTTTAAACAAACATAAACATAATTCAACTATCGCTGGTTTGTTGACATTGTCACATGCATTTAAGTTGCTTGTGATTCATCAACACCGGATTTACAATCAAAGTATTCATCATTGTCCTCTTGGGATTCATCATTAGAGGTTTGCTCTTTTACATTTGTAGATTCAATTGCCATCTCCTATAAATTTCAACTTGTTACAGATATATACATATAACTAATACGAAAAAGAACATACTTTTTGAGCATTGTTCCCAAAACCAATTGATGTAATCCATTGAACCATTATTTGCTGCTTAACGTTAAAATCTTGACGGAACCGAATAAGAGACGAACGTGCAATGTCAATTAGCTTTGCTTTATTTTTGTAGCAGAAGATTGCAACAGGCAATACTATCATTGAAACACCAGCCACTGATACCCATGTGGAAGCTTGAATTTCGTTCAGTTCCAAGAACTTACTGACTCGGTATAGCTTCAAAAAGAACCAACACTGAGTTTGATATTCATGGCAGTATGGCGATTTTTTGATTAGGTCCTCTGTTGTTTCGTCTATTATTATTTCGCGCGATATGAATGCGAATTCGTATGACATGCTCCTCTTGTTGCAAAAACTGAACTATACGACACGTCCGAATTAAATTGTTTCTTTGCTTAGCAAAAAGATAAAAACGAAATTTAGCCAAAAATAATTTTTTTTTATTGAATTTTTATAAATTGTTGAATATCGACAGACGACTCTGATTTAAAGTAAACATACTATATTTAATTGAGTAACCTTTCCTTTTTCCGTCAGATCACTGCATTGCCTATGTTACAAATATGTCAGAGATTGGCTAGCTAATAGGGATGGGTATGCAATTAACTTGTTGAACTATGTTCAGGGTATATTTTATACTTTAACAAAAGTAAACTTTATTCAAGTTGAACGCACAAAAAACAAAAAAAAACAGCTCTTGATTTTCTTTTATATCATATTTTTGCAGGTGAACGGTGCATGGGCATTGCCAAATGTTGTTTGTGATTTCTATATAGCTATGGATGTGATATGTTCTACTTCATCGATATTTAATTTAGTTGCCATTTCAATAGACAGGTAAGCAATTCATTCTCTATCATTATCATTATATTTGTTTTCATTTCATCTATTTTTCTTTTGAACCCCTTCCATTCTTTATATTGCATATATATACTTTGCAGATATATCGCTGTAACGCAACCAATAAAATATGCAAAGCACAAAAATAGTCGCCGCGTTTGCCTTACAATATTATTGGTATGGGCGATATCAGCGGCAATTGGTTCACCAATAGTTCTCGGTCTAAACAATACACCCAATCGAGAGCCAGATGTGTGCGCTTTCTACAATGCTGATTTTATACTGTACTCATCACTAAGCAGCTTCTATATTCCATGCATCATAATGGTATTTCTCTACTGGAACATATTCAAGGTAAGTAAGTGAGTGACTGAGTAAATATCAACAGCAGCAGCAGCAGCAGCAGCAAGCTAATCAAAAACGGATTTGCATTTGAATATTGCACATCGTCTATTTGAAAATTAGATATGTTTTTCGTATTCATGCAGTTTACAGTGTGCATTTGCATGCATATAATGGTAGAATGGTAATGCAGTCGTCGGTCTATGCTGATTTATGCAGAATTTCTCAACGATTGAACAAAAGGCAGTCGCTGCAGTTAGTAATGTTATAAGGCTTGTGTCTGTGTGTGTGTGTTTGGTTAAAAATTGCCTGCGTAAGCATATTTAATGTAGAACAAGCTATTTCCATATCATTCCATTCCATTTCAGGCGCTGCGCAGCCGTGCACGGAAACAACGTGCTGCCCGCAAGCCGCATCTGTCGGAGCTAACCGGTGGCAGCGTCATCGAGAACATTGCACAGACACGCCGTTTAGCGGAGACAGCATTGGACAGCAGTCGACATCCAAGTCGCATAGTGCCCGACGAGCCGGCAACAAATACGGCCAGTGGCTCAAATGAGGAGGAGGATGAGAATGCCATATCGCCCGATATTGATGACTGCCATGTCATTGTGAACGATAAGTCTACCGAGTTCATGCTGGCCACAGTTGTCGAAGAGACCGGCAAGTAAGTAACGTAAAGAGTGGCTGGCACTATTATCCAGTTACTCCCACTTCTTCTCCTCTCTTCCCACCACAAACACCCATTTCAACTGTGGCTGTGCAGTGTTTGTGCTAGCCCAGCACTTTACCATGTCACGGCCCTAGCCCATAAAATGGAAAGTGTGAAAGCTGACACAGGCCACGGGCCACGGGGAAACGGAAACAGAATCAGAATCACTAATATAGAAACGGGAAAGAGCGACTGCAACTGGGAATTAAGTACAAATTGGTGAAAGGGGGGCGAAACAGTTGGTTTGGGTTTGGGTTTGCGTTTGAAACGTACAAGTAAGGGAATTAACATTAATTAAAGTCAACGGAATAATAAAGAACAGGAGTCGCGTTTGTTTATAAATTTGTTTCCATTTTACCAATTTTCATAAGTATGGAAAACTGTCATACTACTGTTATATATATTAAAAGAGAGGGAATGTATTTTAGCATTCAACAGCTAAGCGAATGTATTTTAAAACTCAACTATTCGTGTATATTTTAAAGTTTCCCAAACATTAAGCTTCTTTTTGACTGGCAGCTGATCAATTAAATGCTGTTGACCACCACCACGTGCCGCACATTAAAGAAGGAATACCATTCTTAGAGTTAACGAAGTAGGGAGGTGAGTGGTTCGCACTACACGAAAACACTGTTGCTGACGAAACAAATTGGCTGTGAGTCAGATTGAGAGTTGCACGATGCGGAACTCAAACTTCAGCGCGGAGTACTCCCAAATGCATTTAGTGGTAGCTACCACTTAGTGGCAAGCAGGCGAAAGAAAATTGTCAAAGTGCTCGTTGGTAATTGCAAGTTCTTGGCACTTGGGACACGGCACTCGGCGCTCTGCTCATCTTTTTGAGTCTGGCTGCAGCTCAACTTAACTCATTTAAATTTACACGCTATGCAATAAAATGAAAACCCAAAATGAGCACTCAGCACCCAACAACTGAGCTCTCTTTCTCTATCTGCATCTGATTCCATTTGCGTTTGTGCATCTGCAAATTTATCTGTATCTGTATCTGTTAGCTTTCTTGGCTTTCATTGCAATCGTCGCCTTTAGAGGTTCGGCATTTTATTGACTTTGCTTTTGCCTGACTTCTGTCTATCCCAGCCCCAATTCAAAACTGTGTGTTTGTGTGTGTGGCATGCGATTAACAGTTTCATTTTGGAGCAACTGCATTCAGTTGAGGGATTTACATGCCACATGCAACAACTGAACTGAACTGAACTGAGCTTTGACACATTGTCAGACTTTGTGACACTAAATGAAAAGAGGAAATCAATTTAACAATGTTGCTAGCCAAACGATATCTTAGTATCCCATTTTAATTCATCAAAAATAATTTTTTAACAATAATATTATCATTAACTCCTTCTGTTTACATAAATTTATAATGATAAAGCTACAAAAATTTGATAGCAACTATTTAGCAATTATTTCGTTCGTGAAACATTATTTATTTGCTAGGTTTTATTTCGTGGACAGCTTGCACTTCATGAATTGCATTTCGAACAGGTCAACGGTCTGAAAAATAATATAAAAAAAAGCCCTGAAGCACTTTAGGTTGCACAGTTGTCGAGTTGCCCAACGAATGGTGGCCACATCGCAGAGCGGAAGCGTTAAGTACAGTCAATTAGCAAACTGATGGGCTCTTTAATCCAATAAGGACATGGAAATGAAACCCATTATTGATAGGCTACGCCCTGGCCTAGCTGCTTAAGCGAAGGGAAGTGGAGTGGTTGGGTGGGTTAAGTTGAAGCGGTCAACTCGACCAACGATTTACCGAACGAACAAACGAACGAACAATATTGATAACTTTTTTACCAAGGGGCTCTGCATTCGCTACCAAACCTAATTGGGTAAAAGAAAACTCTGCCTTACCCCAATTCCTTTCCCTATTTTATCTCTCTCTCATTCTCTCTCTTATTCTCTCGCTCTCTTGAAAGCTATCAGCTCAGACAAAGGGAGAGTGAGGGATAGAGGGAAATAAATCGCAATAATTCAATTTAATGCGTCACTTATTTAAAACTCAATTTTTTTGCCATGTTTAAAATTGACGTTGCGAATCGTTTTTTTTTCTTGCTCCTGTCCATGTTTCTACCTCCCTTTACTCTCTTCCTACCTCTGGTTATCCCATTACTGCTCTTCGGTTGCTACACTTGACACGTGCCTGGATCTCTGTTTACCGCTCTGTCTTTACTCCCTTGGGATGCTGCCTGCTGCTGTCTGTTCTTGATTGATTGACATGGTCGGATTGCATTTGATTGCCCTTCTTTGACAACATCATCATTATCATCATCATGACGTCATTATATGATGGCCGTGATACGTCGTGGACAGCAGCGTTGTGGCGCAGATCACAACACAACCGCAACTGGTTGTTGCTGATCCAAATGGTAATCATGATTCTGGTTATGCAGCATCAAACGTTGACGATGTCCTTGCAGGAGTGAGCGTTGGCGCCGCCATAAGCAGCACTACGCCGCCGGACAGTCCAATACCAAGCGGCACAACATTGCAGCGTTCCAGTGTCAGCAGTCGACGCAACACCGTCGAGGATTCACCCAGGCGCGCCGAACCAGCTCTAAGGTATGTATAATCATCAAGTAACGGAAACATTAAGTTTAACATAAAGCTAAGGTCTAGTCTAGTCAATCGAAAATAGGCTGTCTGCTATCAATTTACAGCCCAAATTGAAATACATAGCGTTTTGAATTTACGTTAAGTAATATCATGGAAATCGTAGGTAAATCATCAACTATCTGTCCAGAAGAATAAAACCTCTTTTAATCAATGCAATCTCCTTCGTTAACTAACACAAAAACAGTATTCAATCCCAGCGTACAATTCAAGTCCTTAAATTTGAAGTACTTCACCAAACAAAAACTTAAAACATATGATTTATTTGATTTGCCAAGATTGTTACGCACTTAAATCAAGCACTAATAAGTAATAAAGTACGCTTAGTAGAATGTATGTAGATTAAGCTAGCTATTTTTTGCCCTTGTTTTTAGTCGAAACCATGTGCTGACCAATTGCTTCCGTTTGTTTTTGTGCCGTGTGTTGTTTTCTTTTTAGCAGCAGTGGCGTTGCCATGAAGCCATTGTCCTTTGTGCGCTACGGTGTTCAGGAGGCCATGACTTTGGCACGCAATGACTCCACGCTATCGACCACATCGAAAACGTCCTCGCGCAAGGATAAGAAAAACTCTCAGGCGTCAAGGTGAGTCACAAGCTGGTCAAATTGCCAAACTGCCAAATTGCCAAATTGCCAAATTGCGGTTATTAGCTCAGTTTAGTTCGGCTTTTTAAAGCTCGATGTAAAACTCGAGAAACAACTTTTTATTGTACAATATACTACTATTTTCTTTCATTTGTATTCAATTTTTGTTATTGTTTCTCTTTACTCTTGCTCTTGTTGCATGCAACATGGAATGCAATTTGCAATGGCTTATTATACCTATGCCATGCTTGCGTGTCTCGTGTCGCGCCTCTTTGGCGGGCGTAGATTCACAATTTACAAGGTTCACAAGGCCTCGAAAAAGAAACGCGAAAAATCGTCGGCCAAAAAGGAACGCAAGGCCACCAAAACATTGGCCATCGTTTTAGGTAAGTTTCGCCACAACAATAATTGCTTACTACTTAGCTTGCTCCTTTTTATTTAAGCCATTTTTGGTTTTTTGATTGTGCGTCGAATGAACTTCTTTTCTTATTTAATTATCTGTTATATCGGTTTTTGTGTGTGTTTTCAATAAAGGCGTATTTCTCTTCTGCTGGCTGCCGTTCTTCACGTGCAACATAATGGATGCAATGTGCGCTAAATTCAACGAAGACTGCCGGCCGGGTCTGACGGCCTTTATGCTGACGACTTGGCTGGGCTATATTAATAGCTTTGTCAATCCCGTTATCTATACGATATTCAATCCGGAATTTCGTAAAGCATTCAAAAAGATCATGCACATGGTATGATTATTATCAACAACAGCAAGAATATCAATAACAATAACAAAAACAGAAACAAATATAAAAACATCAAAACACTTGGACGAAAGGTTTGTTTGCTATGTGTTGTTTTGTTTTTTTTTTGTAAGCTCATAAACTTGTAAGTTCACCAATATAGATAGTCGATAAACGTCTATTGATAGCTCGATAAAACTTGAACTGTGCCAAACGCAACCATATGAAACTTGAACTCAAAGCTCGAAACTCAATTAGACTCATAAGATTGTTGGTGGTATTAACCGAATATATTTATAAATAAAATATGCATATATATATATATATATATAATTATAAACATATATGTGTGTTCATATATAGGTATGTGTGTATGTATAAATAGCGTCTAAGATTTGATCAACACTGTTACATGTATAATTCTATTCTACTATTGTATATGTTGAGCATTCGGAGCTGTAGGCTAGGCACAAATTTTTAACAATTAGCTAATGTCTAACATAAATCTGTAGCTAATTAATATACATACATATACTTAAAGGTACAGTTGCAAATGGGAGCTTATCTTTACCTATAAGATATCGTTCACTTCCACAATCTACCATATAGACCAATAAGTTTACAAAAGTTACAATTTCTTTACTTTACATATCATGCATTCAGTTTCTGTGAGTTTAAACTTTAGATTGAAATTGAATTAGAAACCTTTTGATAAACTATTAAGCGAGTCCAACGAAGGCATAGCATATCCTCCTTTCCAGAAGCAACAAATAATCACATTTTTCTCCACATTTTTGATACTTCACTTGAATGCTACTTAATTGGTAGCTGATACATATAAAGCAAGAAAAACTGTTAACTATTTTATTTATTTATTTTATTTTTTTAAGGTCCTTTCTAGTGATAATGTCTATCGGTAACAGAGTAAAAACCCAGCATAAAAAAACACTTAGATTTTTGTAACACTATTTCTTCTATTTAGAATAAGTTATAAGCAGTGTCTCAAAATCAGCGCCAAACACGAATTCGAGTTTTTGTTACAAAATTGGTCAGCTAAAAATATGAAAGAGAGAGAGAAATAGAGAGAGCGAGAGAGGGAGAGCAAAAGAGTTCATCGAGAGTTACCGATAAACATGTTGCTCAAATAGCCAAGTTATAATTAAGCCGTAACTTTTTATTTAAAAACAATTTTTTTTATATATAGTCATTAAATTTATTATCAAACTTATATATAATTTATAAATCCTCTTTACTTGACTGCTTGACAATTTGCAATATGCAATTATCGATAGTTTTGGTAGCAGAGCTTAACACTCACAACCAACTTAAACAAATGAGCCCCAAAAACAAAAAAAACAAAACTTGAATATGCAAAATTTATTAAATATGGCGCTGAATTTTACTCAACTGCTTAAAGCACACAAACCTTGTTTCGGATTCTTTAAGAACAGCAAATCTACATACAAACCCAAACGGATATGCATGCATGAGAAGTTTGAACATAGAAATATATTACTTAAATGTAAGCGCATTTAAAACTAGTCTAAGATCTCAAATAAAACTACCTGATAAGTTTGTTTACAGACGCAAAAAAAAAAATAAATATGAAATTAAAAATTTGCACCGAGTGCGACCAAAAATACTTATTCAGTATTTTTGCTATTTAAAAAATACTTAACTAAAGCTAAAATGCATAAAAAATATTACACTATAAGTTGCATCAGGGTATCTAAAGCGTAGGCTTACAAATTACTAAAGATAAATAAAAAGGAGGCAGCAAGCGCAAAAGAAACTATCAAATTCTATTTACGAACCAAAAACAAACTAATTTGAAAGATGGACCGAAATACCAAAAAGACAAGAAAAAAATTGATGCCGTTTTAAATTTGCTTGAAGTGAAGAAGGGCTCTATGTAAAAACTTTCTAAATCGAAAAATGGATAAGATCAAAGTCTGAAACATTGCTACACTACTGCAACCGATCCAGAAGTCGGAGCATGCAAAGAGCCTTAATTTCGAACTTCTTGGAGTATGCCCCTTGCTCGCAGTCAAAGAAATTAATCGAAAACAAACTAAAACTAATTTAAATCGGCATCTAAACTCACACACACACACACAAACATTTTTTAGTTTTGGTCCCTGATTTCAATAACCGTCCTCTTCATTGTTTCTATGTGACAAATAATGTAAAATTTATTAAAACGAAAAGATTTAAAGAACATTGATAAATAAAGCAAAATACATGAATCCATAGTTTGATAGCATTTAGTTGTTAATTCAAATGCATTTAGATATAAGCTTACTGTTTCCAGCTGAGAATTGTGGGAATCTTAAAAAACAAGCTCAACCAATTTTTATACTTTCCTATAACAAAATAACAACAATTAAATAAATAAGAAAAAGAATGCAAACCCTTATTGTACAATGGAAGTTTAGGTGTTAGTTTTTTTTTTTTTTTTTTTTTTGATAAAAATAGCAAAAATTATTCAAAAAAAAAATATGCTCGATATTCTTCTAGGTGCATTAGGTGTTAGATAAGACACCAGGGATCTAATTAATTTAAGTATCAGTAATTTCTATTTGTAACAAAACAAAAAAGTATCCAAACGAATGCTTCAGTTAAGTTCTTCCAAAAAAAAAAAAAAAAAAAACGCTTATTAGTTATAGAAAAGTTGAAGGAGATTGTTTCACTTGTAAACAGGTACACAAAACAAACTGATGGACAAAGTGAATATGAGAATATATACACACGATCGTATGTAAGAAAGCTGTTAAGTTCTTAAATTGTTTAAAGAATTGTTTAGATTCAAAAATAAATCAATCTTTTGCACATTTGCAATATGCAACTAATAGATTGTTATATTTGTTTTCTAATTATAATGAAAAAAAAATAAAACAAGTGCAAAATTATTAAAAATCATACTTTTAAGATCCCTCCGCATTGTCATGATTATGGTTATGATCATGATTATAACTCTGATTATAATTGTGTATTGTGCACCCTTGAAAGGCAACTGCAATGACAAGGAGGCTTAGCAAAAATACACACAAATAAAACAATTTATGTATGTATATGTTTGACAACATAGTTTAATATATGTACTACAGTAAGACAACAACAACAAAAAGAGCACAACAATTAAAGAAAAAAGAAGGAAACATGTAAAAAAAAAAGCAAATGATAATGTTGAATTTTTTTTTATATATATGTATATGTATGTATATTTAATCGAACAAAAATAAGTTAAAACAATAAAAAAAATATGTGTATGTATGTATGTTGATAAGCGTGTGCGGGCTGTAAAAAGCAAAAAGCACTCGAATTAAAATTAAAAGCAAACTATTTCGACTTTATGCAAGCATAATTACCATAGCATTAATCGTAGTATGGAAAATGAGATAATGAATGAGAACTAGACGATGAACGATGAATGATGAACGATGAGCACAGAGAGAAATGATAAATGATTGAAAAATATACATCAAATAAATACAAAAATGAAAATATTTCAAACCAAATGCATTTTTTATAACATTAATAAATAGGTTGGTTATAATTGGTAAGGACTCAAATACAACTTAAATTTACTTCAAACTTAACATAAATTTAACATTTATTTTTTGCTTACATATTTTTCTGCATTAACTGATTTCAATCTAGGTGTGTTGCGAATGGTAAGCAACTGCTTTTTATTTATGTCGTCTCCTTCTTAAGCGTCGAAGAAATATTAGCAATACATGGCTGATATTTGTTTTTGTCATTTACATAGATATCGTATATACGTATACTTTATATAGTTAGGTATGCATGTATGTGTATGAAGATTTTATTGCATTTATATGAGCTGATAATAAAATTCCAATAAGCATGAAACGAAATAAAAATGCTTACACACACGACAAACAAGAGCAACAAAATTGTCAAATGAAACTTTGTGCCGAATAGCAAAAATATAATAAAAAAAAAAAAGCAAAAGCAATGGCGAAGCTCTTTAAGTAACTGACAAAATTGAACGATGGAAGAGACTCGAGATTGCCTTGCGCCAAATCAATTCAAGAAGGTGACCGTAGCCCCTCCCCCTCCGTGCTTCTACCACCAATCGAGAAGGAAATGAAACCAAAACGTAACTAAAAGCATCTAAATAGATAAAATCATGGTAGTTTTTGTTGTTGTTGTACCGCTACGCAATGGTCTCACGTCCTTTAACGTCATCCATTCCTCACCCTACCCCCGACAACTGACTCTAATGGGCACTCAGCAGCCGAATTCGAATACGAATCCGAACATAGTAGAACGAGTACGTGTATGAGTGTAAGTATAAGAGTGTGTGTCTACTTTATGCTAAAAGTGTGTTTGCGTACACTTTGAAAACAGCTAAGTCAATTGCTAAAATAAAGCAAAGTTTCTATTTTTAAAATGATTTCGGGCTTTCCAAACTTAAATACTAAATTACGTTTGATAGGTGTATCGCTAAGAATTTAGTTCTCTATAATATGATTGTCTTAAAATAAACAAAGCAAATTTTATTTTCGCTTTTTTTCAGTGTACTAAGCACCATTTCATGGTATGCCTTACAGTTCTTTCAGCTATGCTGCTGCTGCTCGCTGCTCATAAATACAAATGTAAAAAGGGCAACCAAAAAGGTTCCAAGCCACTCAGTCCATGTGGCAGACGCTGCGGCAACCCTAAGCCCTGACGGCACTAACTCATAACCATTGAATTGCAAGCTGGGTGTGTGTGTATGTTTGAGGCTGGCTTCTGTGTTCATAACTAATTCCCACTAAATGATGTACTAAAGTGTTCAGCAGCAATATTTAGCCCTCTTAGTCTGCATGCATATGTGTGTGAGTATGTTGGTAGAGTATGTGTGTGTTGTCTGCAGATATCTTATCGTTACATTAACTGGGTGGCGATAATTGACAGACCATTTATGTTTCGATTGTAAAAGCAGCAAATGTAGAAACATCACAACCAACGTCACCCACCCACTTTCACCATCACTCCTGTTGGTAAGTATGTGGCACATATGTATGTTCATGTGTATGCATGGTAAGGACAAAGCCTTGTCATTTAAGTGATCTCTATTTCGGCAGCCAACATACCTCACAGTCCAACTACAAGGAAGATGGACTTGTCAAAAAGTCCTTTTCAATATTCGGTGTCGAAATGCCTTTTGGCAGTTTGGACATTTGCTTTGCCTGTTCATGTTTTTCCTGTTAGGTTATTTTTGAGAGAGAGGGAACTGTAGCTATATTACACAGACAGCAATCTGATTTTGATAACAACAAGAGCAAAAAAAAATACTTGTTCTTATTTAAATGTGTTAGTTAAACGACCAGCTGATAATTTACTTTCAAAGAAATTTGATCAACTCAGACACGCACAAACGATACGACTTCGAGTAATTGATGTGTCATAAACAGCTTTTAACGAACAAAAAAAAAAAAGTGAGTGCGAGAGACAAATGAAATGATGATAAAACAAAAATACGTTCAAGATGGTCTTGGCTACAGGGTTTAAGTTATTGGTTTGCGTTTGAGTATTTTTATAAAGTTGTTAGATATGGCAGACTGCAGATGAAGTGCACAATCCTTAAAATTGTGGCAAGCAAGGTTTTTTTTAATGAATTTTGTTATTAATATCGCTCTAGGCCTTTGGTTGTATGAGCAAATAAAAATCAAGCATACAGCATGCCAGGCAAGGTTGTCTTATTATCAAGCTAAATCGAAAGAATCATTTAGAAACCGCTAACACAATTGGTGCCCGCAACAGTATTTGTATGTTGTTTCATTAACTAAATATTTATCTTATTTTACAACTGAAGTTAGATTAAGTGCCTCTTCATATAATATATAAACATAAAGTGGACAGACCGACAAGAATTCTCAACAATCAAGTTTCTGCGTTTTATTTTCACTTGGATAAACAACCACAAGTGCGACAGTTTTGCGGCTTAAGCGGTGAATGTTGGCCCTGCTTAGCCCAACGGTCGTGACATTATCAAAAAATGTTTCATGCCGCCACACAAAATGGAAAAACCACCAGCTCCCACTACGGAACACAGTTCAGTTGCAAAACGAAACAAGCGAGTGACACAACCGCCTACAAGGTGAGCTATGAGTATAGCTATGGGTGAAAAAGAGAGGGAGTGAGAAACGACATAAACGAAAAAACAAACTTAGAATGCGTTTCACAAAATTGTGCAAAAAACTTTTGTTGACGTCTCGCATTACAGGTGCAAAATGGCAACGTTGACAATAACGGTAAGTGGCTAAGAACAGGTGGTGCGGGTGCAAGAGGGTTAAAGGGTGGAACGTAAGACACAAAAAAAAAACAGCACAAAAACAGAGCAAAAGAGGCGAGAGCTAGTAGAAGCGAGTCAAATTTGTTTGCTGGCAGTTTTTTTGATTGCATTTCGTTCTATCGCTGAAACCAGACAAAGAACAAATTGTTGGGTGAAGGGGATAATGGAGGTAGCAAAAGGAAGGCAGAGGACAACTGTAATGGAGCGCCGCATAAATATTAAACCATCCTGAGATGCCTGATAAGCGGCTGGTGCTGCTGCTGCTTAAGCTATTTGCCGGTTTGCAGGTTTCCCGGGTCTTGATTAGGCCAACTAGTTTGGCCCCAAAATGGAAATTGTATGCCTAAGCAAACACTAAGGATCCACTTCTAAGTCCCCTAACCCCTAATCCCTAAACCATGACCCCTTATGCCACAGCTTCACTTCATTGGTCCAATGTCAAATCGAAAAATAGTTTCAACGTTAAGAAAATATTAATAGTATGCTTTGACAGCTATGTATGAGCAAAAATAAAACCTTGTCCGCATCTTCTCCCTTAAACATTTAGCTTATAAAAATAAATATGTACATACAGTCAAACTTCCCCATAACAAAGTTTGCTTTGTAATGAATTAAACTTCAGCAATTTGGTTCATTCAAAAATTCTTCATTTTGATTTTTTTTTTTTTTCTATAACGAAGGTTTTTCTTTTCCCCTTGAGATTCGTTATATGGAAGTTCGACTGTATATATACTTTATGTGTATGTTTGTGTATGGACTCATAAAACTCAAATATTTTAGGAGCGCGCCGCATGCCAAAAAGGCTTGGGTGCAACTCTATTTTCCGAAAATTCGCTCAGCTGACGCTGACGGGCGACTTTTGGATCCCAGCGGGATTGCGTCTCGGATGGGGGGTGGTGGAGCTTTGAGACGCAATCAAGCATGGCTCTCCATGTGGATGTGGCTGTGAATTACTGTACGTAGTCGTTTTAGCTTCACGCTTAAAAACTTTACGCCCCGTAAGCTGAACATCCGAAACAAAATTTTATAAAATTTCCAAACAGTGAACAAAAAAAAAAAAAAAAATCTAAAAATGCAACCTCTGAACCCATTGCCTAAAAGGATTTTGTCTTTCTACTTCATTGCCCAGCCAGCAGCTCAGCTCAACTTGCCGCACAATACAAACACACAAGCACAGCTTATATCTATGTCCATATGTACATATGTGTGTGTTTGTGCCTTGGGTATTTTTGACTTTAAGTTAATATATGTGGAAATGAACACAGGACAAAGTCTGTGCAAGTATGTGTTTCAATATTTTCATGCCCGGTTGGCCCTATTCAATGTCAGAGTGCCTGCTGACTGTGCATATCATGCCCTGTAATCATTTTTGAAATGATATTCACATTTTTGTTAGCAACTTATATTAAGTAAAAAAAAAAAAAAACTTCAATGTTAAAGCTCTTGAAACAGCCAGATTTTTCTAACTCAACAAAAGGAAAGCTCAATTAACTTTCTGTTGAATAGGAAAGTATAAAACAAACAACAACCAAAAATAGCCTGCTTAAAAAGTGAGTTCCAAGCACAGACATAAGATTATGTGGTATATACTTTAAAAAGGCTAAAAATAAATGTATTTTATGTTTACGTTTTAGGCCCAAATATGCTAGATTCATTTCAACTAAACACTTTTGGCTCATTTACGAAGTTCAAAAACTGTTTAATAACATCAGACAATAATCCTTATTTTTTCCAACCGTTAGCTAAGTGTTGCGACTTCCAAAAATAATAAAACTACATCAACAATATAAGCTCTTAAGTGCTTCAAAGTAGATTTCGTTTTCGAAACACAATACAAAACTTCGAAGCCTGGTACAATTTGTTTAACTTAAAGCAAGGAGATTATTCTCGACTAACACAATGTTTTCAATATTTGATTTTCCTTTTACGCTTAATAAATACTAGGAAAATCTATTTTTGTGTGCAAGAGGTTTATTGCACTTATGGATTCTAGCTTAATTTATATTAAGCATAATTTTAACATGTAACAGGTTATTTTATTCTCCTATACCAAAGGTAAAAAGTATTTTGGTTTTGTGCAATATCCGTCTGTATAAACACAACCCTTTTTTGATACCCGTATAGCTAAGAAATCAAGAAAATCAATAAGTGAGAATCGATTCAACCATCCATTTCTGACATCCTTACAGTTAGAGCTATCAAACTTTTAACGTCTTTTTAAATCGGAAACCGTCATGTGTTAAATTAACAACATTTGGTGGCAATATAGCTGGTGACATCCTTCAATGATCTGCACCCCGTACTTCGCTTTTGCACGCAGACTCCTAACCATCCGTTTTTGTACTGGCGTCAAGGTATTACGCAGATGGTTGCGTTGGACTAAAACATTTTAAATTTTTATTTATTTTTTTAAACTTATTTATTAATGTATAAATGTATTGTTTGGTTAAACATTTTTAGCATACTGATCGCACTTGAAATATTTTTGATGATTAATTAACACTTAACGCCTTGTTGATCACTAAACACTGATTGATCGTCTTGATTGACTATTTGATTGATTGGCTGACTTATAATGTTGTCGTTTTGCATAGTGGCATTGATAAATCTAACTCCAGACACAAACTGACAACCAAAAAAACCAAAACAACTAAGTTAGAACGATGCCAATAGCAAAGTTATCAGCGATACAGTATGCATCAACGCTCTTTTCAAGTTTTTCACCTCACCTCACCTTGTGGCGTTACAGTTCTTGCTCGCCGGAAACATGCCAAAAAGTTTGCGCATAATGCGGTCAGGCCAAAGTTTTGCCGTCCAGCCAAAATGCGTTTTATATAATTAATTTAGTTTGCTTTTTTCTTCTAAGTGTTTTGGTGTTGTGTGTGTATTACGCACACACATGCACACATGAAGAGCAAGTGCTGCAAATATGTATGTTTGTCATTTGCCAGCTGTTTGCACACACTTTGAATTGATGTCCTGCGGTTGCTTTCAGAACCAAAAGTGAACACAAAGCGCCATCCAAAGCACATCATTCCACAGCATCAGCATCTGCAGTGTATCACATTGTCGTGCTTTTACATGGTTGTACTGGACAATGTACTCATACTTACATATACCATACATACTATACTAGAATATACAAGAACAGGATATCTTTGCATTAAGCACGTCCTTTTATTTAATTAATGTTTATTGAATATCAAAGTTTTAAAATCGATTGACAAGAGAGCAAGTGCAATTGCTCTGCATTGAAAGTTTGAAAATCAAATAAATAGTTAGTAAGAAGGTTCTAGTTGAGAAAACTCGGCTAGGACATGCCCCAAAACTTTTAATATGTGTATTTTTATTTATTATAAGTAGTTAATAGACAAATTTGATTCAAGTCTTTTGAAAGCATCTCAAAGCTTGAGCTCGGTTTCAATTTCCTGGTAATAAGAATAATAATCATTATTAATTTCTTGCAATCTAAGTGTTACCAGCAAATAGATGGATTTAATCAAATGTGAGTAATTTATTTAACCTAGGATAAACGGCATCACAAATCATAAGTCTTTAAGTCCCACAGTCAGTTTTGAGTCAAAATGTTTTTGTGGCCAAGTGGCAAGTGCAATAAATGATACTGTAGGTAAGGGGGTTTTTTTCAGTACGAGGGTGGCACATTGTGGATGAGGTTGGTGTCGAGGTGTTGTGGAGTCGGCTGCAACCGCATTTTGCTTTGCATTTCAAATTTGGACAGGGTTGGCGAGAGTTTGCAGTTGTTCCTGTTATTTCAGTTTGTCTGACATCTACAAGTATTTTGTGTCTTGTTGCTTTGTTTATCTTGTTGCTTGTCGTCTGCTATATGCGTTGCAGCTGTTGTTCTAGCAGAACAATGCCAGCTATAATTTATTAATTTTAATATCCTTGCTGTTGCCAGTTGTTAGTTCATCAGCGCTGCCACAGCACATAGACCACAAAGGACCAAAAGGACACCTTTACTTTTACTGTCAGCATTTCTCATCGAGTTAACTTTACAATTTCAACTAGATCCCAACAACCAACCATTCTACGAGTAGTACATACATACATTAATGCATCACGCATACATAAACATATTTATCCATTTTCTTTTTTTTTATCATTTGCCATTTCCGTTCGCAAGTCGACAAATCGAAATATGCGCAATGTCACGCTTAAGCCATGACATTGATTGATTGATTGCAAGATACAATGTTTAATTCTGCTTAGAGGTATTTGATTCGCAGCATACTTCCTTATACCCTGAACCCATGAAATGGGTAAAAATGGGAATAATGGTTTGTAGTGTATAAATTCTTGATCAGCAACTTCGAATAGACAAGACAGTAATGATCACGTGTGAACAAATTTATCAAAATTGGTTACGATACAAAATACGAAAATATTGAAGATTGAAGTTTGGGCAAAGATGAAGTTGTACAGTAACTTTCGGTGTGCGTGCGCACACTCACATATACATGCATACAGGGTTCAGGGTATCTTTCTGTCGAGGTTTCTCGACTATTGTCTTCAACATAAGATGAAAGATGCAAATAGAAAATAAATAAATATGTAAATCAAAAAATTTGCATCCGTTGTTTTTTAAAAGAAAATTCAATATAAATCGTGTAAATAAAGAAACAGAATATAATTTAAAGGCGTTTAAAGCACTGCTCAGTATTAAATGTTTGTTAGCTCAAACGAAAACAGCTTTAATTATGTGTTTTTATGGTTCTTCTACTATTTGTTAAAGCATTTTGATGTCTCTCAGTTTCCCCTTATTCTAAACGCTGCAGCAGTGGTCGCCCATGGGGTGCCATGTGTGGTAAGATTGGCATGCGAATATCTCGTTCAATTAACTGCGATTTACGGATAATTATTAAAATAGGCTTAGAAATATGCGTTTAATAACAAAAGATTAGCAACAGACACTTACTTTGCTGTGAGTTAGCTCAATAAATATATCCATTAATGGTTTTGAACACACACCAATAAATAACAGTATGCTCAACACAATTAGCAACTTCATAAACCGTTCTCGCCAAGTTTCAACAAGGAGATACACAAAGTATGCAAATAATATATGCCATGCCATGATGCACAGTTTATTTTCCAGCAGTTGCTTGAGCTACAAATTTATAAAACAATTTCAGAATATGAGAATATAATTCTGATTGACAGCTTTTTTTTTTTTTGAAAATGCTTTGCATTATTTGTCAGATTTATTAAAATCCATTGCTTTATAAGCACAGCTATACCCATATATAATTAAGTTAACTTCTCTTCAAAATTCTATGCTACGAATTTTCTCACTAACGAAGCTTTTTCTTGTCCCCTTTGTGATGCGTTCTTTGGATGTTCAACTGTTTATAAAGTATTGCTTAGTTTAAGCATGAGTTTCGCGTCAAGCTGTCGCCCAACTCAAGTTCAAGTCCAAGCCCACGTCCAAGCTGAGGCCAAGGACACGAATTGCGCAAAAGGAAAGGGTGTCGTCAAGGGGTTTATTTTTGAAGAGATGGAGTCAAAAAGTCACCAAATAAATAAAGCAAAGAGGAAAAACGAATAAAAATAAGCAAAAGAGTTCTTTGAAAGCCGCATGCAACAAATAAACTAAGCCCCACAGATTGCCTTATCGCATTGGAATTAGGTGTCTAACCCTTATTTCAACTGCCACACAGCGAAAACTCTGACATTTTAACGCTTATTCTTGTTCATGTTTTTCTTGTTGTTTTATTTTATTGTATTTTAAGGAGGCGTTTTATGTTGTTGATGTGGCTCCCCGCGGGCAGAGCTACCCTCTCCATTTTGCTAAAGCTGTTGACACTTAAAGCGCATATTCGGGATTGTCATTTTCTCGCTCAAGCTTATCGTTGATTCAAAAAATAAAAAACAAAAGTAACGTCTGCAGACGTGTTAAGTGAACCCTATTCTTTCTAAGCTTACATATACAAATATTTATTACAATATAAAATGTAAGATGGAAAGAAAGAAAGAAAATGCATACAAATTGCAAGCAAATAGAAAAAGCTAACAATTATGCTGCAGCTGCCAAAGCACACAGCTAGCATCGTTTCCCCGCCCCCTGTTCACACTCTAGTCTTGACCACACTTAAGCGTTGGCCATGTTAAGGATACGTGGGATAATAATAAGAGCGTATCCCTTACCTTGTAAGGCATTCTCTATGCATTCCTTTGTATTCCTTTCACCCGTTGGTCAGCTTAAAAAATGCAACTCACGCGTCACAAATAGAGAGAAAGAAAATAAGAGAGAGAAAGAGACTGAGCAAGCAAGCTGCTTGGATTTTACTTCATCTAATTGGTTGCTAATTGCCGCAAACATTTTAATTATTTTCTACTGCTGCTGCTGCAGCCGCCGCATACGGTAAAAAAATCCAAGAACATATTCCAATGTGACGTGCGGTTAGGTCGAGGGGAGTTTTGTAAGCTGGTAACTAGGTACTGGTTACGATCAAATTGCAACCCTGCCAAGCTTACTTGGCCAACATACCATTCGTTCGACAATGTGCTCAATGTTGCAAGTTTTTGCGGCAGAGTTTGATGTTCAACAAAAGTTTGCGCCACCAGTCGACGCGGTATTCGTTATGTGGTGGCAAATTTCTTCATGTTTTTTTTGCACTCGTTCGTTCGCTTTCGCCGGAAGTCAGCAAAGTGTATGTACTAAGTGCTCATCAGGTCTCCTTCTCTCTCTTTCGCTCAGGCAATCTCTATCGCTCTCTGTGTCTCTTTCTCTCTGACCCTCCATACACTGTTAACGTTTCAGTTTTAAACCCCGGCAGCCAACTGCAGTACTCATGACATGATTTTACGGCACGTTTTAGGTTGTTTTTAATGCAATTACTTCGACGGCATAGATCCTGCCCAAAACCTACAGCCCCCTTCCCTTTGGCCCTGGTGTATCATGTTTGCTGTTGGTGGCAGCTTCTCTCGATTTATATTTTTTGCGCTGCTAGTGCCACAAATTAGATTTAGTGGCAATTTATTGCTTTGTTAGCATTTCCACGTTTTCACATGCAACTTCCGCCCAACCCAACAAACTTTTCTGTCATTCCCATTCTCATCAACTGCTGAATGCATGTGGTGCAAGTGAGTCGTAATTTTGTGCTGTGGTGCGCTTTGCTGCTGGTTTGCCCTTCGCACAAAATTGTATTTACTTTTTAATAATGTGTGCTTAGTAATTCTATTTGATATTGTTTCTTTTTTCTTTTTGTTGATTTTTTGGGTCGGCTTTTCAATGTTGGTGAAATTTTTGTATTGTTTCAGTTAGTTTGTTTGATTATACTTAATATTTGCAATATCGCATACTCTTTCTTTCTCTGTCTTTCGCTCTCTCACACTTTTTTTTCCTCTTCACTTTTTCGATTGCACTTTTCTCACTTCGCTTTCTTCACCAACCAATTATATCATATCAAATAACAGAGCATCTCTCGCACGCATACTCTTTTCCCTATCATATTATACATACATAAATACTTTTTCGGGTTGAGCCGCGCACTTGCCACTTTTCACTCAGCATACACATTAAGTAATTGAAAACTGATGCTGGCAAGAAGACACTGGCACAGACCGACTCCAGAATGTCGCACAAATTTGGCGCTTGGAGTGGACAACCTAAGGGGAAATAGAGCGAGAGTGCAGGCTGCAGAGCATCTCTGAGACAGTCAAATTTCAATCGCGCTTGACAAATGAAAGCAATTTTCTTTCGTTTACTTCTTCTTTTCATTACTGGTTGTCATCATTTAATAAATATTAATTATTGAAAAACTTAAATCGCTTTAATCTTAAACTTACATATATATTTTATATATGTACTTAAAAATAGACAGTAAAATACACTTGTTGCAGAGTAGAGAAGATTGAGTTAGACAAAGACTCTTCACCATTTAATTTATTTCAGTTTCCGAGAATTGAAACACAAAAGAAGCAACAAAAGCAAAGTGTGTTTGGGTTAACGTTTATTGTGCAGCTGCTTATTTTCACAGTAATTGTGATTATTTGTTGCTGTTGCCGTTTTTCTTTTCTTAATATTTGCCATCATATCCAAGCATACTTATTCTCATGCTGCGAGGGAGCCGTGCTATTTAACTGATTCTGCCAATTAGCTTTTCAAATTTTTTTGGTTTATTTACGCACACGCAGTTGTGTTCCGTGGAAGTCCTTATTAATGCAGCCAGTAGTCACAAGTTTATTTTCTCAAATCTTTTGAATATTTTCCCTTCTTTTTATCGACTTAAACTAATATTTAATAAATATCAGTAAGATTTGGTCTAAGAAGATGAAATTAAGAACGCTTTTTGTTGAAGGAGCTTTGCCATAAGACTTGATGAAAATGTTGAAATTACACGTGAGAATCCTCCAATTGAAAGAGACATTCTCATAGACAGGCAGAAAAAAACAGCCACTAAAAAAGGATAAACGGATTAAGAATATATGTTTCACAAGGAACACAAAATTGTGTATAATTATTTTATTATTATTTATTACTTATGTAATATAAATACTCGGGTTTTTTTGTAAATACTTTATAATTTAATGTAGGACAAGAAGAGTTCTTATGTTTATTAAGTCTTCTTTTTAAGGTCGTCTGTTCTTTTTAAGCAATCAACAAAACGGACAACACTATTATATTACACTACGCTTAGTGAAGGAATAACTGAGGGAATAACTATAGCTTATGCTAGTTTTCAAATTATTTATCCCAATTATGCAAAAAACCTTTATAAATAAAATAATTACGCATTTGCTTTAGAAAAACAAAAAAAGGAACTAAGTAACCTTTGCTTGTGAAATGAGATTTTCGTTTTGCCATATGAGTCTCATTTCATATTATTTCATTCATTCTATTTTCGGCAAGCAAGCAATCTTAACATTTATTTATTTATATAAGTTTGGTAAAATTTTACCGTTTAAAATCCGCGATTCTAACGATCTAAGCAATAAAATGCAGTGCGTTTTCGACATCAAGTCGCTTTTTTACGGCGATATTATCAAAATTCGTGCCGACCTGCTGCCTTTGGGCTTTAATGGCAATCCTAAAGAATGCATCGATGCTAGAGAAAGAATCGCTTATATTATCGATCGCCTCGGACAGTTATCGTCAACAGCTCAAAGTTTAAACACGCCAATAACTAGCGCCAAAAAAATAGTGAACAACCAAGTCATATACTTGCTGTCGACCATGGATAAAGGCAACAAAATGGTGGTCAGTGGTCTACTGAAGATGGGCCCCAAAGATCTATATTTGTACGACGAGGATGGTGAGCTGTATCGCTGCATCGCGACGCCCGCCATACTGGACTTTTATGTGCACGGTTCGCAGCAGCGGCAAGGCTTGGGCAAGCGACTCATCGATTATATGCTCAAGGATCTTGGAACGAGTATATGCAAGTGTGCAGTGGATCGGCCATCGAAAAGCATGTTGCCCTTTCTAGCCAAAAACTATAACCTAAAGCAATCCATTGCGCAGACAAACAATTATACAGTGTTCCCAGGATTCTTTGACGGAAAAGACAGCACCAAGGTTAAGTCGAGCGAACTGAAATCAAAATCAAAGGAATCTTTGGTCTCCGGGCAATTGCCACATCTGAGAGAGTCGTTACCCCACGATTCTGAGATGCAAGTGCGACCACCTAAGTTACAAGAGATACAAGAAATGCGAACAGTACAACAGCTGCCAGAAGTGCGAAAAAAGGAAAGGGTCGACAAGACACATGAGGAGCTAAGCATGGCCGAAATAATGGAAATAGAACGAAACAAACGTGAATTAGTCAAACCGACCAGTTTTCGGCGTACCAAAAATACTGCCAATATGTATATGAATCATTGACTCGCCATTGAATCGCCAAGAGACCCCTTAAGAACAAAACAATTGTTATCGTTCAACTGTTTCGTACTTGCTATCCTTGATAATATCATTTTTGTTTAACAACCAATTTTAGCTCAAAAAATTAATAAACACATTATTGTTATTGTTAAGCTGTTACAAGAAATACTATTTATGTCAATAAAAGAGATATTGTAAGTTATGTTTTTTCTAACTTTATTGCCGAGGTCCACGCAGCCAATCAATTTTATTGATATCCCTAAATCTTTGGCTTGGCCATTGACCAAGTTCAGCACTACCAAAAACAAACATTGAAAACATATTATTTTTTATGCATGGTTTTTTGTAATTTTCAGTTAATTTGTGCAAAAAAGGTGCCTGTACGCAAAGTTCGTTTGCATTGCCATAATATTTAATAGTTAGACAAAACTTTATGAGCTTGCGGAGAGAGAGAGAGAGGAAGGGTCTGGTGTGTGTGAGGTGTGTGGCCCGCATCTACATATACATTGGCTAGTGGTTCTGGCAGCTATTATGTCGCATCATTTTAAACAAAATGGCGGCCAATGGAAAACAAACAAATTTTAAAAGCTTTGTGAATTGCGAAAAGTGGTTCGTCGAGTTTCGCTCTTTTGCCAACAGCACACACACACATTGAACCATGACCAGTTCTATACTATGTACATGTTTACACACACATACATGTATGTATGTGTGTGTGTGTGCTTAGCAGCAAAACAAACGCTGGCAAAATTATTGCAAAAAACAATAGCAGCAGGAGAAACCAAATGAAATTCAGTTTAGCTAACACACAGACACACACTCTCACACGCACACACACACTCACACACACGCGCACACGCGCACACAGAGTGAAACAAGCACAATAGGAAAAATATTAAAATTCAACATTTTTGTCACGTGTCAAACGCCATTTATGCGCTTCGTGATCGCAGGCGGCTTAGTCTCGACACACACGGACATACGGCCACATACAAACACTCAATAACACAACCAATACCAATACTAACGCACACACACGTAGTCAGCGAAACAACGCCTGAACAACACCACAAAAACACGTAGACGCGTCGAGAAGCAACAGCATGTTTGAAGGAAACCGAGCTAAAAACATGTGATAGGAAATGAAGCAGCCTTGGTTGCAATTCGAGGCTGAGGTTAGAAGAGCAAGCTGAAGAAAAATAACAGAAAAGAGGAGAGGGACAGAGAGAGAGAGAGAGAGAGAGAGAGAGAGAGGGTAATGAGAAAAACTCTCAGCTTAAAGGTTATTATAAATGTGCTACGAACTAAGGATTGAAGGAGGCATATTTTTTTCAGCCATCCATTAAAAACGTTATTTTTATACCCTCAACCCAAAATCTTATAATGAGCCCAGCAACAACAGTGAAGTGGATTCGAATGTGTCCGTCTGTCTGTCCGTCCGTCTGTAGCTTAGAGACAATAAGAACTAGATATTACCGATTGAGAATAAAATCTCCCCTATACAATAGGCAGAACAAGTTTGTTTCAATTTATCGATAACTCTTCTAGTTTACTAAATACCCATGTAATCGATAAACACCGGAGATATCGGAGTTAGAAGTTGTGTCATTTTCCAACAGCGCAGTAGTACAGACACATTCTGTTTGTTGTTTTATTTATGTTTTTGAACAATTTATAAATGTTGTTGCCTAAAGCATAAAATAATAGAATTATTAGAGTCTTATGTATGTATTTACATAAATAAACCTCTACACCAAAAATATTGTAGACTTTTACAATGTTAAATTCCTCAGGGCAACGTGTCCTTTTTCATATAATTATAGGTAAATCCATGAACAAAACCGGGCCTTAATATATTTATAGCAGGTGTGTAAGTGGGTGTGTGGGTGACTGAAATAAAAGATTTGGATTATTGCTAAGGTTGTGTGAGTGTCGTTGACGTTTTTAATGCTTTGAGAATTGTAAGGTTTTGTATGCCATTTCTTTGTATTAATGTGGAATCACGTTTATACTATATAGAAGCGCATGTGCTAGTATCGAGCTTGTATACACACATACATACAATACCTATAGACGTGAATGTTCGTTACTCTGCTGCTTTTAAGTGCTTGTGGCTGCCCACGCAGAAACTTTGCACAATTCCTGCTTTTGTTGTGCATATTAATAAATATATTCGCTAGCACATACGTTGTGTGTGTGTGCATGTGTGTGAGTGTGTGTGTGTGTGCAGATATTGATTTTACGCCCTGGCCGTTAGCTATTATGCAAACTAACTTGAAAATAACACAAATATTGTTTATTGTGCCGCTTTGTTTGATTTTCTTTTTATTTATTGTTGTTGTTTTTCTCGTCTTATGGTGTTTTGTTTTGATATTTAATACGTTTTTAAAGTAAACAACAAACACTATTGGGTTTTTGATTTAACTTGAATATATTGTGCACTAATGACTGCAACATGTGTGTCTGACTGTCTGCCTTTGTGTCTGTCTGTGTGTATTTACTTGTTCTTTTATTTCGGTTTTAGTATAATTTGGGCTAATTTATTGCTGCTTTTTACACCCTGATTAGAGCAATAATAAAACACAGCAGAGGTTATTAAATACCATACATAATAAGTATCATTTTGTCCTAAAGCCACATAGAGCATATACAACAAAAATACAGATAAAGCGTGTATTACATACATATTTATTGCTTTTAATAAAACTGACATTAAAAGCAAATATATTTCTGCTAGATACAAATCGAATGCTGTCAAAATGTTTTACATGTACTTAATTTTTAAATCAGCATTCATAAGTCACACGTTGCCTGTCGAACTTCAACAAATTCCAATAATTGTACTCATATTTTATCAACTTTTCTCATATGTAAACGTGCCTATAGCTTTTCGTAATAAGACTTTCACGATGTTTAAATTGCAATTTACTTCGCGTGCAATTATTAAGGAGACCACTGAGGACATTATTAAGAACTTCCCATACTGCCAGAAGTTTCAAACCACTCGTTGGTTAGTGATCAAACTATACAAAGATAGTAAGTTTCTGGGATTAAATGAAATTCAAGCTTCCACATGGATATCAGTGGCTGCTATCCTAATGATAGTCTTGTTCCTTTCGATCTTCCGGTACAAAATCAAGCTGATGAATATTGTACGTTATCTGGTTCGTGAACGTCAGGTTTATTATGTTATTCAGCGCAGAATTTTTAACTGGCTTATAAACATATTTATTGAATTATAACCAAAAGTAAGTAATTTTCGGTGGAAACGTTTCTAATTGTAATGAGTTGAAATTTACAGGATATAACAATTGAACTCATTATTGTTAAAGAAGAAATACGTACATAAAAAAGGAATCCATCCAGGACTCTGATGAATATTTTGATTGTACATCCGATGCCAAACAATCAAAAGTAACTGTTACGCATGTGAAAAAGTCAATAGACTGAGGATAATTGAATTGGTTCATGTTTATTAAAAACTTGTGGGCATGTCAATAAAGGAAAGGAAAGGAAAGAAAAAGGAAAAACTTGAACGATTCAGGGTAATATTGTTTTCTCAAAAGCATTCTATGTAATTTAAATGAAATATTGGATATAATATCTGACTACGTTTTTCATGTTCATTGCGATCAACCAACTAAGCGTATGCAAAATATTATGCATACGACACGTGTGTGCGCAAACAAACAAATGCGCAAATGATGCGATTCCAAATTATAAATGCATTTCAATTTAAATTTGAATTTGAATTTAAATTGTATTTTGAATACTGTTAAAGTTTGCGCATGCCTCTGATTTAATGAGCTGCCTGCCGTTGACTTTAAAACTGTATTTTACCGAAATATGGCATCTACAAAAAGACAAGAGAATCTAAACGGAAAAGTCACATGTAATGCTGAGAAGGCTAGTTGGCTGAATAATGGGAATACTCCTTTCTAATGACCAAAGGGCCGAAAAGTGCTGGTTCAAAATCACTTTGATGCTGTGTTGTAACTTGAGTTGAGTTGAGTGAATGACTCCGCACAACACGCCAGAAGGTTTATGCAGCCCAACAAGAACAATAGCCTTTGGCAACCCTCGGAAAGCCAACGATGATTGAGTGAGCTCAAATGCAGCTTGGCACACAAACAGAGAATGCATCGTTGAAAATGGTGTTAAATCGCAAGCTGACAGGCAAACATCCAGCAGCCAATCAATGGGCTAAATATACATAGTCTCCAAGCCAAAGCTCTAATAAGTAGAAAGCGAGCATTTACAGTGGCGCTCATATAAATAGGAACAGTAGAAAGGGACACAAAAATGTCCCAAATAATGTGACATGTTGGAAAACTTCTGGGTCTGACTGTCAAGAAAGTATGAAGTTTTTTTTTATAATGCTTAAAATTTCGTTGTTTTCAAGCGGTCTCATACTTAAGAATATTTGTCTGTCCCTTTTTACTGATTTTTATTATATGACCGCCACCGTTTGTATTCCTGTAAGTGAGGATGTGTCATGCATTGTTTGTTGTTGGGGATCACCTTCTTTAACCTATGCCACATACCACATATGCACATACTAACGTAAGTGATTTTACAGAATGATTAATGGTTTTGATTTCAACTTTTGATTTTGATTTTCGTTAGAAACACCTGATTAAAAGTCTTAAGCATTTAATTGTATACCGGATCTAAGTTGAGCTTGAGGCTCATCAAAGTGATAAATGAAGTATGCAAATAAGTTTATAATGTTGATAAGAGAAATGCCAGGAAAAGCTAAATCAAGCTATAACTTATTTTTGAAAAAAGAAGTGACCAACCAACCAATGCAATGTCACAGTACGTATCAATAATAGCTTAGGCAATCAGAATGACGGTTTTGTGCTTCTAAACGAATCGAATCGAATTGAATTAAATCGATTTGAGTCAAAACGCTAACAGCCAAAGCTTTAATATTGCTCATCCTGAACACAACAATAGAAACGGCAGCTATATTTTTTTTAAGGGGCGCTATGCCCCAATGCCTATAGCACATAAATCAGATAGATGGTTAAGGCAACCTTTTAAAGCCGCATCAGCTAAAAAATACGTGACGAGCGTTAAGCTCACTTTTGCTCTTAGTCATTCTTCATGATGTCAAACCAATTGAGGAAATATGTATGGGGATACGAAGAGCACGTTTAAAAATAGCCAAAAATGAATGAATATTAAATTACGATAAGTAAAAATCAAGTTGAGAACTTGAAAGGCCCGCAAAAGAAGAAAACATATAAAAAAAAAACACATTCACCAGTATATACGAGACTTTTCGCACAGCCATTGATTCAATGCTTTTGTTGTTTTTGTTGGATTGGTGGGTTTTGGGTTGGTTTTTATTGCATATCCGTAAAGTAAGTCATGTAAATCACTTAAGAGTTCTGATGGTTCGCGACTAGCCCCACGTAGCTGCTCTAAAAAGCACATAAAGCAAAAATGCTGTGAAAATCATTTGTTACACTATGCGTATGGATAACTGTAAAATGCCTTTCTATCTCGCTCGTTCGCTCTGCATATTCGTGTGTGTGTGTGTGTGTGTGTGTGTGTGTGTGTGTGTGTGTTCAGCCCTTGCTTTTACAATAATGTGCACTTATTTTTTATAGCAATCATTCAAGATGGAAAATGTAGCAAAAGCAGAAACGATGTTAAAGTAAAAACAAAGCAGTCAAATCATTCAAAATATATATATTAAGTAATAAAAAGACCAAAATGTACACACACACGCACATATATATATATACATATATAAATATGGAAAATGTCTCCCGGAAATGTTTTTGCAATTTAAAGTTAAGACAGGACCGCCAATTCCACCCATTCACAATTCTTTCCTCATTTCATTGTGATTCTCAACAAGTTTATTTTTTTACTTCTGCCTGCATCACAACTCAAATGCAACTGCGCCAACTGCCTTTGTTCAATCTCTCCACTCTCTCCTCTTGTTTACAAATACATATAAACACTCTACCTCTCTCCATTTCTCACTATTTCCTTGTCTCTCTACAATTCTTCTGATGAGTGTCAATCAAGGAAATTGCTTCTTTTTTAACAATTTTTTATTCGCTTTGTGCCAAAGCCGCGAGCTACATTAAAGTCGAAAGCTTACACTCGCTTTAGCAGTTATGATGTACGATGAACACGAGTAGACAAATATTCGCTTCGTGAATGCCGCTGAGCTAAGTGGCTTAAACAACCATTGTGTCGAACTTTATAGTTTGTGTACCCATTGAAAGTAGCTATTACAGTTGGTTTAAAGCAATTCCTTTTCTAGTCATAGTAAAGCATCTTGGTGTCAGTCCGTCTGGACGCATCGTTTTTCGACACCCACAAAGCTAAAGATATGAAAATAAGCGAATATCTTTGTTAACGAGCTGGTCAGATAAAGTATCAAAATAAGAGTGATACGTTCACTGGGAAGCTGGGAAATCGGTAAAATCGATATCTTTAAATCGATAAATAAATATATTTCCCTCTTCCATACAGTTTGAATTACCAAAATTCGTAGACAAAAACAAGTAAGAAGGCTCTAGTCGGGAGAGCCCGACTAGAAGATACCCTGAACCCAGTTGCAATAAATAAATTAAATTTATATAAGACTTTTGCATACTGACTTAACTTCAATTGATTAAATACGATATCTCCGGTGTTTCTTAACCAATTTGGACGAAATTTACAGAAAAGATCTATCGTTACCCATTCTTTCAACCCTCATTTTTACATTTTCCAAATTCGATATTTTTTGTTATCGATTCCATGTGTATATCGGAAACCAGAATAGTTATCGATAATTTGAAGCAAACTTGTTCTGCTCATGGTATAGGAGAACTTATATCCCAAATCTGAAGTCTCTAGCTCTTGTAGTCTCTGAGATCCACGCGTTCATACAGACGGACAGACGGACAGACGGACAGACGGTCAGACGGACAGACGGACAGACGGATAGACGGACAGACAGACGGACATGGCTAAATCGACTCGGCTATTGATGCTGATCAAGAATATATATACTTTATAGGGTCGGAGATGCTTCCTTCTGCCTGTTACATACTTTTGGACAAAACCATTATACCCTTATTTACCCATTTTATGGGTTAAGGGTATAAAAAATAGTCCCGTTTCCCATAACACTCAAAAATTTTAGTGCCACACCCACCTTTTCTGCGCCCATCGATTTGGCTGCTGACACTGTTCATGCATATATATTCCTTATGGGCTCGGAGATGCTTTGCTCTGTCTATAACATGTATCTATTTGCACAAACTGCATCAGTATAGTGTAAAATTGGCTGAAAAAGAGCTTATTATAATTGCCATCATCGCAGCATTTTGGGCCAAGCGCCACAAAGTGTGCAAGCATATTCTCTCATATAACTGAAATTAAAAGCAAATATATTTCTATTGGATACAAATCGAATGCTGTCAAAATGTTTTACATGTACTTAATTTTTAAATCAGCATTCATAAGTCACACGTTGCCTGTCGAACTTCAACAAATTCCAATAATTGTACTCATATTTTATCAACTTTTCTCATATGTAAACGTGCCTATAGCTTTTCGTAATAAGACTTTCACGATGTTTAAATTGCAATTTACTTCGCGTGCAATTATTAAGGAGACCACTGAGGACATTATTAAGAACTTCCCATACTGCCAGAAGTTTCAAACCACTGGTTGGTTTCTGGGATTAAATGAAATTCAAGCTTCCACATGGATATCAGTGGCTGCTATCCTAATGATAGTCTTGTTCCTTTCGATCTTCCGGTACAAAATCAAGCTGATGAATATTGTACGTTATCTGGTTCGTGAACGTCAGGTTTATTATGTTATTCAGCGCAGAATTTTTAACTGGCTTATAAACATATTTATTGAATTGTAACCAAAAGTAAGTAATTTTCGGTGGAAACGTTTCTAATTGTAATGAGTTGAAATTTACAGGATAAAACAATTGAACTCATTATTGTAAAAGAAGAAATACGTACATAAAAAAGGAATCCATCCAGGACTCTGATGAATATTTTGATTGTATATCCGATGCCAAACAATCAAAAGTAACTGTTACGCATGTGAAAAAGTCAATAGACTGAGGATAATTGAATTAGTTAATGTTTATTAAAAATTTGTTGGTATGTCAAGTGATATTGAACATATCCTATATCACACATTAGGCTCTCGCTTATTAGGAATAAAGGACGTTCCACCGTTTGAACATCAACAATACATATATTGAACGATATCAAGTAAACCTCTGTCTTTTGTGCTCTTGTGATATATTATAAATGTTGGATACCTAACGCTTGCCGTTTAGTATAATTTTTTAGGTCAGAGTTGAATTGGGTTGCTGTCGCTCCTTTGGGATAATAGTCAACCAACTAACTGCAAGCAGAACATGTCGCGGTTAAGGTGAGCAAATGACAGTCTGACAGGTGGTGCAAAAGCATAGGAGAGAGAGAGAGAGAGGAAGGTAGACAGATGGCAGAAGGGCGCTGAAGGGAGGGGTTGTTAAGTGTCACAGGCAATGGCGTTTCATCTTAGCTCATTATCAACTTAAACATTAACATTCAACATCATAATCATTGCCATCATTATCGTCTGCGTCGTCACTTTCATCTAGTGCTCGTACCAAGTACTTAGCAAACTTTGCACTATACTATACATAGTATATAAGTAACTTTTTAAGCCACAGCGACAAACGAGAGAAGGCTAAGAAGTGAAGAAAGCAACTGATAGCCGGCAGTGAAGAGGTCACAGCCATCATCAGGTGTTAATAACATGATGACAACAATGACTCTGTTTTACAACATGATGTTGGTAACAAGATGTCCATCTCACTATTGGTAACTAAGTAATGGCAGCAAGTTATCACATACGCCCACACGCTCTAATCGCATAAATAAGCAAACTTAAATTGTCAAAATTGCTGCAAAATAGCATTTCAGAAGGAAATTTAAGTTGATCAGGTGTTGCTTAGTGGTGTGGGTGCTGTAGGAGGTTGTGACATAGCCTCGCAAAAGGAAATGAGAAAATTTTTGTTAATTTCCTCTTAATGTCACTACACCTGTACGTACACTTACATACGTACACGTTAGACGCCTTGTCCTGGCTACTGTTGGCCAACTAGCTGCAGGCAAATCTGAACAAAGGCAACTCGCAACGGGCATCTGCCTCATTGTGTGTCCCGTGGCTAAGCTGTTAGTTAGCATGGATGTTCTTAGCTAGCTTCAGAGCTGATAAATATTTTTATTTACTAATAAAACATCAGAACATCAAAATACTCAACATAAGAATCAAATCAAAATTGTCATCTTATGAATGATTTTTTTTAAAGATTTTTAGTACTTTTTCAACTTAGTCGACGCCTGTTGCGTTTCAATAGCTAACGTTTGGACAACAAGACGCATGCCCCTCGGAGTGTATAGCTGCATTCGCTCTTCAAAATGACAGCACGATGCCACAAAGATATCAGCTTAACAGCCTTAAGAGCTTTGTGCTTTTTTTCTGTACGGCACTCGGTAACTCAATTTGTCAGTGAGTATTAGTCGCGATTTCTTCTTTGGAGAGTGCCGCGTTTCATTGTTAGGCTGTGAAAATTCACATTCATTTCGCTTTGTTGTTGATTTGCGTGGCAAATCGAAAGAAAATGAAAGCGATGTTGCGCAAACAAGAATCCTTCGTTAATTAGTAAACAAAAAAAAAAAAACAAAAAACAGCAAACAAGAGGCGTCTATGTAGGCGTAATATAAGCATATACTTATTGTTTGCAGTTGTAAAAATTGGTATGATGCTAGGCTGAACTCAAATAAAACAAGTGTGAAGGCTCTAGTCAGGACAGCCCAACTAGAAGATACCCTGAACCCAGTTGGAAAAAATAAATTAAATTTATATTAGTATACTAACTTAACTTCAATCGATTAAATTCGATATCTCCGGTGTTTCTTAACCGATTTGGACGAATTTTTCAGAAAAGTTCTATAGTTACCCATTCTTTCAATCCTAATTTTTACATTTTCCAAATTCAATATTTTTTGTTGTCGATTTCATGTGTATATCGGAAACGAGAATAGTTATCGATAATTTGAAGCAAACTTGTTCTGCTCATGGTATAGGAGAACTTATATTCAAAATCTGAATTCTCTAGCTCTTGTAGTCTCTGAGATCCAAGCGTTCATACAGACGGACAGACGGACATGTCTATATCGACTCGGCTGTTGATGCTGATCAAGAATATATGTACAGTCGTGTCTGGATATAGTGAACTAATTTTTGCAAGGCCTGTTCACTATTCCGAGGTTGTTCACTATTTCGAGACTCACATTTTTTGCTCAAAATACACATTGTGTATGGAAATGCTAGATTTAAAATCAATTAAATAAATTGTAAACAAATTAAAGTAAATATGTATATTTATTGAAAAAAATCGCGAATTAATGTTGCTTTTGTGTCAGAAATTAATTTTGGACAGCTTTACGTAGACGCGCATTTTAGAATCGCAGAAAAGTCAGTAGTATTGGGCCAGCCCATGCGATAGCATTGTCAAAACTGTCTATAACTTCGGAAGCTTTAATAGTATTTCCGATCTGCAATTCGCCTTGGTCTTCATCATCCGAATCTTAAAAAACACCACAATGAAGTGCACAGTGAGCGGTTGCAGCCAAAGACACAAAAATGTGTAAAAAATTTGTAATTGAATTAGGACATGGAATGTTTTGTTTAGGTAACGGTTGCTATAGTTTAAATAAATAACAATATCTATGACTTCTATGAGATAATTCATGAACTATGTACTATTAAAAAACAAAATGAAATTTGTATCCATGTCCCACTGTCACACGCTTAAGACATTTTTTTTAACTCCGTTACTTTTTAATTCAGTGGTTTCTGCGAATTTCCCGTGGTGTCGCAGTCTAGCAAAGCAAATAGTGTATAGTAGTGTAAGTGTGAGCTTTATTTCTTTCTTTTTCTGCTGAAAGTTTATTAAAAAATTTTGTTCACTATTTCGAGTTTTTCGGTTTGTTCACTATTTAGAGTACTCCATGTTAATTTTTGGGTGTTCACTATTTCGAGGTGTTCACTATTTAGGGTGTTCACTATATCCAGACACGACTGTATATACTTTATAGGGTCGGAGATGCTTCCTTCTGCCTGTTACATACTTTTGCACAAAACCATTATACCCTTATTTACCCATTTTATGGGTTAAGGGTATAAATAGCAAAAAAAAAAACAAGCCAAAGCAGCAGAGGCAAAAGAAGTTAGGAAAATGGAAGTGAAGTGACGGACAAACAAGTGTGGACTTGGCTAAAAATTTAATTAAAAATGGGAAAAGTGAAAATGTTGCATTTGGTCGCAACCGACTGCAATATACTCTGATATAAATATATAAACATATGGTAAGGAAGGACAGCTAACTTGCCATCAAATTTGATAATTCCAACTTTAAGGTTGTGCGAAGTAAATAATTTGATCGATATCCCAATCTCTTATCTTGACACTCGTTCGGCGTTCAGACGAACCTTTGGTATCAGAGTATACAAATGGGAAAAATGTTCTGCTGATTTCACGTACAAACACCCGCCAATATGGTAGGTCAACATTTATCTAAAGCTATTTGGAAAGATACACATTGATGTCTCTGCCGTTGCACCAATAAAAAGGGTGTAAATTTAGCGTTTAACATTTGCTGCTTGCTAAAAGGGCTATTGGGACAAAGGGGTTTCAGACCATGCATGTACCACGGTACGGCTACACAACAAGGCAAAAAATGTAAATAAAAAAAACTTCTGCAATATTTCGCGTTTCTACTCTTCGTTATGTCTCATTATTTTGAGATTTCATGCGTTCTGTTTGTCTTTCACAATTTGTTTTTAAATGGGTCGAGAGAGTTTGAAACTGGAGGGAGTGGGAGTGGGACTAATTAAACATTTTAGCGTAAAAATGAAAACGCAAAATTTTTCGTCTATCCTCGTTTATTTCGCAAGTTAAATATTATTTTTGTGTTTTTTATAAAATTTCATATTTTTGCTTTGAGGTAAAGAGGCTCTCAAATTTCATTTCGACGCGTTTGCCGTTTGCTATTGTTTCTCTTATGTTTGTTTTCTTTTTTTCTTTTTGATAATGTTTGTGTTTGTTTTGCGCGAAGTCAGAAAACGTTTTGCGCATTCCTTTGCACCGGGGTTGTATCAAGTTTTCGAAAAGGGGTTTACTTTTTCTCTGTTGCCAACATAAATAAAACTTGGCATAATTTTTTGGTCGAAGAGTCGTCTTGAAAACATGTACAAACAGTATGTTATGAAAGTAGTTTAAAAACCTAAGCAATTAGGAAAGCTCGACTAGAAGCAATGAAGCTCGCACCTACGGTCATGCCTTCAACTTAAATCTTCGATATCTCTAATATTTCTTAACCGATTTCAATTTCATAGATGATAGATACAATTTCGATCACATGTGTATATAGAAACAGGAAAGAATAATCGATTCATAGACTCTAAGCTCGACTCAGCTGTTGTTGCTGCTCCAATATATATTTATATATATATATATATATATATATATATATATATATATATATATATATATATATATATATATACTTTACGTTGTCGAAGATACTTGTTTCGTACTTCGCCCGTTACATACCTTTGCATAAAACCATTATACCCTTCATAACCATTGCATGTGTTCAGGGTATAAAAAAAAAGACTTTTCCATTTATTTTTTTAACATAATGAGCCCATTTGATTTTCGTGGAACAGGCTTTGTAAAAATGTGTTTACTCCTATTAAACACAAATGTACTAATAATTTATATTATTCCTACACACCCTTTAAATATATGTGTAATCAAGTCGTGACTTCGCACGATGAAGCCATCAAATGAAGCCATCCAAAAAGCAAAATGTATTTTAACACCCAGCCGTAAATGCCTACAAAAAATTAACGCTAAAAGTGTCAAATAAAATTAAATGAAATGCCCAAGTGACAAATACGAGCATAAAACGTCTGTCTTGCGTCGGGCATAATAACACACACACACACGCACACACACAGACACACACACACAGACACACACATACACACACACACAGACACAGGGCCCCCCCCTGGAATAGCGTTCCGTGTTGAGTCCCTTAACTTGGCCACCTTTGTCGACGCCATCTCACTTATGGCAGCAGGCGGATCGGCGATGTTTATGGCGGAACAGGCGTCAAACCTACAAACGCCATCATACCAGCATGTTCTGGTTGAACGAAGTTATCGCTGAGCTAGGCGTGTATGCCTGAGAGCGAGAAGGCGCTATCAGCGAGCAGCGCTAAGAGACTCGAGTGCAACACGCTCATTGCAGTTGGAGGATAGGTCAGCAAGGACAGTGCTAAGGAATGCAATCAGGGTCAGCAAAAAGGAGTGCTTCCTCAAGTTTTGCAACTTTGCGGACAAGGATCCCTGGGGCAGAGCCTACAGGATGGTGGTCAAGCGCATTGGCAGAGGCGAAGGTGAACCGCCTACTAAGTTCGCCCGAGTGAGGGTCATAGTCGAAACTCTTGTTCCTCAAAGTACCACCTGTTCATGAACCGTCCACGGATGAGGGCTTCATTCCTGTCACAATGTGCCAAATCGTTGCCTGAAACTAGCAATATCCTTGCAGCCTGGTCTGTTTGCAGAGTTGCCTGCCTCTAAATGAATCTGCAGAAACTTGTGCTCTTACCAAAGCCCGAAAAGCCCTACGATGACCCCACTTCATACAGGCCCATATGCCTCATCGATAACGGTGGCATGGTTCTGGAGGTGCTGATCTGTGCTAGGCTGGATGATGCCGTACGGAGCGCTGGTAGTCTATCGCCATTCCAATACGGATTCAGAACGGCAAGATCTACTTCTGATTCTAATAAATCGGTTGTCAGTATAGCGGCTGAGGCTATCGCCGGCACCCACTGGCGTTTCGGCAGCAAGCGAGAATGCGTTCAACACTGCTAACTGGAGCTGCATCCTGCCCTGACTACTTCGGGTGCCTGATTACCTAGTAGCGATTGTGAGCAGCTATTTTGATAACCGAATCCTTCGGTATCAAACGGACGAGGGTTAAAAGCAGTATGCTGTCTCTGCAGGAGTTCCTCAAGGATATATTTAAGGTGCTCTACTGTGGAACATCATGTATGATGGCATACTTAGAATTCAGCTACCAGCGGGGGCTACCGCAGTTGGCTACGCTGATGACGTCGCCTTGGTGCTTGTGGCTAAGGATTTACGGCGAGCTACAGAGCTCTGCAATTGGTGCATGGACGCCGTGACTCAATGGTTGTCATCCGTGGGTCTACAGTTGGCTGCTAATAAGAAAGAGGCGGTGCTCATTAGTAGCAGAAAAAGGTGAAGTACGTGAATTTTACGGTGGATGGCGTCGCGTTGAGGTCTAAGGATTGGATCCGCTACCTCGGCGTGGTCATTGATAGGCGCCTTCTTCGGAGAGACTCTCTCGCGTTTGTCAAAAGGAAGGCGGTGGTTACCGGGCGCGCATTAGCAAGGATGATGCCGAATACGCAAGGTCCGAGGCAGCATACGAGGTTTCTGCTAAAGCACGTAATGAAGTCGGCGCTACGTCGGTGGCCAGCTACATGAGTGGCATGCAGTCAACCTATCGGCTGTCTGCCCTGCTTGTATGTTGTGCCTTCCGCACTGTGTCCTCGGAGGCAGCGCTTGTGATTGCTGGGATGACCCCAATCCGTATCTCTGCCTTGGAAGCCGCGGCAGTTCTGGAAGCTGCTCCGCTGGAGAGAAGAGCCGTCGATGGGTGGAGAGGAAGCACGGGATGGTTACCTTCTATCTCACCCAGTTCCTTACGGGCCATGGTTGCTTCAGGAGTTACCTGAAGCGCTTTCAGCACGACTCCTGTGCAGTGTGTAGCTGGTGTGGAGATGATAGAAAAGAGGACGCTCAGCACGTCTTCTTTCACTGACGGGCTAGCATCTATCTCCAACCCACCTGATGGCTTTAATGATAGAGAGGCAAGAGGTCTGGCATGCGGTTTGCGCTTTTGCAGCCTCTACGATGGTAGAGCTACGGCGGTTGGAAAAAGAAAGGACGAGCTCATCGTAGTTATTGCCACCGTTTCTGCGAAGCAATGCGTCACAGCGGTCCTGCAGAAGCTGGCAATGACTGTGTATGTTATATATTGTATAAGTTATAAAAAGGGCTTGTTATATGTTTGAAAAAAAAAAAAAAAAAAGCATACACACACACTTACATGTACTAACCTATCCAGTCACGTGTAGGCCAAATATAAAATTGAAATATTCAAGACGTTCCCTGATGACAACATAAGCTGCAAACTTCCTCTATTTAAAAGCACAACGCGCAGCAATCGTATAGCGTGTGCACATTTGTCAACTTTTTCGTGTGCTTGTGTATGTGTGTGTGTGTGTGTGTGTGTGTCTGGTGTGTTGGAGACTGGTTGGTTTGGTATTGACAAGATGCCATGAGTAAGGATGCGACTTTAAGTTTGAGTGTGCGGCGGCATGACGCATATTTAAAAATGCCTAAGTGGAACGTCTGTTGCCCGAGATCTTTCTTAAACACACACATTGACACACACCCACACACACACACACACATTAGCACGCACGCACGCATACAGAGATTGCTTATTTACTCGTGTGCCAACTGATTAAAGTTAATATGCACTCATATTGGGTTATGAGTGCTGTTAAATGGGTCTGTTTGGGGTCTAGAGTGTAAAATGTGAGAGGTAGGTGGGTGGGGGTTGGCTAGGTGCTGACAGTAGAAGGCACTCAAGTTGAAAGCTAAAGAAAATAGACGCAACGCAAATGTGTCACAAGTGTTAATGTTGTTCTTGTTGTTGGTGTGGTTGACGCTGATGCGCGCTTCTTAAGCGCCTGGCTATAAAACAGTCAAACTCCCAAACACACACACACACACACACACACACACACACACACACTCTCTCTCTCTCTCTCTATCATGTGCATGCATACATCAAACAACGCACAAGAGCAAACACATAAGCATATGTTTGTTGTCCTAAGTAACAGTATGCAGCTGCTTATACTAGTCTCAGATGTGGCAGCCCCAGTTAAACGCATAAGCAAGTGACATACTTTTAGCCAAGTTTTTAAACGCGTTAAGACGACGCAGCGCAACAGCAGCAGCAGCGTCATCGACTAAGTGCGCAAAATTAACTGCGTCTATATTGTGGTTGTTGCTTTCACACTTGCGATTGCGGACACACATCCAAACACACACACACACACACCCGTGAACAGAAAAAACATTGTAATGTTGCTTTTAAACTTCAATTATAAAATAGCTTACCAAATGTTGGATGTTTTGTACTATAAGCTAATAAGCTAAGTCTTTAACATGCCCAATTTCTGGAGCAACTCTCGTTGACGATTCCACTTTAATTTGCCATTTAATGGCATTTTTTAAAGAACATTAAAGCTGTGTGAGTGTGTTTGCTCATAATCGATTTCTAAAAATTTGTTTTGTCGCTGTTCAATAAAGGTTTATTTAACTTGGCTTAAACTATGACGTCAGCCATTATGAAAATACAGCTTTGTAACAGGAACAAACGCTTTGGGGTCGTTAAGCGAAACTCCCGTTAATAGATCTGTTTAAAATAACCTGGTAAGCAGCCAGTTGTTGTTGGTGCTCCTTAAAGTTAAGAGCTCTTTAAAGATGGAATGCATTTTAAGACGTCTGGCAAGATAAGCTAAAGGGTTAAAAATAATATTTGCTTAGCGAACAATTTGTTTTTGAGGCAAGTTAAGTTGAGTTGAGTTGTTAAAGTGATTATAGATGAGGTCGATGCGGCTGCTAAAAATCAGTGTTTTAATTGAAGCAACTTTTTGGTTTTGCCACAGGCCACAGGCCACATGCCATAAGCTTCAGCATCAGCTTTAGCTCCAAAGCGTAAAGGATTCAAAGGACTTCAAGTGCAAGTGGATATATATTTTGCAATTTAAGTGTTATTTTTTCTGCTCCAACCTGGTGACAGCCGCCTGCCATTAGCTATTAGCCATTAGCATGCATTTATTTGCATATTATGCATACGCAACGTGCGCTGCGCTGTGAAGAGGTGAGGTAAGGTAAGATGAGGTGATTAAAACCAAAAAAGCAGATGACATTAGTCAGACTTAACAAAATGGCAGACATGCGCAGATTAAAACTTATAGCTTAGCAGCTTAGCCAAAACAAAGAGAGAGGAGGCGGCATAGTAAGAGCGGCGAAAAACCTTGACCCAGGTGCATAATAAACGCCACGCCTTTGGCCTTCGCCAGGCTAAAATTGTGTTGCGTCCGTGTATCGTGTTGCTGCTTAATTCACCTTGCACGCTAAGGCTAAGCTTATTAAAATCCCCCAACGGCTCCGCCCATGCACCTTTAAACTTAATGAGAGGCATAAATCAGCGAGTCAGTCGGCAGCTTTGACCCAGACCCAGACCCAGACCCAGACCGAGACCCAAAAGCAAAGAACCCGGATACTGAGTCAATTGCACCAGGCACGCATACATATACATATATTTAAGTGTGCATATTGTACACTCAGAGAAAATCAAAAGAAGCCTTGAGCAATTGAGATTTAGTCAGTAGCCAAAAGGAAAACACGGCTTTTTTATCTGAGTGCATTTAAGGGTGGGCTTCCTGCTTCCTGCTTCACCAACCCAATCCTCCTACCCCGCATAACTGTGGGATGTTAACAAAATAGTTTTTTGATCGCGTGCCGCTGAATGGCGGGCGCCAAAGTGTCGGATGTCGGGCATGGGACGTAGGACGTCGGACATTGGACGTAGGACGTCAGGGACGGAAAGTTGTTGGAATGCAAAAGAAAAAATAAAAACTATTTTGCATAGTTTAACAATACTTGTTGGTACTTAATCGTTGATGTTGCTGCTGCTGCTGCTGCTGCTGCTGTTGTTGTTGATTTGGTAGCAATAACTAAACGTCAAACTGAGTGCATAATAAGCCCAACGGACGAATGGAACCAATTGTTGGTTAGGGGTAACAAGCGAACGAGTAAAGAGAGGAGGCGAAGGGTAACAACAACAGGTAAATTTTATGGCATTCATTTTGTTGTTGTGATCAAGCATAATGGGAATTTGCGGTTTGACTCTAGCTCTAACCAAAACAACCTTCGAATCGTTAATATGCAAAATCGCAACATTTGTTTACTGACAGCTGAAAATTGGAGCCCTTTAAACTTAGATACGCATACAATTGCATACATACACATGATGTGTCTACACATGTATATGTGTCATTTTGTTGTTATAACATTTGAGAACGTCAAGGCAGGCTTTGTTTGTGTGTTTTGTGGCAGCTGTAAAAACTGCGGCTAATTGCTTTTTTGCACAGTTCACAGATTTGCATAAAACGCAAAGTGTCTATGTGTCCGTGTGTGTGCGTGCATGCATCTGTGTGCGTAATTTATATTTGTTTGTTATTAAATGCATATGAATATATTAAATAGACAGGACAGGCAGCAAACACAAATAACATTCCCAAACACACACACACCCTTTTGCCATTCCGTGCCCTTTTTAATGAACCTGACAGCGGCAAATATAGAAACCGTTAGTTAAACACACACATTCATCACATCCACATACACAATCACTACCGTTGCTTATCAAGTAACACCCCCCCAACTACATACCCTATCCTACCCAAATCATCCGCAGTCTCCTCTCCTCGCCACATGCTTTTGGCTCTTCACACGCTTGTTGTTTGTTTGTTTGTTTTTGGATGCAACGGTTTTGTTGTTGTTGTGGCATACGCCCACAGGCTGCATAATAAATTTGTCAAGCTCATTCAGTTAACAATAAAAACAACAACAACAACAACAACAACTACTACTACTCCAACTGCAATGAGCAAGCCTTTAAATCATAGCTATTATATCAGAAAATTTAATCTCTAGCGTTCTACATTTTGTTTTTAACATAAAATATATGTTGTTGAAATTGTTTAGTTGATCAAAACTTGCACACACAGCCACAGTGTTTACTAAACCCGAAGAGAACTGGGACAAATAAATTTCAAATACTTAAATGGATGTGTTATGTAAATAATTTAAAAAAATAGGGCTAATATATTTCTAAAATCTTTCTGTTACAGTTTAGTTGACACTTGACTGGCTTTTATGTATTTATATTAATAACCATATTCGCCTTCTTAAGCCTATATTAGTTTAAAAACTGAAATGCAGCTAATTAATCTTATCAGATGTCTGTCCATTTCGACAAGCAATTCAAATTTAAGGGCCTGTGGTTAACCTCCAAAACAGGCATACCTCAACTTTGTTTCGTTAGTAATTAAATATGCTGTCAAACTTATGTGTAGAGAGAGAAAGAGAGAAAGAGGCATTTGGAATAGTTGCACAAATCCAGATGCTTGCCACAACCGCAGCCAAAATAGTATGAAGAGTGATGACGAGAAACGATGTGACAGGGGCACATGGAAACCCGAGCAACCTCAATGAGTGGCTACTTTGGGGGTTTCTACCCGTTTTGTCATTTCGGGCAACACTGGCAACAGTGTGTGTGCTAACACTTGCAGTCGTGTGTGCATTTTGAGTGAGTGAGTGTCGCAAGAGCCTAAGCATTAGGGTAATAAGTACTACATAAAACACGAGAGACAAGTTGACAACTGTTTGCTTGTATGATATACTATATGACTATTTTCATAAACATTGTTGGCTTGTTGTATCTGTTTGTCAAAGAATAATCGTCAATTGGGAACTCTTTCATATAAGGAATCTTCTGAAACACATATGAAAAGCATATATGAAAATTTATGTACATCTATCATATAGAACACAGTATGGTTTAATACTCTAAATTAAGCTTATTAAACTGGAGAATCATTCTTAGTGGTTCTGTTAAGTCAAATTAAATTACTCTGCTCATCAAACGCAATCGAATCGTTCATAATCAGAAGCCAAACAGATTGAAAATCTCTCTCTCTCTCTCTAATAAAAGCATTATATATGTTCATGGCATACTCTGCATCCGGCTAGTATAATGTTGTGTGTGTGTGCTTGGCTGCTCTTAATAATAATTAAGCCGTAATTCGAGTCGTTGTGTGTTAAATTGGTACGAATCGGTCATATGCTTTTGGGCATACATTGAAATTAAATGGAATTTCATAATGAAAAGACACCAAAGCCCAGGCCGATGCGGGTTTCAATTGCAATTGCGTGAGAGATAGAGATTAATTCAATTGCAATGCATACAAGTAATACCGGCTCTCAAGCATTAAACACAAAACTAAATCAGATATACTTCACTCTGTTGCAATATTTGCATCTTAGCCTCAAATTGTAAATGCCAAAGCACATTCTCTACAAACACAGAAGTACATGCACGCACACATAAACTGAGTTGCCAGACTTTGAATATGAGTTAAGTTTGCTAAGACTTTGCACATTGTTTCTCCAAATGATAGGCATGCTTTTGTATGGCTAGGAACTAAGACTATATCAATCAACCTTATCCCCATATCGACCCGAGTACAAAATTCATTATTCAAGTATTCAATTATGCTATAAAAACAATTTTTGTAATGGATATTAATTGTAAACTTGCTTTCTTTGTAATCGATTTTTGAAATGAATGTGCAAATAATCGGATAATCAGAAAAGTATGCAACAGTTTTTTTCTTTCGCATCTTGTTAATAAAAATACATTGCACATTGATCAAGAGATAATTACTAATCATAATTACTAACTAACTGTTAACTAATTAGCTGTGTGTATATTCCAAAATACTCATACTCACACACACACACGCGTTTACCTATTTATACACCTAGACTATATTATAACGATTTGACACGAGTGTGCCACAAGTGGCACAATGTGCAACACTTGCTGCATAAAATTGCATAAATTTATGGTAATAGACAGTGGTGGGCGTGATCGCTTCGCATATGGCATGTGACATGTGGCGTGTGGCGTGTGGCGTGTGTATAAGAGTTGCACACGCAAGTGCGCAACATCATCTGATGCTGATGCTGCAGCCACTGCCGCCATCGCTTGTTGCTGCATTTCATTCACTCAAACAGTCAATCAAACAAATTGCATTCGTTATGCACGAAATTCAATATGCTGCTGCTGCTGCTGCACTGACACAAGGGCGTTGCAGCATGCAGCGTTATACCTATATAGTTTGATTGGGGCTTAGTGTGAATACTGTTTAAAAGGAGAGGGAGAGGCTAGGGGAAGTATCTGATATATGGTGTTCTCGTACAGAATCGTGTAACCAAATTATGAGCAAACACACTCGCTGATGCAGTTGTTACAGTTGCAGCTAAAGTTAAAGTTTTCATGCATGTTTTTCACTTACCTCTGTACACCACACCACGCAACGGATGAAATGACTAAACACACAAAAGCAACTTGCTGCTGCTGCTGTAAAAGACGCCATTTGTTTGCAACACCATTTTGTTTGAGTGTTTTCGGGCTGGGCTGCCTTCGTTTCACGTCTTGAAAGCAAAACTATCAAAATAAAATTGTTTGCAATAAAAATGTATACAAATGCGGATAGACAGCTGAGCAGGAGCAGTAATAGCAGCAGTTGAGCGCACAGGTGTGTGCCACAGTTTGTGGCATATAAATATAGACACACTGAGAGTGAGAAGAAGATCGAGTTAGATACTTGTCAGCGGCACCTGTGTTTGTGTGTGTGTGTGTGTGTGTATTGCAAGGGATAAACATTTTTATTTTTTTCGTATGAGCAAGTTATACTCGCTTCGCAGTAAACATTATTTATTGGCTTTGCTTTGCGAGAATGTTTGCTGTCTGTGTGTTTGTGAATTGGAATTTATTTAAATATGTTTTTGTGTGCAACACACACACTTCCCCTTGCTCGTGATATTGCCTATTCCTATCGATGTGTGCCCAGGCTTTGATGGCACCTGCTTTCTTTGGCCCCTTTTGGCACCTTTTGCAAACATTTTTATGGCCTGCCATTAACAGCTGTACTGTTGCTACTCCTGCCCCTGCCCCTGCTCCTGACTCATCGTCATTTAGTTTATGCACGGGAGAATTTTATTATTGTTGTTGAACACCGGTAATAGATTTATTTTGCCCAAGCTTCGAAAGCTGCGCAAGTTGCCTCTGCCACTGCCAAGAACAACAAGCCACACCAAAAGTATCTCAACACTCAGACACCCTCCCAAACACTCATTCAAAAGACAAACAGAAACTTCAGCATCCATGCAGGTGTTTTCTCCAAAAGGGTTGTGCACCAGAAACGTTAAGTCCAAATTGGCAACGTACTTTGGAACTAAGCGTTTGCCCAAAAATGTTAAAGCCATTAATAATTAATTTGTACAGACTTCGAAAGCTCCAATAATTTTAAAATATATATTATGCGCGAGTAGCAAAAAAAAAATATATATATATATGTTAGTGCTCACATTGAATGCATTTATAAATGAAAATAGTGAAAATTATTTATTTAATTATTGATTTGTGATAATCCGGTACTACAAGAGTAATCTTAGATACATTTATTATGGCAATGGGTCAAACGAAGAATAAAAGTTTTTAGATGCCTTTTAACTCGTCAAGTTAAGCAAACTTGGTGTCTCTACTGAAACTGCCTCTCCCGCATCTGATTGCGTTACTTTCTTTCATTTTCTGCTTCAACATAATCATCCACTTGGTTGAACTCAGTTATCGATGCAAGTGGTTTTTGGCTATTTTTCACATTTAAATACTTTTACAACTGCCTGTTTTAGAAGATAAGCCAGAAGATATGGAGTGTGTATGTATGTGTGTAAGTTGTAAGTTCAACAATTGCTATGCTACTTATATAGTACCTACTCAGTAGCAAGTAGCAAGAAGCAAGCAAGTATGATTCTTGTGCTTCTTCTTCTTCTTCTTCTTCTTACTTGCTTGCCGCGCTACTTCCATTAGCTATTTAAGATTTTATGACTTGAATAGCTGTCACTTTATTCAGTTTTTAGAGTTGAGCGGCAGCTGCTTGGGCCCAAAGTTTTTGGTAATCGCTCAATTGATTACAAAAGTAGTTGCGCTCAAAGTTTGTAATTGAGGTATTTTTTTTTCTTTTTTTTTCTTTTTGAGTTATTTATCTTCATTATCGCTTAATACTTGACCAACTTGTGCATAGTAAATGCGGTGGTTTGGCGACTACACTGCGCGAAAATTCTTAAAATATGTTGCTTAAAATTATGATAGAATCATAAGTAGTAGTAATTGTTAATAATGTTATTTAATCACTTGAAGTATTTTATTTACACACAATTCTCTGTTAAATTGCAACTATATTTTCAATTAAATATATGTATTATTCTTTTTTCAAGAAGCATTCGTGCTTATGTTGAGAACTTAATGTTTCTGCATCATAGTTTTGTTTTATTTATTTTTTTGACAGTGTCGCAGCACACGGTGCCTATCGTTTCATCGGCTTTTTGTTAACTTTCGCTCGCTCCAGCAAACCGCAACAACAAGTTTTGCACAGTTTTTTTTTCTTATACCCTGGGTTCAGGAAATGTGTAAGAATGGTTTGGTGCAAATGTATGTAGCATCTCCGACCACATAAAATATATACATATGTATATATATATAATCTTGAACAGCCGAATCAATAAGACGACGTCTGTCTGCATGAACGCGTCGAGAGATTTCAGGTATTTTTACATTTTTTTTAAATTTATTGTCAAATACTGGCCATATTTGAAGTGAGAAACACTGAAGATAGAGACTGTACGTGGAATGTCAAGGGCTTAGGGTATCTTCCAGTCGAGATTTGTCTAGTAGCGGATGCTTATTATATCTTTTATTTTTTGCACACACAAATCATGGTCAGCTTGAACGTCAACAGCAGCCATCAACGTCACAAGCGGCAATCAAACGCAACATCATGAGCTGGCTGCCTCATGAATGGAATGGGGCGAAGGTTTGGTTCATGAGCATGGCCAAGTGGTTCTGATGAAGAAAACTCGGACTCGGAACTCTCACACATTGTAAGTAGTAATCAAAGCATGTCGCGAGTCGCCGAGTAGACAAAAGAAAGTCAAGCTGCAAAAAGTTGAAAAGTTATTAAAGTTAAGCCAAACAAGATTGGAATATCAACTACGTTTCTTTTATATTTTTTCAGGGTTTTTGTTTTCTTTTTTTTTTTTTTTGCTTTTCAGAGAAAAAACAAATGAAAAATAGAATGAGACGCCTCCGGAGTTGGCCATTAATGAAATTTTTCGAGTTTGATTTTGCTTAAAACGAACAAAAAAGCGGCAGGCAAAATAAAACGATAAAACGCTGTAAAATGTGTTACGTTTCCTGGAGATCTGACGGCACAAGTAGTATGTAGTTGTAAAAAGAGACCGAAAATTATCAAAAATTCAGGGGTCATAAAAGAAACACATAAACTTGTATATAAATATCAGCTATAATAGGGTAACTCAAAATATGAGGGCAATATATACTAAAACGATTGAAAAAATAATAAATAAATGGCATATTAAGTTTATATTATTATGACAACACCTATTACATCAATATATAGAAGGTTTCTTAAAGAAACTCTTTAATCTATTTATTGTCACAAAAGTAGGTCGGTGCTGTACACAATCAAAATATTATATCAGAAAATTTATGCATTGACCTGAGACAAGTATGTATGTAGAAAGTTAAATCATGACTACCCCTAGCGTATAACAAAATTGTGTGCCTAATGAAGTGTGCAAGTTTTTCGAAAGTTCGACGCTTTTGCAATTGATACGCATTAGGAGCCTTCGTCATGAAAGTGCCAGCAGACTGGCAACAGAGAGGCAGTTGGTGTTAGTTGCGGCAAAATTTGTGACTTTCAAGTGCCCATGGGAGGATATGCAATAAATATTGCAAACCAAAATACCAAAATCCAAATCCAAATCCATGCACACTCACACACACACACAGACACACACACTTGAAATCTTTAATCCCAAAATAATTGGCTCGACATTTAATGGCCACGTGTGAGCCTATCGACAGGCTTTCTCTCTCTCTCTCTCTCTCTCTCTCTCTCTCACGCCTCCTCATATTTTAGTTTAGTTTCAGTTCAGTTCAATTTCATTTTATGACATTGCGTACACGCAGTTTGAGTTTTGGTTTAATAAAACCAACAACAAACTGCAACAATGTTTAAACTAAATATGTTTGTCCAATTTTCAACGACTTTTTATCAACAATTTATAGGTTTAGTGTAACGGTGTTTTTTTTTTAAACTTTAGACTTAATAATAAATGTATTGTCATTTTATTAAAGCATTTGTAAAGTATTGAAGTAAACTTGTAAAACTTGTATAAAGGGTGTCTATTAGTCGAGTTCTACGACTCCGTAACTCCTCCAGTACATAACATAGGCAGAACAATCGATATATCTTCCTATTTTCGATACACACTATGCAACCGATAACAATCATATCTTGAATTTGGAAATTGTTCAGCTGGCTTTAGAAGGGTTAGAGTTTAGGGTATCTCCTAGTCGAGCTTTCTTGACTAGAGCCATCGTGGTCGTTGTATTATGTTTTTCTATTTTGTAAAATAGTTGGACAAAATGCAAATCCTTTTCAGTGTTTGCCATACGATGTGTGTGCAGTGAACAAAACCTGAGTGTGGTATCCATATGTGTGTGTGTGTGTTTTTGTGTGTTTGGTGATTGTGGCAACCTATAGGTGTATGCATCTAATTTTTGTTTAATTTAATTACCGAATAGCACAAATTTGCATTTCATTTGCACAAGCAACAAATTTATTCAACTTTTTTCTCTCACAATCTTGGAGACCTTTCTAGCAAAATATAATCAACAAACAAACCAAGTTAAGATTCTTTGTGTGTGTGTGTGTTTTATGTAATTTGTGGCATTCACACTTAACGAAGCTTTTGTTGCTCAGCATGAGAGGAAAAGAATGCACAAAATTTTATGAAAACTTTAAACTGAACTAAATTTGTAACTAGAAATCGAAACTTTCTACTGATAGAAAGTTCAACAATTTTCAATCAAGTTTTCTCGTCATGTAAAACCAAAATATTTTATTTTATGTGATATGCAGGTTGTAAAACATATAATCAAAAGGGCTTTTTACATTTAGAATGCAATTTAATTATACATTTCTATAATATATCGTTGAACATGCTGCAATAACTTTTGACTTGGTTTATTATAACGTATATCTATTAAAATGACACCCATTTTATATGTATGTATGTATGCATGTGTGTGTGTGTGTGTGTGTGTGTGTGTGTATGACAAGCTTACCAATGTTTGATATTTGTTTTCTTGCTATTTTTTTTTTTTTTTTTGCTGTTGTGCATCCACTGATTGGGCTTGGGCTTAAATTTCATGGCAATTGTAACAGACTGCAATACACTCACACACACATAAACACAAACACACACACATAAATCGTGGCAGAAGGCCGTCGGCAACTGATATGGTTTTGTTTATTTTATTTTTATTTATTTATTTTTTTTTTTTTTTGCAATTGCTACATTGACAAATTTTGCTAAAACTGCAACCCTGCGATATGTTTGTTATTGTTTCCCCACCATCAAACTTTTTGTCATTTAAACGGGCTTAAAAAACAAAACAAAAATTTCGCTAACGTTGCCGCCAGATCTCTTATATTTGTTTAAATAGTCAGCAGCAAGTGCAGCAGACAACATTTTGTGTAGGAAGTTTGTACTTTTTACCAAATGACATGGGGCTCTTGTTATCGTCGCACATGCTGCCTAACCTGCGACAGCATCTCGATTTTGGCTCAAACACTTTAAAACAAGCAAAGGAAAAAGAATAAAACCCGATGCATGAAACAAAAGTTCGAAATTTGTTTTGAAAAATTAAATTGCTTTTAATAAAGCAATAAATATTCAACTCAAGCAATTCGGGTGGATCGAAAAACTTATTACGTAATTCAATAGTCGATATTTTTACACACACACGTACACACACACACACACACACACACACACACGAGCTCAAATACACACCTCTTGAATTGACGCTCATGATTAGTTACGCAAAGTGGATTAGGAATTTGAATGGCTTCGATAAGCTGCAAATTAATTTCGTGCAGCAAGGAAAGAATTGAGTGGGAGGAAGAGTGGTTGGGTGGGTTTGGGGTTGGGGGAGCGGGGACCGGGATGCAGTTACATTTACAACTAACAGATACATTTTGCCATGCTTGAACTGGAGCTGAGAGCTAAAAGTGAAGCCATCAAAGCAAATCTCTCACTGTGTTCTACATACATTAACGTATACGTAATATATATTATGAAGGTTGCGTTGTGAGCGTAAGCGGAGTATGAAGAAAGTATGGGGGGGGGTGGAACAAAATAAGACTTAAAGTTAATACTTCTTAAGACACATACAAATTGTGAGCATTAAAAAAGTCAAAATCCACCTAAAAATAAAGCTAAACATAAGCTTTAATTGTTTCTCTTGTTTAAGTTAACTTTAACTTATTGGTACACATGTCAAGCCATAACCACACGCCACTAACAACAACAACAACCAACAACAACAAGCAGTTACTACCTTGCAACACCTAAACGTTCCACTAAATTAACGTTTTACAATTTTAAAACACGAATGACACCTCTACATAAAAAAACAAAAATCCAGCTGCTAACCACCCAGCAAAAGGGCTTGCCTTTGATTGCAGCTGCGGTGTAGCGTAGATGGTGCGGTAAGGAAAGGAGGGGGGCGGGGGGATGTGTGAGTGTGGTTGCATGTAGAGTTGTGTTGCAGCAACAACTTTACTGCAGCAAAAGTATGCGAAAGTTTTTGTGTGTTTGAAAACAGGGAAAGGAAAAAAGCTGAGAGGCAAGGTCTTACGACTCAGGGGTGGGAGGGTTCAATGAGGGCGACTTGCCGTTACATTTTTGTTGCCAAATAGAGCAAAAACCAACAACAGCAATAACAAATGAGAACAACTGCAACAACAAATTAAGCAAATCGAAAACTTTTTTGCGTGTGTAACAAGGACAGCGAACAACGAGTGGGGACGGAGAGAGAGAGAGAGAGATTCTAACAAAATTTATTTTAACACTATATTGAAAGCAGTCGGAAATAGAATGGAAATTTTAAATGCTCAATTAAATCATAGTTTGGAAAAAGCTTTTAAAGTCTTTGTTGTTACAGCTATGAATGTTAAACTTATTTTTTTGTAACAATCCCACTGTTGGTGCCAGAATATAACTAAATCTAAATGACCCAGAACCATGAATCATAAATTGAATTCAATCCAAAGACATAACTGTAAAATGATCTGTGCTCTCTCCTAATGCTAATATAACATAATATCCGCATAGGTTTAAGTTACAAGCAGTGTAATTACACGTTAACAGTCATACAATATGCCTGCTACGCACAAGAATTGCTTTCATATATTTGTACATAACCTGCTAGTTTTCCGAAACACAAAGTGAACTTCCACAACAAAATACAACACATTGAAATTACGCAAAAAGTGTCACTTTCATCTTTGGAGCCTCCCACAATTCCATCGAGCCGGATCCCACTTTGTTTCGACAAAATGTTAAGCAATTCTTATATACTATCTTCTTTCTTTTTTTTAGAGCTGAAGACCTGGACATTAGCGCTCTGTTAGTTACTTAGCATTAGTATTATAGCTAGTTTTGAAAATAAAATAATAAATCTTTGAAAAGAAGTAAAATGTTTGTACGATAAATCCAACGTATATATAGTAATCTTAACTGTAAGCGAATGCTTGTGAGTATTCTCTTTACTGTAAGAAATAGTTGCATAAATAAAACCTATATTATTCTTGTTGAGGCAACGGGCTTCTGGTTGATTTATTTGGCATTTATTATGTTCATCGGTAATATTATAGGCTCTTAAAGTATGACTTTTGCATGTAAATAAGTAGACAGCTTTGAGTTTGGTCTCCCAAATTGACTGAGTTAGCAAATAAGCCAAAGCTAAGAAGCATCAAGCAAAATACAAAGCTGCCTAACATAAATGTCAATCTAGTTATAAATGTGTGTGAGTGTGTTTGTATATATGTTTGGGTACACTGATTATGAACTGGGAAACCCTTAAAAGAGAAAGCTCAGATGTCACACAATTCCATCCAAAAACAAATCGCAACAAATAGATTCTAAAAGCGAATTACAATCAAATTTAAGCACTAAGCCGTCCAAAAATCTTACACCCCCCCCTCCCTTTCAAGCATTTGACAAGCAGTCAGGTCAAAAACACACACACACACGCGTCAAACGCACGCAACTCGTTGACTTTGGCTATACCAAAACAATAAACAAACAAAAATCAAGCTAAATCCTAAGGCCTCTAACACAACTTCGCAAATGGTGATGCAAATGATGACAGAACTTCAATCTGTAATATTTCCTTTGTTTCTCAATCGATATTTTTATCATATTTGACGGATTTACATCATTTTGTCTATAGTTTCCACAAACAATTTGCAAGTTATTCAAAAATTTAGGATTTCAATGTTATCGTTAATCGAAAACGGAAAACGGAATAAGCTGTCGCTAATTTATAGCCAACTTGTTCTGCTAATGCTATAGGAAAGCTTGTCTGAATCTGACGTTCATACTTATGGACAGACGGGCGTGTCTATATCGACTCGGCTGTTCTTGTTGATCAAGAGTATATATACATGTATGTATACTTTTGCATATAACTATTAGACTCTCTTTTACTTATATCATGGGATTAGGGTATTAAAACACAATAACAACAACTTGCCACACACACACACACACACATCATGTGTGTTTGAGTGTAAAAATTGTTGACTTATTCGATTGAACTTTATGTCTGCTTTGTTGTTGTTGTTGTCTCTCTTATTTTTTTTGGGCCCACATCTGTTTGTGTGTGTTGGTTGAATGGCAAGCCTTTTTTATGTAGTGCAGCCAGCTAGTCAATCCGTTTTCTTTGACGCCGACGGCAGCCGTAAAACAACACACCATCCCTGCTTCTAACACACTCCCCCATAAGTGTGGTCAAGAAAATTTAAAGTGTATAATTTATCAATAAGCACTATTTTATAGTTAAAATATTACAGTAAAATTAAAAAATATGTGAACAAAAAACTCTTTAAATGTTTTTTGATAAATAGCGATATACAATGTGTGTTACTTGTTTAAAGCTAAATATTTAATGTACTCGTGTGTTTGTGTGTTTGTTGGCACCATCAAGCCGGAAGCTTGAGCATACACATACAGTCTTGGACATGTTGAATATGGACAGGCGAATGAAAACCAATAAATATTGCTCATCCACTCGAATGCGTTTTAACTGAAAATCGTTGAACCCTTGCCACAGACCTGAAGTGTGCTACTACAAACACACACACACAAACCCAGTAAGCATGTTTTGATGTAAAAGAAAGGAAGCATAGGCAAGTATATATGGAAGGCAAGGGCTAAACGATAGGGAGAGAAAAAACAAAAACAAAACAGATAGAGAAACGAAGTCGCGTCAATAATAACGACAAATCTTAATGATCCATTCAGTTATAAAAGCAAAACCCTTCCCAGCTTCGTTATACGAGTGCAAAAACAAAAAGACTAGCCAAAACTCTTTTGTTACCGTGAGAGTAAAGATTTGTTTAAGGATTTTTGAAGTTAGCAGAACTCGCTTTAACTTAATAATACTCTATCGGTCATTCATATAGATACAATTAAACAATATTTTGTATTTTTTTATTCAATCGGTGACGAATTTCATCGACTAGAACACCGCTATAACAATTATTTATGATGCAAAAGCAAAGTTAAAGTAAAAAAAACAGCAAATACATGCATGGATACCCAATGAGTATGTATTGAACCGTATATATGTAGAGTATATAAATAATATGGTGATAATATAGCTGATGCTCTAAAGTAAATTATACGTAGCCTGGGGGCTAGACTAAAAGCGTGAAAAGCTGTAATTTCAACTGAAATAAAAATGTTTGCCAGGGGGGGGAAAGAGTGCTGAATTTGAATGTCAGTTTTGGGAGGACTTAATGTTTTGGCACTGCTTTTGTTTTATTCAACTTGTAATGTGTGTGTGTGTGTGCGTGTTTGTGTGTGTTGGTAAGGCGACAGTGCGATGGCAATTGCATAATAAATGAGCCACTTTCAGGGGTTAGAGCCAGAGTCAGAGTCAGTGCAGTGCAATACTTATTTAATTTATAGCCTTATTGAAAATTCCCAACGACTTTCAAATAAAAAGAAAAGAGGGGAGACTAATGGTGTATTTTTAGGTGCTGCAACGACGTCACTGTGGCAGCAACAAGCAATAATACATTTTATAAAAGTCATTAATCTTTTTCTGCAGTTGCAGCTGGACAAGATCTGCCTTTAAGAGAGAGAGAGGGGTCGTTGATTCAATGGCTGCTTAGTTAGCTGCCACTTTAGTTGCCGCTTGATTTCTTAGTTGGCAATAAAACAACGTAATAAGATGTCCCACACAGCTCGGCCAGCCCCACATTCAAACCATGCGTGTACTATGTACTATGTACATGCATCAACTACATTTTGTGCGTTCTCGCACTTGGAACTTTTTAATATGGCTCGTTAGTTGGGAATTCTCAAGCATGTTACACACACAGGGCTGCCAGCAACAACGGAAGTTGAGGGCTTGTGGTTTGGTAAAAAAAAAGGGTTTGTGGGTAGGAAAGTAGCAGCAAGAAAACCTGTCAACATGTTGTAAAGGATTCTTTACAAAGTGCAGGCGATCCATCAACGTTTGAAAATGTGAAGTTAAAGTTTTGCGCTCTTCTCTTCTTGTGGAGTTGCAGCAGTATTGCAGCTTGGGTTCATTCAAGCATTAATACTTTCTCTCTCTCTCTATATCTGTCTTTGTATAATATAATAATATACTATATGTATATTGATTAAATAGCCCATTATGATCTAGTTTACTATTAAAACTGCATAAGTTAGTAGATTAGAATGAGCTGAAAAAGTTTTGAGCACTTTGTGGAAGATCGAATTTCCATTCTTAATGATTTTATTTAACCAATTTTCAGTCTGTTCTATAAAGGTGTTTTTTTGTATTTTTTATTTATTATTCAACAACTAAGAAGTTATTGGAACTTAGTTGTCTCAACTCTGACCATGTTTATTGAATGTTTTGTTTTTTATATTTACACAAATATATTTTTGAATTCTTAAATTTTGACATTATGAATTGTTTGTTATACACGTGCAAGTCAAGTGGAATATAATTAATTCCATGTGTCATTTAGGGAGAAGGGAAATGCTAAGTGACAGATGAAACCGGAAATATGCAAACGCACGCACACACACACACACACTTATTTGCTGTCGCCATTCTGTTCATAAATAAATTCATATGTCGTACTCAAAACAAGTAAGAAGGGAGAGCCCGACTAGAAGATACCCTGAACCCAGCTGCAATACATATATTAAATTTATATAAGACTTTGGTATACTGACTTAACTTCAATCGATTAAATTCGATATCTCCGGTGTATCTTAACCGATTTGAACGAAATTTTCAGAAAAGTTCTATAGTTACCCATTCTTTCAACCCTCATTTTTATATTTTCCAAATTCGGTATTTTTTTTTGTTATCGATTCCATGTGTATATCGGAAACCAGAATAGTTATCGATAATTTGAAGCAAACTTGTTCTGCTCAAGGTATAGGAGAACTTATATACAAAATCTGAAGTCTCTAGCTCTTGTAGTCTCTGAGATCCAAGCGTTCATACAGACGGACAGACGGTCAGACGGACAGACGGACATGGCTATATCGTCTCGGCTGTTGATGCTGATCAAAGATATATATTATTTATATGGTCGGAGATGCTTCCTTCTGCCTGTTACATACTTTTGCACAAAACCATTATACCTTTTTTACCCATTTTATGGGTTAAGGGTATAAAAACCGCAAAAGTGTTATGCAATTAGGCTAAATAAACGTTCGGTAATGTACAAGTCTTGTCAAGCTTTTGCTCCTCCTTTCGCCCTTTTGGGCAACACCTAACTAAGTGACATATTAATTATTTAAATGAATTGATTTTAATAAAAAATACTTAGCACACACTCAATACGATGTCACCAAACACACAATGTCTCCTGCGTCCTGCTGTTAAACAAGCTATCTTAATTACCTTCCCTTCGCATTTAATTAACACTTCATAAGCTTGATTTAACATGGACAGATATGAAATCTTGCTAATAATATTCACAATATACATATTTGTAACTTTCAAAAGCATGTTTAATATTAAATTTTATAAAAGTATTAAATAGAAATCGAGAGCTCTGTAGAAAACTCAGTTGGACAAGCAATGGAAATAAAGCAAAGAATAACAATTTGAAGTTCCAGTTGTGCTTTATGCATTTTAAAGTTATATTTAAGTACGTAGTATAATATCAGAAAATGCCACAACAAAAGGCCAATATTGTAGTCAAAATGCAATGTTGCGACACTTATGTGTGGTTGCAAGTCGGTGTGTGCGTGTGTGTGTGTGATACGACGACACGATAGAATACTTGTAACATGTGTGCGCAAGGTTGTGCGGCTGATTAGTGTGTTGGCAAGCAGACAAAAGGCAATTTCAAAGCAGTTTCAACTTAATCAAAAATGCATGGCATTCAATTTGAGTTAATGCGAAACGTAAGCTCCAATCTCGACAGCAGCAAATTAAACGCCGTCATTCACTTGCAATGCATTTCAATTGCCATTGAAGTGAATGCGAACGAGGCAAGCATTCAAGCATGCAGGCAGGTAGTGTTTGGTGGCAGGTTGAGAGTCACATTGCCAGAAGCCCAGCGAATAAAGCCAGAGTTGACATGCTATAGCAGCTTAGACTAAAAGCTGACCTCTCTCTATCTCACTCTCTTTCTCAACTATTTCGTGTTCGCCTTCGCGTTTGCCTTCGACTAAAGCCCATTGTGGCGCATAATAAATTGTGTGGCGCTTTAGTTTTGTGGCCTGTGCCCCATCCTGCCACATAAGCTCATAATGCAGGTGGAGTATTGACTACTAGACCAAGACAAACAGACAAGCTCAACTTTGGGTTTCCCTTTACAAATTGCCGACAACAACAAAAGGAGACGTTGCAAGGCAAGAAAGCAGCTTATGCTTGCCCGTGGATCAGAGTCCTAATCTCTTGGCATAACCATAAGCTGTTTAATGTTTGCTTCTCTGTTTACACTCTGCTACTAACGGGGTAAAGGGTATATTGGTTTTGTGCAATGTCCATCTGATAGCACCTCGTGATGCAGATCGAAACAAAGCACACATATCACCTACATTTCAACAGCTAGACACAGTAATTTTGGTTTGAAGATATCATCTGGTGACGGCCTGGTGCTGCGATCAGACTATATCGCAGTTGGTTACGCACGCTTACTTGTTTCCTTATCGTTCTTGTCTTCTTCTTCTGTTTCTGCGTACATATCTTTTCAATTAGCGAGCACTTTTTGAGAATTAAGAATGAACAAAGCTTAATTGATAAAAACACAAATAATTATGAATGGCTTGACTTAGAGAGAGAGAGAGAGAGAGATAAGAATATTATATTGGCAATTAAAGTTGCAATTTAGCTATATGCCTAATATTTGATGATACCGAATCGTGTTACAGACTTATAAACAAAATAATAATTGTTAAAAAGCAAACGCTCAACTCTAAGATTTCTTGATCTAAATTTTATATTTAAGAAATCACAAATATACTTATGAATATTTTTTCGAGCGTTCAATCTAGAAAATCTGTGCTGCGATATCTGTAAATGACCCAATGTATTAAGAGATATCTTTGGTATAAAGCTGAGCGTAAAAAATTAAAAAACCAGATGTAACAAAGTTTACTTTAAAGAATTCTCGGAATTAACAACTATTTTACACTTTCTCTTATCCGTTCGCGTTAAAAATGTATTAACTTAGTGTTAACTCAATGCTCTTAACTAACGCACTGTACATATGTATGTATGTATGCATGTATGCCTGTATGTGGCCCTCTCTATATGTCTGTTGTCTGGAGTTAACTGTTGCTTTATTGCATTTAAATATGCTTCATATTTGATACGTTTGCCGCTCCCCCATTGGCATGAGGAATGTTTTTTTTGTTGTTTTACTTTTTTTCAGAAGCGCTTCACAACATAATAAAGAAATTTCACGTCGCTTTTTTTATGCCATTGTGCTATCTGTCTTCCGTTTTTATGGTTTGTTTATAATAATTTTGCATTTGAGCCACTGTATCAGTGTGGAGAAGGCCAGCCAATTACTTAGTTATGTAAAGTAACTCATTTTTGGCTCGAGCATCAAGCACTTGATGATGGCGGCTTGGCAGGGGAGCTCTTAAAATATTCTCTGGGGCTCGTGAAAATATTTTACATACGCTTTTCATCTTGCTACGCGTAAACGACGTAACAGAAAGTGTGAGAAAGAGTGAGGGAGGGAGGATACCTTAAATTCAAACCAAAATCATGCGACATTTAAGTACAGTTATGTGCATACTTTACGACAATAGTTGTTGCCTTGTTGCTGAAGCTGAGTGCAAAAATGTGTACCGAGTCGTTTTTTTTTTTTTAGGCCAAAATCGAACTTAATTGAAATTGTCGGCGTTGGACAGCAAACGCCAAGCGGTGAAACTGCTGTTAGCGCCACTTAACCCTTTACCACACCCAACACCGCTCCAGAAAACACAACTAAAATCAAACCAAACCAATAAGGGATAAGGACAATTTGTAAAATTGGAAATGCAATAAATATTTCAATTTATGACTCAATTACAGATTCTGTTTGGGAAGCAGTTGGCTGGCTGGTTGACTGTTTTGAACTTGCGACTAATTAAAAGCAATTTTGTAAGCAATAAATTTAATGGTGCGTAGAAATTTACACGCACCACACATTTGTGGTGTGCTGTGCTGTGGTTTGTGATGCTTGCGAAAATATTATAATTATTACATTTCTTATCGATCTCATCTTTTCGCTGCTCGCCTCCACGATGATTGTAAGTTTTTCAATTTTGTTATTTTTATTCTTTTATCTCATTTTGGGAAAGTACTGTGAAAGTACTTTACATGACTCAACAACATACAACATGTGGTATGTGGTAAGAATATTATTCCAGAGCTATCCCAATTCATACTTAAGAAGTCTTATAGTATGGCATAAACTTTCTTGTTTAGTTATTTTATAATAAACTTGAACTAATTATACTTTTTTTCAACCAGAAATCTCATAACAAGTCTAAAACGTTCTAAATGTAGGAATATTATGATTGATGCAATCTTTAGAAGTATTCTAAGCATCAAGTACAGTCAAGTATAACCTTAAATAATTAAATCAAGTACGAAAATATTTGATTTAAGTATAAGTCGCGTGTTCAAATCTTAGTGGCCTTTTAAGAAACTTTTTTATGATAGTTGAAAATGTTTTTTAAATATTAAATAGCTATAAATTTGCTTTAGCAAAATGTCGATCAAACTAAACGAATTCAAATAGAAAAATCTGCATTAAATATTTTAAGAAGCGCTTCTCATCTCCACTTTGTTCATTGTTAGTAATAAATTTTGTTTGCAATGCATAATTTATTAACTAGAGATAGAAACAACAATTTGAACATTTATTGCGGTATTATTATTTTGAGAACTCTTTAACAGCACCATGCACAATTGACTTCAATTAAGAGATTGAAATTATTTTCATTTATTTATGAAAACAAATGCCAAATGAGTTAACAACTGAACGAATGCCAACTTTTGCGATGAAAATCACAAATGCTCAAACAGAGCAGAAACTGCGAGCACTGAAGCTGGAAGCGTGTAAAACAGAAAACAGGAGCGGTTGTTGGATTAAGAGTACAAGTACTAGCAGTGGCAGTGGAAGTGGATGCAGGAACAGGCTGGTCCGTCCCTACTCTCTTTCAATCCTCTGCTGTGTGTGTGTGTGTTTGGGTCGAAAATAAAGTGTGTTTGCCTCGATTATGGGTGGTTTTTTGTGCTATGAACATTGTTGTCGGTTGGCCGTCGACTATGCTGGTTTCTGTTTGGTTTGGTTTGGTTCGGTAGGTTGCTGCCCATACTCCTACTAGCAGCTCTTCAAACTTTTAGCCTGCCTCCTCCCCGACACCCCATCCATACCACCACAAAGCTCACGCCTTTACCGCGAAACAGCCGCGGCTTGCGTTGATTGTTATTTTATTGCAAGCGCATGGAGCGCGTCACGGGCCAAAGCAGAAATTGTTTGCTACTGTTTGCGGTTAAAATCTCATTTCGTCGTACAAGCTCTCCCCTGCCTCTCCCTCTCTCTGCCCTCAACTGGACTCTACCACTTCACTACCACACCCTTTCCATAGCCGCCGTTGCCTTGGAAAATTGGCGAACAATTTTGCAATTAAAATGTGAGCACAAAAGTCGCGAAATACAATTTGTTACTGTTTGTTGCTAATTGTATAAATATTCCGAAATGCTAGCAAATACAAGTAACTAACGAACAAAAAAAACAATAACGAAACTTCTCTTGCTAAAAGCTTAAAAATAATAGCGTCAATGGACAAATTGTTTTGTGTAACTTTTAATAAGAGTCTTAAAAATGAACATCACATTTGGATATTTAACAATATCTATAGATGATTTTGTCATGTCTGTTTTTCTACTCTTAGCTTTAAGTACTTTGATTTTTTTATAACTTATGTATAATCAGTCGGTTTGCTAAGCGCTTAAGGATTTTCTTTGATCAATTGAACCGATACTTTGTTTCGTTGTGATGTTTCCTGAGTTAAAAAAAAACCTTCAACCCATCCAGAATCAGGAAAACTTAATCCATGCTATATGATTTTTTATAAAGGTCTTCAAGTACGCACATATATTACCTTTTGTCCTTAGTTCAACCATTTTTCATTTTATAAACCTACTTAAATGGCTTTTTCTGAAAAAATAAATTAATTGAAATTTACAACAACAAGAAAAGCATATTTGAGTGTGAATTAATGGGCATGTCAACAGTGTTTGAAAAGAGCTAAAAACAGTTATAAACAAGTCGAAAAAAGCTCTACAAGGAGATACCATTCACTTTAATTGCATGTTTATCAAAAAGTGGAAGAGTTATCGATAGTTTGAAACAAACTTGACCAACGCGTCATATACACCAACAATTTGAAATCTTAAGTCTGTAGATCTTATCGAATTAGATCGTTAAATCGACTATATAGTATATAGTCTATGTATATTGTTTGTGTATACTAAATGGGGTCAGAGATGCTACATTTTGCCTGTAACATACATTTGCACAAAACCATTATACCCTTTTTAAACATTTCAAAGGGTTTGAGGGCATAAAACAAAAAATGTTGAGGGGACACAAATTATTTATTTTTTATAACTTGTTGACAATGCAAATTATGCAGATAGGGTTGGTTCGAGGCTCTGTTCAAATGCTTCAAGTGTCCTTACAAATGTGTTCGCAAATATGCATATGTCCAGCTTATGTATGTACATACATATATTGTACATGTCTTTTCTGATATGGCATGTCACAGAATTAAAGTGGCTGAAAGAGGAGAAACGGAAATACAAGAGACAAAGAGTTAGGGAAACAAAGATGGAGTCAGGGAAGGCTGAGAGAGAGAGAACAATTAATTTACTTAATTACTTGGCCCTTGATTAACATATTTAAATGAAAGGTCGCAACGCTAGCAAATTATTACACATGGCGAATGGGGAAAACGAAGGTGCGACTACTTTTAGGCTATTGTTTGAAGAGAAACCCACCACCACCCTCTTCCATCATCCAACCTGCCACTGTGTTTAAATAAGGGAGGTGTGTCAACATAATGCACGGTTAATTGCCACCCCCACAGCACACGCCCTGACTCAGCAGGAATTTTCCAGCTAGTTGCTTCAGTCTGGGTTTTGATTTAGTTTTTTGGATTTGCATTTTGGTTATCGAGCTTAGATTTGATTTTGATTGGATTTGTGTATTGTTGTTGTACATATAAATACATACATACATATATACTTGTCAGTATTGAAGTTTGTGCAAAGTGAACGTGGCCACAAATATATATGTATTTTGAAATTGCATTTTTTAGCTTAACCAAAGAGTATAGAATTTCAAGAGTTTTCAATTGGTAAGAGCAAGCAAAAAAGCTTTTTCGCCTCAGGCAGACGGAGGTAGGCATTAACGGTGTTGCATATGCCTAGATGCACACATACAGTCAAATTCCAGTTTTACAATCGCTGGTCATTCATACTCCTTAAAATGTTTAATTCTATGACACTAGCCAACAATTTTGCCATCGCAACTTTCATACAGTTATGGAGCGATGCGCACAAGTTACGAAAGTGTATTTAATAGTTCACTTGTCGAAAACACAGATAAAGAAAAAATATCAAAAATAACAAAAATCAAACGGAAAGCAGGCCTAGCAAAAAAAGAAACAAACGCACATGCATACAAATACTAACACATTTTTACCGTTCTTAGTTATCGCTGGCCCACCGCTTGTCGTACAATTGACGGGCCGCTGAGATTTTGTATAGTACTCTTTGGTTGCAGTTGAATTCAAGTTCGGAAAATTAATTTCAACGTGCATGTCAAATGGTCAATGAATTTTGTGTGATGATAGTTCGATGAGAATAGTTATAATAATAATAGATCTTGTTTGCACTTACATAGTAAAAAATAACAAAAACTACTAAACAAATTATATGTGTATACAGATTTCGATCATGAAATATTTGAGAAGTTTAAATTAAGCAAAATACTTGTCTTTTGAAAGTGTATTGAAGCGTTAAAAGAACAATTTTTATACATTGTAGCCATAAATCTTATTTCTGTAACTGTATCCAATCTAACTATAGTAAAAGGGTGATTTATAAACAGGGTGATCAATATAATATAAAATATGCAGAATTCACACACCGGTAGCAGCAACAACACAGCTACAGTTCAAGGCAAGTGCTCTCTCTCTCTATCTCTCTCTCTTTTTTCAACTGAGCTCTCTCACAGAAACAAAAACCTCACACCCACACAAAACAATAATTAAATGAAATGAATCTCATCTTTCTTTTCTATATATGTATGCACATATATATTATTTTATTTTATATTATTTTCACTGCAGTTCACACACAGAAAAAAATAATAAAAAAAGTAAGGATATTAATAACAACTTCAATGCTTCGCTTATTATGGAGATTTTCAGTGCGCTAAACGCAACAACACGTATGAGCTCCGTTATGCTCTCTCTTAAATTTTTTCGCGACCCGGCGAAGCAACAACAAATTGACGCGCGTTTCACAATTTTTCATTTGCCTAAAAACACTTTAAAAGCAATTACACGGCGATTCTATAATGTTATAAACACTTTACGTATATTCAGTGCGTTATATAAACACAATTTGACTATTAATATAGGGCGTATCAACTTTAATTTAATAAATAAACGGACGATAATCTCCCAGCGATGTAAAGACGCGCAATGTTCCAGGCCATGATACAATTATACAAGGTAGTCCACTCGGCAAAATCATAGTCCCTTAATATAAGTGCGAAGGTGACGATCTCTCTCTGCAGTTAGAACAAAGGCAATAGCCACTCTTCGCTTCAATGCGCACAAGAAGGATCCCGTTATGTTGCTATACATCTTTAGCATTTACTGCAAGCATGTATATGTGAATACTAAGAAAGAAAGAATTGTTGATTACCAAATAATGTTTCTGCAACATTGTTGCAGCAGTTCATTCTCTTATTAACGAAGTCTGCTATGTTAGTCTGTAAGTGTGTGTGTGTGTATTTACAAACGAAGCAATACAGAATTGCACTAGACGAATGTATATGTTGGATACTCTTATAATGTTGGTAGATGATATGTTATTAAACTTAAACTTCACATATACATGCTTGCAGTAAATGCTAAAGATGTATAGCAACATAACGGGATCCTTCTTGTGCGCATTGAAGCGAAGAGTGGCTATTGCCTTTGTTCTAACTGCAGAGAGAGATCGTCACCTTCGCACTTATATTAAGGGACTATGATTTTGCCGAGTGGACTACCTTGTATAATTGTATCATGGCCTGGAACATTGCGCGTCTTTACATCGCTGGGAGATTATCGTCCGTTTATTTATTAAATTAAAGTTGATACGCCCTATATTAATAGTCAAATTGTGTTTATATAACGCACTGAATATACGTAAAGTGTTTATAACATTATAGAATCGCCGTGTAATTGCTTTTTAAAGTGTTTTTAGGCAAACGAAAAATTGTGAAACGCGCGTCAATTTGTTGTTGCTTTGCCGGGTCGCGAAAAAATTTAAGAGAGAGCATAACGGAGCTCATACGTGTTGTTGCGTTTAGCGCGCTGAAAATCTCCAAAATAAGCGAAGCATTGGTATTAATTTTTTTACTTTTTTTTATTATTTTTTTCTTGTGTGTGAAGTGCAGTGAAAATAAAATAAAATAAAATAATATACTATATGTACATACATACATAGAAAAGAAAGATGAGATGCATTTTATTTAATTATTGTTTTGTGTGGGTGTGAGGTTTTTGTTTCTGTGAGAGAGCTCAGTGGAAAAAGAGAGAGAGAGAGAGAGCACTTGCCTTGAACTGTAGCTGTGTTGTTGCTGCTACCGGTGAGTGAATTCTGCATATTTTATATTATATTGATCACCCTGTTTATAAATCACCCTTTTACTATAATTAGATTGCATACAGTTATAGAAATAAGATTTATGGCTACAATGTATAAAAATTGTTCTTTTAACGCTTCAATAAACTTTCAAAAGACAAGTATTTTGCTTAATTTAAACTTCTCAAATATTTCATGATCGAAATCTGTATACACATATAATTTGTTTAGTAGTTTTTGTTTTTTTTTTCTATGTAAGTGCAAACAAGATCTATTATTATTATAACTATTCTCATCGAACTATCATCACACAAAATTCATTGACCATTTGACATGCATGTTGAAAGTTACATATCTTCCGAACTTTAATCTCGTCAAGCAAACTCAGCAGAAATGTAAAAAACGCACATGCATTCAAATACTAACACATTTTTACCGTTCTTAGTTGCCGCTGGTCCGTCGCTTGTCATTCAATTGACGGGCCGCCGAGTGCTAGGGCAACTGAAACAAAACCACATGCTATCCACTATCGCGCTCGCTTACTCTTAATGCTTACTGTTTTTGTTATTCTCTATACAATTTAAAAGGTTTCTGGAGCGGATCTCTGAGAGAAAGCTATTGCTGCAATTTGAATGTTTAATATCTTTCGTGTCTCTTAAAACATTCTAAGTTGATTTGATCACGATTATATAGTTATTTACCATACGTTTATATCGGAAACAAAAAGAGTTCTCGATTATTTAAATAAGAAAACCTCATCTGCCGTTGGCTTAAAGGAGCTTAGGGTGTTGCCTCTATCTTTTGCACCTTTGCTTTTATAGTTTTCTTTTCAGTTGTTGCTTAATTACAACACTTATTTAATGTCAACCATCTAATGTATTTCAATATTGTGATTTCTCATGCCATTTAAATCATAAGCAAATGAAGGTTTATAAATGTAGGAAACTTGAGCCAGAGAATGACAAAATTAAAGCAAACAAATTGGAAATTGGTTCCTTTCTCTCGGCGAGTGACATCATAAAAGAGGGAGAGAGATGCATAGAGTGGGAAACAGAGAAGGGAATAATAAATGAGATTATTGCCTTGCTTGCTGCTATCCCTTTTTTATAGCACCAAGAAACCAACCAACCAACCTTTACCCTATTTAGCCACTCGGCAGCAATTACTAGCAGATGCGATGGGGGCAGGTTGAGCAGAGAGTACAAAACAAATGAAAAGTAGGACCAGGACAAGAACCAGGACTAGGTTAAGCAGATTAAATGCTTTACACGCAGGTTGCCAAGCGACCAGGATCAGCCGCAGTTCACAATGGTCGCTGTCAGGTAGCATATGCAGATATATACGTATGTTTATATGGTTTTTTTTTATGTTCGAATAAACATGCCATGTCTGAACTGCCGATAGCCATAGGCGTGGTCAAATGTGAAAGGAACCGCAGACAAACAACAACAAACAAGCCAACAAACAAGCTCCATAAATTAATTTAAATTGCGCCAAAAATCGCACGCTATTATTATTATTTATTATAGTACTACAAGCAATTTGCAGGCATTTGTATATCGTTTGCCTCTCTCCATCTATCTCTCTTACTCACAGTGTGTGTGTATGTGTGTGTGCCTGGCTCTGTCCAAAAAGTTTATTGGAAAGTCTTGTCACAAAATTACGTTCTACAGCTTTAAGAATTTGAATGTCTCTATTACCTTTTTTCACCCCCTCCATGAAATGTTTCCTTCAAATTAAATGTCTTTCAAAGGTCAAAGAGTTTAGCTTGAATTTTCATTTAAATCACCTACACTTGTGAAATATTTAAATTTTGTATGCTATAAAGTGTCCCATATACAAAATTAAGTAAATAAATGTCTCTTACCTTTTGCCAGTTTTAAGGTCTATCCAACTCACTTCGTCTTGCTCTCAGCATAAATAAGATAAAGTCAATACAACATTATTAAATGCATTTTACTTTAAACAAGTGGAAACGTTGCAGTCGGATGCAATCGCTTTGTTTACTTTAAATGCAGTTTTATTCAAGGGGTCAAACCATGACTTTTAAGATATTGCTTTTGAAAATCGGGTCAGTTTTGCCGAAGTAATAGAAGTCGAAAGATTTTACCAATGCCCAAGTCGATTTTTTGGCATAAGAATTTAACATTGACAACCTGCAGATAACAGAATTTCAAGTTCAAGTTCAAGTTCTTGTTGAAACAGCTGATTTTAAAATAGTTGAAAATAAGCTAATTTGTTTGGTTCATGGAAAAGATTATTTATATAATAATGCTAGCAAACATTTGAAAGATCCAGCAAAAAACAGGCTGCTTGGGTATTTAGTATACTAAATTCTAATATTGTTCTATTCTATTTGAAGGCAACAGCTGTTCGATAAGTACACGCTTTGCGTAATCGCTTGAATTTCAAGTTTACGTTCACGTTCAGGTTAAGTTCGCGTTAAGTTGAGTTCGGAAAACTGAGCCTTGAGACGGTCGAGCCACGCAGCTCTGCTGTCAATATGATAATTGTAAAGAAAATTTTGAAAGCATAAGTACTTGCAACTATACAAAAACATTGATTTCATGATGTTTACACATCTCCCGTGTGATCGGGCTCACATTGGCTTTTTTCTTATTCTTAAATATATCTTTGAAACTGAAATATGCAATTGCTTTTTAGGCTTGAAGCAGTTTCTATTCACTTGTTATTTAGTTTTTTTTATTACCTTTTAAGACATTTGTATACCCTTAACCCATAAAATGGGTAGGTAAATAAGGGTATAATGGTTTTGTGCAAAAGTATGTAACAGGCAGAAGGAAGCATCTCCGACCCTATAAAGTATATATATTCTTGATCAGCATCACCAGCCGAGACGGTATAGCCATGTCCGTCTGTCCGTCTGTCTGTCTGTCCTTCTGTATGAACGCGTGGATCTCAGAGACTACAAGAGCTAGAGACTTCAGATTTTGAATATAAGTGCTCCTTAACCATGAGCAGAACAAGTTTGCTTCAAATTAACGATAACTATTCTGGTTTCCGATATACACATGAAATCGATAACAAAAAAATATCGAATTTGGAAAATGTAAAAATTAGGATTGAAAGAATGGGTAACGATAGATCTTTTCTGAAATTTTCGTCCAAATCGGTTAAGAAACACCGGAGATATCGAATTTAATCGATTGAAGTTAAGTCAGTATACCAAAGTCTTATATAAATTTAATTTATTTTTTGCAACTGGGTTCAGGGTATCTTCTAGTCGGGCTGTCCCGACTAGAGCCTTCTTACTTGTTTTTAATAAGCTTAGGTTTTAAAAGACATATTTAGACTTTTTTCGTTTACAATCATCAATAAATATATTATTATTTTTTTTTTTCGTGAATTACTTGATAAACGATACACATGAACTCACCCATCTTAGTCTATAAATCTTTGTGTTGTTGCTTTTAAGTATTTGTATCAACAAAACATTTGTAGCTACAAAAGTGCATTCAAGTAACCGTGTCCAAGCAATTAAAAGGTCCAACTGCAACGGCAATCTGCTCTTAGTAAGCATTACAAAACTAATTAGGATTTGCCCATAAAAGAATAAGAAGAATAATACCTGTATACGCGTTTCATGCAGTAAGTGGTTGTTCCAGTCTGTTGATCCAAATGGCAATTTTAAGCTTGGTTGCCCAGAAATACAATTGTTATATTTTACACTTAGCTATAGAGTTTATTTCGCTGGCATAATTTTATTTTGATGGCAATAAAAATAATATTTTTATATCGTCGACATATGTATGTATATACCATATATATATATATTGTATAGTAGATAACTATGAATTCGGTTTAATATACAGAATTGTTCATTCATATTTGCTTATGAACTTTTCTTTTAAATTAGAGTTATTCATCAAGTCGAAGAACAATAAAAACAAAATTAAATGCATTAGTTTGCGTTCGATGTATTTAGTAAAGAAAAAATAAGAATAAATATTTGTGCATTTGACATACATACTATACTTTTTTCGTTTTAGTTTCATATATCTGTTTCGAGCGGTTTTTCTTTGAAGGAAGGAACCCGTTTGTAGACAGATCTCGGCCAATATTCATATTTATATATTTACTATATATGTATTAAATATATTTGTGCTTTTCATATTGTTTGCAGTTAGCTTACGAATTAAATGTTTGGAATTCGATACAATTGAGCATATTACCAGATATTATTTGGTATACATATGTATATGTATGCATGTATGTTGTACATGTATTAGTTTAGCAAAACTAATAAATTCCATACATTTGGTGTTCTGTTGGTAATATATACGATAGTATCATAGTATATCATTAGTAATATACAACTAAACACATATGTTTGATATGCCAAATGCTTGTTCGTTCAGTGGATTAACACTGTGTTGGTTATCGGTTATCGGTTATCGGTTAGACTACGTTAATACGGGTTTTTGCCTTTAATACTAGTATGTTAATACTAGAAAATGCCCAGGCATTATTGTACATATATATTGGTAATATTTTGTGCTATGGTCACAATCGCTTTAGACACACACACAAAGTGCCAAAGCCTTTTTTAAAATAACAAATAAACATACATAAAAGCATATAAACATATATGTACGTTGTTAGTTCATAGATTTATTTTCTCTTGTCAAAATGAGTTGCATACATACTTGAAATTAGTGTTTTTTTTTTTTTTGGTATTTGGCATACCATAACTTATTTTAATTTATATTTTTTAAAAAATACAAATGTTTCTTGTTCGCACTTTGGAGTTTGGCAACAAAAAGGCAGAAAAGAATGTAACTCGCTTTCTATCTCGCTCTCTCTCTCTCTTTATCTCTTCCTCCCTCTCATTCACTCACTTTCTCCCTCTCTCTCTCCCTCTCTCTTTCTCATGCATTTAAGCAAACAAACCGAGTTTCATTCACTCACCGTATGAGAAGAGAGTTTGGTTAGATATACAATTAAAAATGCTATGATAAGACATTTACAGGCTATATATGTATGTAATTAGTTTTGTTGGTTTTTTTGTTTGTTTGTATTGTAAACTATGTAAACTAACGCCTGATCTCGGCGATACCTAGTTGTAATAGTATATTTCGCGCCTTTAGTTCCAAATTCAAGTTCATTCTTCTTCCGTGTTTTTTTACATTTAATATACATAAATAGTTTTACAAATATTAGCTAGATACAGAGTTATCTATAGCGAGAACCTGACTTTATTCTGCTGTGTGTTTACATTTAGAAATTGTTTATATCTACTACATACATATACATTCATAGTTATTATTACATACATAGATATTTTTTTATGAAGTTTGGTATTTTGGTTTCTTGTTGTTATTTGTTTTTTTTTTTTGTTTTTTTTTTTGTTTTAGTGCTTATTGTTTTGCTTTGTTAAGTTACGGCCCAGGCTCGGCTTATAGTCGTTAAATGCCCGTTCCCAAAAGTATGCAATATGATTTTATCGTCAGATATTTTCTTCGTTTTTACTTAGTAGGCACAATGACTTACGTTCTCAGCAGTAGATAATAATAATAATTATAATAATAATACAGTATTAAATTAATTAAATATCGGCAAGCCGGAGAATTAAATACATAAGCTTGCAAATTGTAGTTTAACATTCACCTTTCTAACAGTTAATTTGATATGAAAGTTAATTATGGAAATTGACTACTCAAATTGTTTGAATAATTAAACGTAGTATCTTGTTGCATTAACCATAGACTTATCTGACGCATATATGTGTATATTTTTTTAATTGTTGATGGATTTGTAAATGGTATTTGATATTAGAGAGTTGCTAGAAATGATTCCTAACAAAGAGAGAATTGAAATAATTAAATGCTACTTATACAGTAATAAATACCCAATCGATATGCATGTACAATTATATAGACCAATCAAATTACTAAATGCTTGGGTTATCATAGCTGACAAGTGACGAGTTCAATTTAGTTTTCGAGTACAAAAATCGTTCATTACTTAATTAAATAGTACAATGTTACTTGATGCCATTTAAATATTCAAGGAACCGTCCAGATTCACGACAATAAGTAATTGCATTTCAGAATGCATTTAATTATTATTTAACTAATCGAAACGATCATTTCTAGGAGACAATCGGACTCATTGTTATTCGTAAAATTATGATGTGTTTTTTCTGTTTATTTATTTGTTTATTATTTTTTTTTTCTATCTTTGCAAGCTTATAATCATATGTATTTGTATATGTATATAAAACAAACTACAAACAAATAAAAACATTTATAGCACATAATTCAAACGATAGACGATTATTTATCGACAGCTTTTTTGTGCGGCTTTTTTTCCTTTGATGATTTTCTCTATTTTTTGTGTTTTTAGTATTTTAATGTTGGTATTTTTTTTTTGGATTTGTTTTTTGTTTTTGGTTTTGCATATTTGGTATTTAGTAATTTGAAAAACGTACTGAGATCTATTTTAGCGCTGTTTGTAGCTCTTTACCAAACCTCACATTTCTTGGTCGAATTCATGCGTTTGCCGGCCGCGCAATGGAATACCTCGGCAAATTCCTTCATATTGGACAGTGTGCCAATGACACGAAACTGCGATGGTGAATGCGGATCCTTTTCCATTTGCAGCAGATTTGTTTCATCTGTGGTGCTTGAGCACCAGACCTAAAACAGTGAACAAAAACATCAAATGAATGCTTGAATGTCTCAATCATGTCAATCATTATGTACGCGCGGTACCTGTGCAAACGAAACGAAGAAAAGCTGTGGATGTGTTAGATTCAGGCCGGGCAACTTAAGGACATCAGCATCCTTTTCGGACTTGGTGCGCAAATAAGCATGATATGCTGCCTTCAATCCACCATTATCAGCAATATTCTCACCTGAGAAAATCATTTGCCAGTTAAACATTTCATAAACAACAGAAGGAACCCAGCCAGCAATAACTTACCCAAAGTTTGCTTGCCATTTAGATTGCGTCCGTTGAGTTTATAGTTGCCATATTGTCGTGATATGCACTCGGACTTCTCATTGAAACGTTCGATGCTTTTGTTATCCCACCAACGATTGATATTGCCAAATTTATCGTATTCCCTGCCCTGATCATCGAAGGCATGCGTCAGTTCATGACCCATAACAACGCCCATGGCACCAAAGTTTAAGCTCTTGGGATTGTTAATGTCAAAGAATGGGGTCTGCAGTATGCCGGCGGGAAAAACAATTTGATTTTTGGTGGGCGTATAGTAGGCATTAACCGTTTGTGGCGTCATGCCCCAGTTGGTCTTATTCACCGGTTGATCCAAGCGCTTCAGATTGCTCTTCAAATTGTAGATGGCCACCTGAATGTTGTTCTCAAAATATGAATTCGCTGTGATGTTCAGTTCGGCGTACTTCTTGTCCAGCTCCTCCGGATTGAGTATGTAATCGGGAAAGCCAATCATATCGGAAATCTCATTTGCCTTATCAATGGCACGCTCACGCGTCTGCTTGTCAACCCAACTGAGATTCTGCAAGTTCAGTTTGAAGGCTTCGCGTATCTCAACAATCATTTGCTCTGCCGCCGGCTTCGATACACCATGGAATGCCTGGCGTACGAAAATGGCGCCCACAGCAAACCCAATCACATTGTTCGTATCGGAGACACAGTAACGCCACACCTCCTCACCGCCATCGGAGCCCATTAGTGCCTTACGCACACCCTTGTATGCATCCCGAAAGGGTTTGGACAAACAGCTGGTCAATGTGCGTACGGCTTGCCAAATCAGATAGTTATTTAATGTTCTGCAAGAAGGAGTAGGAGGGAAGTAAGTGATGTTTGTTAAATCAAATCATTAAACGTTCTTACATTTTGCCCGCCTCCGTTTGTTGCATGCTCATTATGATATTCGATAGGTTCTTGAGAAAGTCGGGCGCATAGACGACAACAACTTCATTGTCGGTGACACGCCTGTTAACCATTTGCAAGGCATTATCAAAATGATCGGTCCAATTGAGAAATGGTGCAATCTTGGTCAGCTCCTTGAGCGTCATGGGATGATACATGGCCTCCTCGTTGCGACGATCCTCCATTGGTATTGTTATATTGGCCAGCTTCTTCTCAAAGTTGATAATACCCTCCATTTGGGTGCGTGCCTCGGTCTCATTGCCACCCAGAAGTACACATATCTTGGTCATATACTCGATGTACTCGCTGAGCACCTTACGATGTGTATCTGTTTTGTTGTTGTAGAAATCAGCGGTGGGCAAAGTTAGACCACCCTGATCGATTTGTATGACATGGCGAGTCGAGTTCTTGTCATCCTCACCAATGGCCCAGCCAAACAAGCAATTGAAATTGTATCTATAAAGAAGCGAGAGAGTTGGAATTATCTAGAAAGAAGATGTTTGGGACAAGTCAAATCACTCACTTGTTGTGCAGTGTTTTAAGTGTTTTGCCCAATTGCCAGTTGGATACATTGTAACCACTCTTCGTCACATTCCAGCCGCCAATTTGATTGAGTAAATCGTTCATTGGCTTGGCGCCCAGCTTTTCCATATGCTCATCGACATCCAGACAGGATTCATAATAAACTTTTGCCTTGCGTTCCGCATCCGACTTAAAAGTTTTCGCTGGCTTCTCTAGCACATTGCGTATAATTAATTGATTCATCTGTTCCAGTTTACCAAATGTGCCCCATGTCGATTTGCCTTCCGGTATGGGATTATTTTTAATCCATTGATTGCTGCAAAAGGCAAAGCGCAAAAGACGCAAAAGACGCAATAGAAAAGATTACTAAGTAAACTTTTTTAAGCTGTTTAAACCTTTTCATACCATGCATAGCCATAGAAATCATCGCAGGGATCAATGCTGGCATCAATGGACTTAAGAATCTCACTTGAGGCAAATATACAATGTTCATTAAGGCAGGGCAGCTCATTCTCACCCAGACAGTCTGCAAATGTATTGGTTTAAACATCATTATAATATTGCTGACACATTTTGGACTCACCCTTCTTATGTTGAACGTGTACGACATGATTGGTCTTGTCCGAACCATTAGAGAGTATTAAAGTAAGTAGTGTTAAAATCACAATGGTCATAATAAATGTTGTTATAAGTAGCCATTTTTCGGTTTTATTACGTGATCGCCAGTTCCATGTCGCCTGCACAAAAATGCATGCAAAAATCAATTAATTATCATTTTATGTAGCATATTAGCTTCAAAGCATTCAAAACAGCTGAATCTTTTTCCTACAAAATTATTTAATAGAATATTCTAAATAAATATTTGTTTATAGGATTTTTCGTGCTATTTGAAAAGTTGAAATCATGGTTGTTTAACTTTAAATGTCGTTGTGTGATTTCAATATTCAAAGCTGTCTAGCAAAGTTGAGTTAACACAACCGAATTTGTTCACTAAGAACTTCCAACCTTCAAGCTAATCAAGTTTGCAACGATCTTTTCTGGGTCATTGTCATTGTTGGGATTTTTGCTTGCCGTAAGTAAATTATTATTATGATTATTATTGTACTCACCCTTGCCGTGTGATAGCGTATCTGCATGCCAGTGTGTCCCGTGGCCTCATTTAGCTGTATGCCACCAATTGAACTTGAATCATCTTCCGTGAACTCGGTCTGCTTATAGCGTGTCATCTGTAGGATGCATACAAAAGCAATGCCAAACATTTAGCTTTCAACCATTTTATATATATTCGGTCAAAACACATTCAGATTAACATCTGGCTACAGTTGAAAATGATTATTATCATTCGGCTCAGTCGCCAAATTCCTCTTATTGTCATGTGCATGCATATTTCTATGAAAATGTAAATTTTCAACACAAAGCTAAAGCTGAGATCAGATCACAGAATCACAGATACATACATGTATGCTTTAGCAACACATCTTTTCGAATAGTTAGAAACATCTTCAAACGCACAGCAACAAAAAAGCTTATTTATGCTTTAATTAAAGAGTCTGACATAGTAAACTTTAGTTTCTAAATAAATTTTGTCAAATTAACAAAAATGTTTAACTATTTGAGTTGAATTATTCTATTTTATTCTACAAACTGTCGCTAATCAAATGACGAGCACTGTACACCGAATTCATAGTGCTTTCTTGTTTATTTATTTTGCATCTCTGATAATAGTTTAGAAATGCTTAAAGAGTCTCGCGCCCGAATGTGTTGGTGTTTTTTGTGAGCTTTATTTTTGGGTTGCGGGTTGGGTTGGGGTAGGGGAGATCAGCGCTTTTTCGTGTTCGCTCTCTCTGTCTCTCTCTTTCTTACTCTCTTGTTGTGGCCGGCGTTTTTGTAGCTTGTGCTTTTTCTCATATAGTACTCACCGCTTTGTTCAGATTTAGCATAGAAATGTGAGTGTATCTAAGTATGTAATGTTAAACCTTTTGTTGTGTAAACTGAAGATATTTGCATATGAATGTGTAATGCTTGATCCTCTAGTTACGATGGACAAGATCATTATATTTATTTAAATGAATGAGATCTTAATAGGTTTATATAGTACATCGTAAATATTTGTATATTGTGCTTGGATTTTTATCACATAATATAGGGAAATATTGCGATTTTTCTACTAGAGCTACATTCGTTTGGCGTCTTAAAACTTGAAATCAAATTTGTTTGTCTTTCTGTTATCAAGAAAGGTTTTTAAAACCATATTTATGAATTACTACGGGGAGTTGGGAATAGACCGCGTAGTTTGGCTACGTTCCCAACTGTTTATTTTCGCTATTTTATTTATATTTTATGTTTTTCAGTTTACAATATATTATAAACATTTATTTGTTTAATGTGATTCAATTAATTGCTCGTTTTGATTCAATTATTTGTTCTATTATGTTTCTTAATGTCATTTCGAGTACGGTTTGATTTCATAAAGGGCTCGTTTTAAATCTGAACAATATGAAATATAACCATATGCATATATGTTTGTAGCATATTGCTAACGACTTTATCGCAACATGTTTGCGTTCATAGTTATCTGATTTCCAACTTTTGCTCAGTGCTCAGCGATAAAAGCCAAATATCCACCCCACCACAGACACACATACAAACACACACCCAAATATACACTTGTGCATACATAGCTCCACACCTACCGTACTACAATCGGTGAACCACATTTTCAACAATTGGGCAACAAACAATAATAAAACTTTTTAACAATAAATAACGTTAATATTGCAAGCTGGTTGCTCTTTTTTCAAACTAATATTGTTTCTTTGTTTATTTGTTTGGCTGATTTGCTGGGCAAATATTGGCGCGCGTTAGACTAGATCTTGTTGCAACATAGATAGAGCCAAAGACCAGTATATGGGTTGGACGCGTTGGCGGCGGTGGCAAAGATAACGCGTAGACACGATATATATCCGATGTTCATCCCATGACCGTTGAATATAAACTGAATGATGCCGAACAGCGATACCGATGCCCATGCCGATACAAACAAACAAACACACATATATGTATATATATAAGTATATGTATATGTATATGTATGTGTGGGCGTGAGCTCCCGAAGACGCGTCATAGGCTCCTGGTCTCGGTTTGATATGGCTTGGTTCTCGTATATATATATATGTACATATATATGTATGTATATTCAAATGGTTTTGCACTATAAACAAATTAATTGACTCAATTTGTAACTGACTCTCTCTCGCTCTCGCTTGCTCTCTCTTTTTCATAAATATTTATACGAAAAGGAATTCGTTTAGCAAACGAAGATCGCAAAATATTAATTGTTATTGCCGAAAACAATGGAAACGCAAATAATTGTATCGCTTTCGTGCGTCAAATGTTTACATATACACACACACACATATGCACGTATATATACATACATACATATAAACCATATATTTGCACAAAATCTTTTAACATTTACAAAGCCACGCGAAGCCACGCAAACGTATTTACTACAGTCCATGAAGATTGTACATAGTGTCGTATGTGTAACACAAACCCATATATATGTATGTAAATGTGTTTGTGTATGTACATATGTTTTGCGTTATGATGACGTTAGAGCGTTATGAGCATTTGCACAATACATATGTACATTATGTATGCATATCGTATCGTATATTTCAATCATGCCACGCACATACTTAGCAAACGAACAGGACACCGATGTAAGTGTTGCAAGCATTGTTGTTATTGTTGCTTGTTTGCTAGTGTTTTATTTTGATATGTAAACTTGTAACGCATATTCGAATGTCTTTCATTTTATGCAAACAAAACTCAAAATATTAATATTCACAAAGGAACAAAAGAATCGTATTTCAATAATGAAATTAATTTTTTTGAAATTTATCGATTATCAGTACAAGGATTTCAATAAATGAAAAACAAAAGAAAAATATGTAAAGTCAAGTACATTAAATTAAATTAAATAATTATATATTGCATTCAACAACTGCCGCATGCCTTGTAGCCAATAGCTACTGTATATGATTTTCTTTGACTTACACAAACACCCGAAACCCCACAACCACACACCCAACTCCGCTCCCTCTACCCCACAAAACTGAAAACTGTTGCGCAGTTTACTTTTTCCCCTCATTTGCTTCATGGCATAATAAAGTAAACACTGCAATAGACGAACAAAAAAATAAAAATAAAAACTGTTGATTGTTAAACACAAAACTAAAGTTCATTTGCCAAACAACATTAATAAATGACACTCAGACGCCAGGCAAATCATTAACTTGCAACGGAAACGAATAATTTAAGTTATACATATATAGTTGGACAGCGATATGTCGTGAGAACTGATTCACTACATAAAGCCGTTACCCCTAACTAACTTGAGAAAATCTTAAACACATGTCTTCAATTTCGTATCCAAATGATCCAATTAATACAAAACTGTTAGGAACTTTAATGCTATGTTTTTTGGGTAAAATTATGTACATGTAGTACTTTGGTCGAACACTATACAAGCTAGAAACTTCAGATTTAAAGTATATAGGTAAATCAATTTCGTTTGAAATCGTTAAAGAACTCTGCACTGTCGATATGAAACAAAAAAATAGGGCAGTTGACAAAAACATGTTGTACATATAGTATAGGTTAGGTTAGGTTGAACCGGCTGACCCTTCCAGGGGAGTATACACATGGACCGCTAAAGGATCCGTTGGTTGGGGATGGTTGGGACTATCCCGGTGTGCGGTCCTGCGGAGTGTGTGACCTATAGTATATACCATATAATATAATTTCGAGCTGATAGCACACATTTCTAAGCATTCTTAACTTTATACAAACAAAAAACTTTCAACCCAAAAACTCAACAAATAATGAAATTGCAAAAGAGCTTTAAATTCTCAATCAATCAAATATTGTTAGTTGTTGGCCAACAATCTGTGACGCAGTACTAAATTGATTGTAGCTTGTTGTCAATGGCGTTAAGCTTCTTCTGCGTAATAAATGAATGATAACTGCGCATATACTAAACGAATATGCTGTACATATAATATCTCTGTTTATATAAACGTCAAGTAAATATGTTTGTTACACACGCAACTACGCACATCAATTTATGATGCTGTCGTTTGCGGAATGGGGTGGTGAATATACCATATCCTGCAGCGTGGACAAAGTAAGAGGTCAGCGTTCAAGTGGCAGCAGCAGCTGTTCATGCGCCAAATTGCATTTCAGATAAAAGTTTAGCTCGGGAAGCAATCGTATAAATGTAATTGGAGGAACAAACACACACACACAAGCACAGACTCTATCCCTATCTCATTCCTACTGTCAATCGTAATCAATGTTTAATTCAATCTTTAGCATTTCAGTCGAAAGACTTGTTTCACATATGTTAGACATATGTCTCTGGCTAAAAATGGCTGCAGGCTCAATATACATTGCTGGTAATGCAATAAATATAAATATATATATTATATATATTTATCACACACATACAGACACACACACACTCATGGTGTTGAGGGGGTGATGTTGGTTGCCGAGGTGATGTGCTAATGAAATTTACCGAGCCAATTAAAAATTTCATTTACTACAGAAATTGAATTGTGCAGTGAAAAATGCGTGGTAGGTGGCGGAAGGGGGGCAAAAAGGCAAAAGGCGGCATTGTTGATATCGCGATAAACGTAAGCACAAAAGCGCACACACACACACACACACACAAACAAACACAAGCACACATTTACACAAAGTGAGCGAGAGCGCGCTTTATTCTCTCACGCCCTCATTGGCCTACCTTTGCGCTCATTTTCCTTATGCGCCTGAATAGATGCAATATTTTTTTTTCTTGCGCTGTTGCTGCTGCTCCTTGTTTGTTGTTATTCGTCTTGTTGTTGTTGTACTTGTGTTTTAAGTGTTTTTCTTTCTTTTTCTTGTGCTTATAGCTAAGTTTGTTTAACTTGTGCGTTCGTTTTATCTATTCAAAAATTTTCGTTTTGTATTTGCTTTACTTGTTTTGCTTATGCTTTTATATTGGTTGGCTTTGCTGCCGCTGGGCACAAAGCATTAATTAAGTGAGTGCCACATTTTCGGTGCTAGTTTTTGTTTATAGTTATCAATGGACGACACACACACGCACACACGCGCACAGCCAAGCGATTAAAAAAAATATGCGAATTGTTTTGGCTGGCGCTACTCTGGCGCTTGTGCTGCAACTGAAAGTCCACCACCAGAGCCAGGAGACAGATGCCTCCGAAAGCCAAGTTAACGCCGTACCGAGCCGAGCACACAATGTCACTATCAAAACCGAAATGCGAAAATCAACCGACACAAACACACACACACTCGCACTACAAAGCCACCATCATCAGCATAGAGTTGACGCTGTGAAAATGCTGGCTATCATTATGGCTATCGTTGCCCCCAGCACTATGGAGCAAACAACTTATTATTCCAGCTTAAATTGAGGCATGTTTATACAAAATAAATATAAATCTTGACAGCAAAATAGTAAATATTTTTACTATTTATTTTACAAGAAATTTTATGATGTTGTTCCCTAGTACGCCGGAAAATTTTCAAAAACCCAAAACACACGACGGCAGGCACACACACTCCCACACATTGCTGGTTTGCCGACTTGCCCCTGCCTAGTTGCGGCAAACGGCGAAAATAGAGAGAGAGTTGGGGTTAACCTTCCCCTACTGGATTCAAATCTTCCCTGCGTAGTGTGCCAGTGCGCAAGTGCAGTATTCAAAAGTGGCAGCGCACTCAGCGTTGCCACCTATACAACTTTAATTAATACGCCAGATAGCTGCCCTCAATATGCATATGAACATGTATTTAATTCCGAGGTATGCAAAACATTTGTAAAAAAAAATATATATATATCATGAGTAACAAAAGTTGCATATTTTTTTAATCTTTGATAAATAAACGATTATTTTAAAATAATGTTTCATTTTCGTAAAATATTTTTTTTTTTTAAAGTAATTTGATTTTATTCCAAAAAACCTCGAACTTTTTATACTATTTTCATTTACTTATATCAAACCAACAAATACTTCTTTATTTTTGCCAGCTAGAGCAAAAAAACTACAAAATTTTGTATTTTACGAATTATTATAATTTTTATTTTATTATTTTTGTAATGCAGTTTGAAAAATGGCAGCAACTGGAGAAAAGTCTTTGTAAACTATGAGCAATATGCGAAATATATATAGTATATATTCATTAACATATGCTTATATTGTCAGCACTGCTTGACCTATTTATGACGTAGTTTCGACCCGAATCGGTGTCATGCCTACGGCAAATAGTTAGACCGCGTAGAAAGCAAACAGTTTACGTGATCTCAACGCTCGTTGCAAGTAAGTAAAGTCGCAAATATTTGTCATTTGTCGATGCGTCTTCTCTAAAACACACACAAAACAACAACGCGTTTGCATTGTTATCGTTTCGACTTTTGAGTTAGCTTCGATCTTAAACGAAAATGTGTTAACAAAACTCTGCTCTGCCCACACACACGCTTTCCGTTCCTAAAATAAAAGTAAAAGTAATGGTCTTGTGGCTGTTTATGTTTTATTTTTGTGATTTTGTTGTGCAATTTTGCTCATATAGCTGCCAAATTTATCAGTTGTATTTGAAAACAAGTAAGAATGCGCTAATCGAGAAAGCTCGACTGGCAGATACCACGCATATGTATGTATGTTTGTATCAATTTGATCAAATTTTCACAGATGATTATAAGTTTGCCAACATTTTGTCTTGGATTAAGTTGGATCAACTTGAACTGCGCGTGGAGTACACGAACTTTATTTTCAACTTCCAAAGCTCTAGATCGATTTGGCTGCTGTTGGTGATCAAGAATATATATATACTTTAGAGGGTCATAAATGCTTCCTTAAGCCTCTGTTACAAACATTTCCACAAAACTATTATTCCCTTTTTACCCAATTCATGGGCTTAGGGTATAAAGAGCTAAAATACGCATTTTGTTAGCAATAAGCTTCTCAATATGGCAAGAGAGAGAGAGAGAGAGAGAGAATTTATCGGGCTGATAGCTTCGTCATGCATATCATTAATGAGCCAACAAATTAACGTGTTCTATACCGGAAAAAAAAAATTTCGCCTCTCACGTAAATTCGTATGTACAAATTACAATAAGAACAAACACAGAACTTACACAAATTTGCGTGTTCTTGATTGCAATAATAATACAAAACAAAAAAAAAACAAAACACAAAATTACATAAACTAAAAAATTTAAGTACTGTGATACGCTGAAGAGTACATACCCTACAGATGAAAGTTAGGCCTATACAAGCAAGTTCTGATTAGGAATAACTGTACAATAAGAATAAAATATACTCATAAATTATAAAGAAAATCTTTTTGAGAAAGAAACAAAAATGAAATTTCAAATAAAAAATTATAAGAATATTGCTTTTGTCAATGCAAGTTATCTTATGAATTGCTAATGCCCTGTAGTAAAGTAAGGGTATAAACAATATGAGCCGCTAAACAATTAAAAGCAACAACAATAAAAAAAAACAACAATGATGACTCGCACTCGCAACAACAACAATTACAATTTGCAGTCGCAGTTTAAAAAGCTTAACAACAATATTCAAAAACAAGCTCGAGTGTCAGTCAGTCAGTTAGCCCAGGAGGAGGGTTTGCAATGCGATTTGGTAATGGTAGTGGGCAGGGGGCAGGGGGCAGGGAGGGAGAGATAAGCTCAACTTGAGTTGAGGTTGCTTGCCTGGGAACCAGTTTAAAACCGTTGACGTGATGCCGCCAGCGAATTAGTTGCAGCTAGTCGACCAGACCCTTAACATGTCTTCAACCGATCGTCGGAGTATTAGCATCATTGTTGCGCTTGCTTGCCTGGCCGTAGCGACGGGTGAGTCTTCTCGGACTTCATTTTACACGGATTACCAGTGAAAATTCAAGTGTTTCTCTCTGTTTGCGTTCCTGCAGTGAGTGGCCAGAACGGTGGCGTTAACTGGAATGCTGGCAATGCTGCGGGCGCAGGTGCCTGGTCCAATGGCCAGGGCGGTGGTGTGCCAGGTGGCGCCAACATGCATCCACCGGGCAGCCTCGACAGCACAGATCCCCGTTACAGCTATGGCTATGCAGGCGTCGATTCACGTGGCCCCTATGGTGGTGCCGGTGGCAATGGCGGTGGCTACTATGTCAGTGGCACCGATGAGCATGGTCGACCCTATGCGTATAATGGTGGTAATGCGGGTGCGCGTCCGGGCTATCCCAACAACTATGGATATGATCGATCGAGTGCTGGTGCGGTCATAGCTTCAATGGGCGTGGTACTTGCCTTGGCTACGCTTTCCACGAGAACATAACTTCAAACCCCAATTCGAATCTATTTTTTTTTTAATTATTACTTATTATTTTTAAGTATTATTTATGTATAAATTAAAAACAATGCAATTGCAATTGCATTGTGTGTATGTGTGTAAAAAAATTTTATTTTTTATTTAAAAAAACCAGTTTTAGTATCTAAAAAGTTCAATCATTAATCGTAATTAACTGAATCTACGTGACTTCGAGTGTGTTTATGGAAAGAAACAACTTGAAAGCGATGTTAATACTATAAGCAAATGTGTTTGTTAACTTGCAACCTGTTATTGCATTTTTATTATGAATTCATCAAGCCGCATCATATATCTCATCGATGACTTCTGCTCCTAGAGTAGCGCTAAATATGACAATCAATTAATAAGTGTTAATTAAAAAAACAATCTACAATTAAGTCGCACGACTTTTGAAGGGAAATCATGCAAATCTTATTAGTAGTCATCGAGCGCTATTAATTTCGACATATAATCAATTTTTTCTTAAAAAAAAAGATCAAGTTTGATTATACAGCAATACAGTTTAAAGTAAATGAAAGTGAGAAGGAGCAATGGAAAATGCAAGGAAAATGGAAAATTTTAATATTAATTTTGATAAACATTTTTACAGATGTTCTATATAGTGTCACACTCTTTACACTGAGGGAAATAATCAAGTATTTCGTACTTAAAACCCAACATTTTTAACTTGATTTCACACTCAGTACGGAATTACTTAAATCGAGAATGTAGTAGTTGATTTAAGTTCAAAAATAATAAAAATATATTCAAATAAAATCCGAAATTTCATTTAAAACCGGTGGTGGGATCTGAACCCGTGACTTGTACTTGAATCCAATATTTTCGTACTTGAATTCCGTGTTTATGGTGTAAGCCTTGATTCACTTATTCGTATTATAAGAACCTTTGTACTTGATTCAAGTATTGTTCTATTCACTTCAAGTATTCCGTACAAAGGTCAAGAACTAAATTCTAGAATCGCGAATACTCAATTCAAGAACATTTGAACTTCATTTTAGAATGACTTTTTTTTCTATAAGTGTAAAAAAATAACCATAAATCTTAACGAAAATATTTAATTGTTATGTACAAAATGTTTATATCGAAAACGGATAGTCTAAAGACTCGTTTTTTAAGATCTCTGACATTGAATGTTAAACTAAAATCAGGAATATATACTTAATAGATGGGAAAATAAAGTTAAAGCATTTGTCACTCAGCAGCACGACTTAATAGACAGTCAACGTAATTAGGATTGTTTAAGTGATATCACCTAGAACCGCCCACATAATTCAGCCCAAAACATATTATTACACACGCACACACTCATCGCAAACATTCAGACACCTGTTGACTGATCCACTTGACTCACAAATGTTATGAGCTCATCTATGCTAAAACAGAATACATTATATTTGTTTAGGGTTGGGTGTGTTCATGACTCTTGGCAAATATTCTGTTTTGAATTTCGGATTGTGGAATTGTTATCAATCATTCATCGATTTATTTTTCATAAACTTAAACTAGGATAGGCTCAATATATATGAATATGTATATATGTAAAAACTAGCTAACTACTCGGAATTGTTGTACAACAGGGTAATGTAAAATACGATTTGTTTCGACTTTCTTTAAATATGAACAAGCAATTTGCCCAAGCATGAGAACATGCCACAAAACAACAACAACAAAAAATAAAAAAATAACTAATTAACTTAATTGCGGTCGCAACTTATTTTAATTTGAGCTTGAGGTTTGTGTGATTCGCAGAATGCGTCAGCTCTCTTGACACCGCTCCGATCCCATCAATGTCAAGTCAGACATCAACCACCCTTCCTATCCCCCCCTGCCCACCACCGAAACCCCATCATGCCAACATACCTCCTCTGTAACCTCTAAGCGGTACGTGTATTGGATGCTTATCAGCCTTGGATAAGACGCCGCCGCGGAAACTTGTTGTGGGCGTGCGTGACGCGTGACGCGCAAAGTGTTAAATGCCAATGAATCTGCATTAAAACTGTGAAAAACTGTGAATGCGATTTTGTGTGAAATACACTAAAACACACACACAGACACACGTACACATTTGTAGCTTCAAGTGCATTCAATTTTGTTCAATGAACTTTGGAGCTAAAAGTTGATATTTAAAAGTTGAATTTGTTTTGGCTAAAAAGATTTGTTCTGAGACTGACTTGCTGATGACAACCAGAAAACAGACCAGAAAGAAGGCTCAAAACACTTTTTCGGCTTTTTGGCGCCCTTTGGAGCCCATCATAAATAAATACATGTTTTTTGTCTAATAAACAATATTGTTTTTGATTTTTATTGACCATTTTGTGTGTTTTATGTTTTTGATTGCTAAATGTATATTGTTTCATTTATTCTTAGCATTTTCTTAAACATTTGACTGAGGAAGAAGGAAAAAAATACACTTTAATTATAACTTTATTGGGGGCTTTTTTGTTATTTTTGGTTTTTTTGTTTTGTTTTGTTTGGTTTTGTTTTTTCTTGGTTGATTTTTGATGAGATATCAGTAAACGAATGTCAAACTTTTGCATACAAATTCAACTTGTCTAATTACATAATAGCAATTATTCAATAATATTTTTCAGTGTACACTGTTATATAGAATATGCATTTAACTATTTGAGGAATTGCAAACAAATGACACAAAAAGGAATTTGACTTGTTTTTTTGTTTTCATTTTGGCTACAGGCTACAATTAATTCATAACATTTGTTTCAAAAAACATAAACATTTTTGTTCATTTCATCTTCATATTATTTTCTGTTACATTCTCGTATTATGCTAAAGGCATTCGTTTTTGCGTGTCTGTCTATGTGTGTAAGTGTGTGTCTGTGTTTTGTATTGACTGTACTTGACAGTGTTTTTTTTTTACAGCTTCTTGTGCCATGTTTTTTTTTTATTGCTTTCTATAACTTTCTATTGTACAAATATACGAGATTTATTTATGTTTTTGTTTTTCTTTACTTTATTGATGTTTTTCTTTACTTGTCTCATCGTCTATAGAAATATATATATATATATATATATGTATATGTGTATGTATGTATGTGTGTATATATATTTATATTGTATATGTGTATGTATATGTACTGTAGAATTGGCCAGCTTTGTTATAGCTGAGGGGACACTTTTGGCCCAATATATGTACTTGTATGTATGTATGCAAATTATGTTATGAATGTATTGTATGCATGTATGTATGTATGTGTTTTGTTTTTGTATTGCTATATGTACTTATATAAGGTATACAAATATAATTCGCACTTTCGGCTAACATTATTGCTCTCTTTCTCTGTATACCTCTCTCTCTCTCTCCCTCTCTCTCTTTCTCTCTCTCTCTCATGGTTGTAATTGATTTATTTCCCCTGCGTTTGAATACATTGTGCTGGACCATTGGCTTTGGTTACATTTCTTCTATTTTTTTTTTGTCATTCTTCCGCACCCAAATGGGACGAGTTGTAAACTGTTTTTAGTTATAATTTAAAAAATTTTAATATGTAAACTTTTTTTCATTAATTTTTATATATTTTTGATATATGCTTGGTATACATGTTTCATATGTCTGCAATGCTCCCTATATATATATATATTTTGCTATAATCATATATATTTATAAATATATATATCGCTTTCTAGCTGCTAACCTGTCTTTACTCAAGACATTTTTTCTACAGCCGCTACATACATATTTAGCCCATTGACAGCTTTCTAAATGCCTAGGTATGTTTGTTTGTATATGTATGGATGTAGTATATTATATATTCTGTATGGTTGCTACTTATTTTCTTCTTGCCATCCAAAAATAATAGCGCAATGCAACATAAAAGAAGTCAAAAAAAAAAATATATATTCATCTGAAAGTCAGAATGTTTTTTGAAAGGTAAATCAAAGTATTCGAGTCTTTTTGAGTTGATAAAGAATTGAAAAAAAATAAAATATGGTTATTATATAAATATATAAATACTACACTAATGCTGCAAGTTATAATTTAAATTAATTTCGAAATATTAAATTAAAGATCAATATTTAAATTTAATTTTATGCATGAATACAGACCAGAAAATGCAAAAAATGCAATAATAACGATATCAAAAAGTTTTCAGAATGATTTTTTTGTTTTATTATGTTCATTTGTTTTTAATAGTAAAAAAAGAAAAATAAAAAATAAATTCAGAAAAAAAATAATGATAATAATATATTAATATATGTAATACATAGATAATACGCATGTGCATATATGTAGTTGTGTTTCTTGTGTTTGAGTTTTATTTTATTTTTTTCTTTAAATTAGGTGCATAAATTAATTATATTTGTATTTGGTATAAAAACAAAAGATTTCCAATTGCTTTCGAACTAAGAGCGCTAAGCACTAAAATTAAATAATAATATCGTTAAAATAAAATTAAAAGTACATTTGTTAATGTATTTGACTTGTTGTTGATGTTTGTTTTTGCTTTCGTTTTAAGTTGTTTCTGGATGTTATTTTAACATAGGCTGATTTTTGTTAAGGATTTGTGTAACGCATACTTAAAGATAGTCTTTCATTTCTATAAAATAATAAGTATTCCGTGTAGCTTAAGATCTTACAAAAGAAATATAGTATAGTATATATAGTATGTGTGTAGTATATGTACTTAATTTGTTCTAAATTATATATATAAAAAAAAATATAAATAATTTGTTGCAGAAATCAAATTTCACAACGTATTTTACTCAACAAAAAAAAAAAACAGAAAAAAATTATATATATATATATATATAATGTGCTTTCATTATTTTTTGCAGATTTCGTCACTTATCTTTTCCTTGCTTACAAAAACTAACAACAAGAAAAACCATCAGCGCGTAGAATTGCGTTTAGTTTCTTCACTTTCTTTTCTTTTCTTTTGTTTTTTTTGTTTTTTTTTTGTTTCTATTTAAGAGTAGTGTGCGCAAAGTTTTTGCCTGAGCATTAATTTTGTAGAGTTGTGTCTGTGTGTGTGTGAAAATATACAAAATAAAGTAAAGGATTATAATAATAATATGTATAAAAACAAACTTGGCTTAAATGCAATGGAGCAGACAGAGGCGAATAAGAAACACTTTCAACATTGTTGACTTAACTCAATAATAATAAATACAATATTCACTTAATAACAAAGAGTGTGTGTGTGTTTGTTGTATGTATAAATAATAAGTTATATAATACAAATGTCAATCATTTGAAAACAAAAACAAAACAAAAAATAAAACAATATCTTTCATTCATTTTGCTTTCCATCAATCTTTTCCAGAATTTTGGTCGTGTTTTTGTGTTTGTCTAAGCTTGATCCTGAATCCATCAGTTTTCCTTTGATTTAGGTTAGGGTTGCTTATTTTCACCCTAAATGCGCCCGGCGCTAGCTGCTGCTGCTGCTGCTAAACACCAGCGCATTCTTTTGGGGCAGCTTAAGAAGTCGACGCGTTCGAAACTCGTAGGCACGTCGACAGAACATAACCAGCTCCGGATTTGTATGCTCCGGCACAGTGCGTACCGTAAAACAATTTGCCGTATTACTGCGTCTTGGCACAATGCTCACATCCTCCACATCCTCTTCGGCAGCGCGCAATCGCCGTCGATATCTTGCAATTCGTATATGAGATTAGATAAGACGCATTTAAAGGCGAAGACCTGACTTACCTGCAATACTCGCTAAAGGTCAGCACGTAGCACTTGTCCTCGATGCAGGCAACCGAATTGTGATCACGATGCCGCGACGCATAAACCTCATCCGGACAATCGTTGCGCTGACGTCCCTGATCCGTGTGCTCTGGCCGATAATACCATAGCAGTGACATCATCATTTCACCTACATATAAGAAAAAGTGTTAGTTTAAATTGTATAATTGGAATTGGTGTAAATGCTTACCATCTTCGGGATTCTGCCATAGATGCGCAACCTTAGCCACATAGGGCAGCTCGTTGTCTTCGTTCGCCTTGAGCAAAACACAATCGCGTGTGCGTATAATATCGCCTTCAACATGTCGCATGGCCGGATAACAAGTGCGCAACACCAACGGATCATCGCTCTATAGAATTGAGAGCAGGACAGCGATAGACAGAGTGGGATAGATATATATGATAGAGTTGCTGTCACTTACATTGAGAAAGACTGGACCTTGAAATGCCTTGCCCGCCCACATCCAGCCATTGTTCCATTTGGGTACAACATTGGCACGCGGTATTGGCGGCTGTGTTTCATCTAGTTCATGGCTAACGCCGCTGGGACGGTGACGTTGTTTTTTGCGATTTCCAAATTTGCAACGGGAACGTGCGCGTTTTGTTGTTGTTGTTGTTGTTGTCGGGGCATGACGCGTTGTTGTTGCTATAACTGTTGTTGTTGGTGTTGCTGCTGGTGTTGTAGTTGGTGTGGGTGTGGGTGTTGAGGGTGTCTCAATTGGCTTATTGGGCACCAGGAACTTATATTGCTCAACGGAATGTTGCTGCTGCGGTATTGCCACTGCTGCTGCTGTTTCTGTGGGCGTTGCAACTGACACCACTGTTGGCGTGGCATTGCATTTTTGCGCCTGCAAATCTGCCGTTTGATATTCATTGTTGTTCGTTTCGATAGTAGCAGCATTAGCATCCGTTGTTGTTGTTAATGCTTTGGCGATAGATGGTGCTGTTGTTGCTTTGCGGCTTGGTTTGACCTTGGCCTTTACCTTGACTGTTTTGATCGTCTGCTTGCGCGGCTTCTTTGACGCCGGCGGCGGCGTCAGCAGCACCATCTGTGGCGGTTGCTCAACGTCTGTTGTGTTAGTTTGCGTCGCCAGCGACGCCAATGCAATGTTGTCCGCCAAAGCCAGCGGCTTCTTTGTCTCCGACTTGGAGCGCTTCTCGCCAGTAGTACAAGCTGGTACAAGCGCTGGCGCCTGCAACTGTAACGACTGTGGCACCGCCAACAGCGGTGAGGGTACTGCCGGCGCATAAAGGCCAACTGTTGCTGCTGCTGCTGCAGCGTTGCGATTGTTGCTGCTGGTGCTGCTGCTGTTCAGCTCTGGATCACTGAAATAACCGCGTGCATGCGTTGTATCCAAACTCTCGAGCAGATGCAGTGCAGCAATTGCTTGTTTGCGTGGACGTGCACGCTTTGGCGAAGCACACGGCGAGCAATTGTTGTTGTTGTTATTGTGTAGTGCCAATGTTGCTGCAACTGTTGTGGCTGCCTCATCAGCAAGTGTTGTGGCTGCGATTGATATTGTTGTTGGTGCTGCTGCTGCTGCTGTTGCTTGCTGCTGTTTCTGTTGCTTGCGCTGTTGTAGTTGCTCGCGTCGCTGCTGCTGTTGTCGCTGTGTTAGTTGCAATTGCCGCCGTTTAACATACTTGGCCGTAACGCGTCCATAGCGACGCACAAACTTGCGACCAGGACATAAATAATTCTTTGGCTCTGCCTGTTTGATAAGATTTTTATAGCTGTGCGGTTTTGATTTTTTGCACGGTGTTGCAGAAGCGAGCAAATTAATGCGCCGACTGTTGTTCGTGCTGGTGGCAATATCACTGTGTTTGCTGCTACTAACAAGTTGTGGCTGTTGCTGTTCTACCTGCTGCTGCGCCTGTTCCTCTTCAAGCTCTGGTTCCATTTTAATGTTTGGCTTTAAATCGGGCAGCTTGATGATATGTGTATTGCATGTTGCTGCCGTTAAGCAAGCAGCGGTTGCTGGTGTTGCTGTTGCTTCAGCTGCTGCTGCTACTGCTGCTGCTGTTGTTAGTAACAGTTGTTCATCATGTTCGATTTTGATTTTGGTCTCTGCTTTGATTTCAGCTTTAAGTACAAAAGGCATTTGTGGCTGCTCTGCTTCTGCTTTCTTTGTAAATAAAAGCTGTTGCTGCTGCTGCTGCTGTTGTTGTTGCAGCAGCAAGGGCTGTTGTTGCTGATGCTGCTGTGCTGCATAGACCATTTCTCTGGCCATGCTCTTACCAATACGCGCTTTGCGTATCACTTGTTGTTGTGGTGGGGGCGGCGTCGTTCCGCCCGTCAAATCATACGATTCAATATCTTTTGATTGCTGAAGCAACTGTTGCAATTGCTGGTGCTCGGTTTCTTGGTCTTGCTCCTGATCCTCCAGCAATTTGTCATCGCTGGCACAGTAGCTTTCGGGCGGCGTAGGTGGCGGCATTACATGTGCCTCATATTGCATTTTTATTACCGGGCATTCGGCGGCATCGGTTTTGAGCTCAGTTTTCAGCAACATTTGGCATTGGGTGCCTATGTTGTTGGTCGTGGTTGTTGCTAATGTTGCAACTGAGGCTACAGATGCAACAGCTTTTGCTATTGTATTGGTTGCTGCCGTTGCTGTTGTTGTTGCCATTGTCATTGTTGTTGTGTCTCTGCTGTTATGATTGCCATTTTTCACTGGGCCTCTACTGGTAGTCAGCTCTGATGTTGTTTCGGTTGATGTTGATATTGCGGCTGTTGCTGTTTGTGTTGCTGTTGCTGCTGCCGCTGCCGCTGATGCTGGCAAACTATTGCCATGCAGAGGAAGGGTGTTGTTGTTGCTGCTGCTGCTGCTGATGTTGCTCGTCACAGTCGGCAACAAGCACTCCTTGTTGTTGCTGCTGCTGCTCGTGGAACTGTTGCTGATGATGTTGCTGCTGCTGCTGCTGCTGTTGCTACCAATATGAGGCCCAGTATGGACGTTTTTTGGACACGATTGTTGCATTGGACATGGACACTGCGGCGGATACTCTGTGTTTGGATAAAAAACAATGAAAAATTTATCCATTAAATTACCATTTACATATTATATATATATATATATATATATATATATATATATATATATATATATATTTTTTTTTTTTTAGCTATTTGCTTAAAATGTATTTTTTTATGTTTTCTACCTATTTTTCTACCTATGTGAATTCTGTATTATTTTTTTTTTTTAAGGTTCTTTATTCGTAACATTTTGTGGCATTTTTCTACCTACATATATATTTGTTTATTTGAAATGCTGATGGCTGCTGTGATAAGTGTTGAACTGTTGTGACACACTTTTGTATAAGAACCATACTTTTCCTTACCCATATACGGTCCTTGGAGGCCGCGTGTATAGCACTGGCCGGCGGCACTGCCGCCACCGGGACTATAGCCGGCGTAATAGCCTGGCGGACCCGGATAGTGTTCCAGATGCTGTTGATGTTGGGCCGGCACCAGTTGGGTGCCAGGGGGTGCGCCTGCAGCAACGGCTGCTGCTGCTGCGGCTGCTGCAGCGGCTGCTGCAATTGAGACAGGCTGCTGTTGCTGTTGTGGCGGCACCGCTTGCGGCACTTGTGGCTGTGACAACAACGTTGGTTGCTGCTGTTGTTGCTGCTGTTGCTGCTGCTGTTCATACAGCTCCGGCGGCTGTGGATGCGGATGTGGCGGTCCGGCGTGCTGATAATACGAATAGCGTCTATAGGCGCCCGGCGGTGGTGGCGGAGGCGGATGTGCCGCTGGATGCCCTTGTGGCGGCGGTGGCGGTCCGCTCTGGTAGACCTTGCTGGTGAAATAGGGCTGATAGGCGGGCGGGGAATAGCACATAACCTCGCCCGGATACGGTGTATAATAGTTGGGCGGATATGCCGTCGAATAGTGCATCTGTGCCGCATGCATGGAACGCTGATACGGCTGGACACCCGGATGCCCGGCGGCAGCGGCTGCTGCAGCAGCTGCCACAGCGCTAACGCCTTGATATGGCTGCTGTTGTTGTTGTTGTTGTTGTTGCTGCTGCTGCTGTTGCAACTGTTGCTGATGCTGTTGCTGTTGCTGCTGTTGTTGCAGCTGATGTTGTTGTTGCAACTGTTGCTGGTGATGCTGCTGTTCGAGTTCGGCACTACTGTTCGAATTTGTTGTGGCTTCGTCCTCGTTTAGCTTCTTGATTGGCGTTGTTGCAGCTGCTGCTGCTGCGGCTGCTGCTTGGGCCGCCGCTTGGGCTGCCTGGGCTGCAGCTACTGCTGATGTTGCTGATGGCGGTGGCGGTGGCGGTGGCGCAATAACGTGCGGCGAAATCAGCGGACCCGCCGGCTGATAATAGCCTGTAATCAGAATATAAGCAAAAGAAATAAAACAATTATAAATAAAGATGTTTGATTTGAGATTTTTAAAACCTGTGCTCAGGTCAGGTTTTGCAAACCGGTTCGGATTTAAACCAGGTTACACAATGATAAGAAATACATATTTCAATGCAAAGATTTAAGAAAATAAAGTTTCTAAAGGCAATTCTTTTACTTATGAAATATCTGTTTGTACATATATATAAATACAGTCGAACTTCCATATAACGAACTTGCGTATAACCACGTTTTCTATTCCAGAACCCTGAAATTTGGTTCAATCAAAAACCGATTCTACATTAGGAATTTTCTCTATTAAGTTTTTTCTTGTGCGCTTCGAGATTCGTTACATGGAAGTTCGACTGTATGTATAAGTACAAAATAAATAAAATAGGCAAGTAAGGATATTTTCAATGCAATGTACACTATATTTTCTAAAGATATACTTAATTAATTTTACGTTTAATAATTCTTAAACAAACAAGTAGAAACGTTGCAGTCGGACGCAACCGACTGCGGCATACTCGATACCAGTATTAAAACCGGTAAAAATAGGCCTGAATGCAAGGGGCGGATGCGGCAGGTGTACGCTCCTTACAGATTCTCCGATGCAGATGGAGATGCCACCAACTATTTGCCTTCCAAATTTGGTGACTCTAGCTCAAAGTTGTAAAATGTAGGAAAGGGGGGCTGGGGGCGGTATGGGAGTTGTGGCATCAAAATTTTTGCAGATCTTTGTGAAATATCAATTGCTATCTTCATACCAAATTTGGTGACTCTAGCTCGAAATTTGTAAAAATTGGGGAAAGGGGGTTGGGGGTGGTATGGGTGGGCGTGGCATCCAAATTTTGATGCAGATCTTTGGAAATATCAATTGCTATCCACATACCAAATTTGGTGACTCTAGCTCGAAGTTTGTAAAAAGTGGGAAAAGGGGGTTGGGGGTGGTATGGGTGGGCGTGGCATCCAAATTTTTGATGCAGATCTTTGTGGAATGTCAATTGCTATCTTCATACCAAATTTGGTGACTCTAGCTCGAAAATTGTAAAAGGGAGAAAGGGGGCGAATTGGAGGGCGTGGCTCCAAAACTTGATGCAGATTTTTGGGGGTCGTTGCCAGCTATCTTCTTACCAAATTTGGTGGCTTTAGCTCCACAACTCTGGAAGATACACTCATTCCCGTTTTGACGAAGCGTTGGGGTGGGGGGAGGCTAGGGCAGTATCGGTGGGCTTGGTATCCAAACTTTTGATGCAGTTTTTAGGGGGTCATCATCACCTATCTTGGCACCAAATTTGGTGGCTATAGCTCAAAAACTGTGGGAGATATGGTTTATTTTGACTTAAAAAGGGGGGCTAAAGGGGGGCGGAATGGGGGGCGTGGCTCCAAAATTTGATGCAGTTTTTTGGGGGTTGCTAATAGCTATCTTCTTACCAAATTTGGTACTTATAGCTGTAAGGATATGCGAAATATGTGGATTTATCGGTTTTGAGTTATCGAATTTATCGATTTGCCAGCCCCCAGTTATCGTAGAACCCCCATCTTGACACTTTAATTTACTATCCCATAGATAAAGAGAATTGGAAAGTTTCAAGTCTCTAGCTTGAAGGGTGAAAAAACTAACAACAATACGGAGGGACAAACGGACAGACACCATGACGGACATTGCACAAACCAATATACTCTTTACCTTCGGTATCGAGTATAAAAATTAAAAATTGATATTTTTGGGGAAATTTGGGTAGGTAGAGGTTCGGAGGGTTTTGAAACCGACAGCGTTGGTTCTATGATACGCTTATAATATTGGTGGCATAAAGTGAAAGTTGGTTGGTTAGTTTGGCTTAAAAAAAAAGAAACAACTTAAACAAACAAAAGAAAGAAAGAAAAAACCAGTTAAGCGGGCCCACTTGGTCCACCACCAGCTGGTCTGGTCGTGCAACAATCTCAGGCTAGTCAGTTTTATATCCCGGCTACGAGTACAACATATTGCGGCTAACCCCACCAACTCTTCTCCCTTTTGACAATCACATCAAATACACACAGCGAAAATATGTGTTTCTGATTCATTTCAAAGAATTTCTTTGATTTAGAACTTTGACACTTATTTTAAGTATTTTGCACATCATTCATTTGTATTAATTTAGGTAAAATTGTATCAATTTGTGGATTTTAAGACCATTTGTACTTAATTAAAGTCAAGTACTTGGCACTTGTATTAAGTAATTTTTTAGTTCAATAATTTTTAAGGAGAATTAACTTGATTTAACAGAGTTTTGTCAAACGTTATTTGTCAGTATTCGTTGATGGAAATTTGAAGCTTAATTTTTTTAGTATAACTTCTTTCTCTCTGTGTATAAATAAGTTCGTTTTGTTTTTCCTTTTTGTTGTTGTTGTTATTATTGTTTTACCTCTTCCCAGCATGTGGGCCGCATACAAAATGTCGCGAAAATGATGCGCCGCATGCTGTTGCAAAAACGTGAACGACTCGGCAATGTTGGCCGCTAGCGCAGCAGCGGCGGCAGCTTCGTCAACGCTGGCGGGTAATCTTGGCATTGTTGTTGTTTGTGATGCTGTTGCTGCTGCAGCTGCTGCAGTTGGCATTGCTGCCATTGCAGCTAATGGCGATAGCAACGATGATGAGGCTGAGGATTGTGTGGAACGTTCGGTTTCGCAGGTGCCAGTGCTGCTGCTGGTGCTGCCCACGCTGCTGCAACGTTGCTGCAGTTGCAGTTGCAGTTGCAAGTGCTGTTGCTGTTGCTGTTGTTGTTGCAGTTGTTGTTGCTGTAGATATTGTTGTTGCTGTTGTTGTTGCGAAACTGTTGACGGCGATACGCACAACGTTTTGAGCAGCTCGCCAGAAAGTGGCCGCAATGTTGTTGGCGATTTTTTTGTGGTCTCTTTTAGGCGCATCGCGATTTTCGATTTTTTCAACACTTTTTCGAAGTTTTTGGTTTTCTTTGTTATTAAAAATATATTTCTTTTTGTATATATATATATGTATATTTTTATTTGATTTGTATAATATTTGTATATAAAAATGTTATGAATTGTCAACAAGGAAGTTTTATTTTTAAGGCAACTATATTTTATTTTATTTTATTAAAGTTCTTCAATAAGTTTGCGTCTTTTTTGTTTTTGATCATAACAAGTTTCTCATTTAAATTTGCTGTTAAAAAACATTTAAAAAAAACAAAATCGATATTGTATAATTGTAGTTTTTTCACCAAACACACACACACACACGCACAACTGCGAACGCGGCTCGTAAAATGTTGCAACATGGTTGTAAAATATTTTTATTTTCGTTGATATTTTTTGTTTTTGTCGCGTTTCGCGCGCGCATTTTTGCAATGTTCGAGTTTTTATAAGCGCATTGGTTGCTTTTGTTGTTTGCAGTTGCTTCGTTAAACTTTTATGACTTCAAAAAGTTAATAAAATGTTCGTGTTCCCAAAAGGCGACTACTTGCCACGCCTCACCCCGCCCCCGCAACGACCATTTGCCACCCTACACGCAACAACGACAAAATGAGCTTTCCCCGCTGAATATACGAAATCACATTGTTGATCAGCAAGCCAAAGGACAAAGGTGAAAAGTAATAGAGTTGAGGAATTGAAGAGGGAGGCGGAAAATGGGGTATGCGGTTGGTCAAATGATTCGTTAATGCATTGAAGCATAATGTGTCAACCACTACTGGCCGACAGGTGGCGCTGTAGTACCAATGCAAGCAAAAACAACAAGAAGAAAAAAACTTAATTGCGTGTACCCGAAACGTGAATGTGCCGTTTACTGTGTGTGTGTGTGCGTGTGTGTGTGTGTAGCTTCATTTGCCAACACAGAAGAGCCGAACAGCAAACAGCTGTCGACTTTTCAGCTCTCTCACTACAATACTGTACTGTGCTTGCTTTGCTCTCTGCACAGAAATATCGAGAAGCCAAACCGCACAAACACATACGCACACGGGCGCAGTCACCAGCAGAGCTTCTCAACAACAATGTAACACAAAGTGTCTGTGCTTTGCAAGGCGTTAACATTAACGCCAGCCAAGTGAGCATGCACATTGGTAACAAATCGATAAAAAAAAAAATAAACAAATTAAAAATGATTCCAAAATTAATACTTAAATAATAAAGTAACATTTCAATAATAGGAAGTTATCACACGTAAATCTCATAAAGATAAATTGCACAGCAGACTGCAGTTTATTGAAAATTCTGTCCAATGTGCAGCGCCAGCAGCAGCAGCAGCATGCAGTATAACAGCACGTAGACAAGCGCAGACAGACAGAAGCAGCTAGCAACAACTCACACTAAATACCAACACCAACGATGAAATCGCCCAAGTTGTGGTTCCTTCTCATCGCATTTCTCTTTGTGTGCTACTTCAACAACGAGGCTGTCTGCGCGCTGTGACGTCACTGCAGCAATGACATTCCATAAGACAACAACAATGTTGTTGTTGATTGATATTGCCGATGATGACGTTCTGTCATCATTTACAGCAACTGCCGCACCAAGCCTCTCCTCGTTCAAGTTAAGTAAAGCTTTTTCATGACGCTCTCAAACGCATTGCACTCAACTCTTAAAAGCTTCAAAGGGCAGCCAAGCAAGAGCGGATGAGAGCCAGTTTGCAAGAGTGAGAGGAGGGCAGAGTATGAGTTTTGGCATGCTTTGGTAGGCGGACGACGACGGTTGTCGTGACAGTTGTGTGACGTTAGACAAGGGGGTTTTTTGTTGGGGGCCAGATGCCAGATGGTGGCGGCATTTAAGTGCCACTGTCAGGTGTTATTATTTAATGTCGGCGCGTGTCAAATCCAATAGAATTCTTGTATAAGACGCACATAGACAAACAATTTGTGAGTGAACCAAAGTCTGCACTTGACCTACAACACAAGCTGACTTTGCGTGTGTAAAATGTAGCGACAGGGAGAGAGAGAGAGAGAGAAAAGGACAAGAAATAGAGAAACTTAAAAGGAAGCGAGATCTAAGGAAAATCACGCTAAAGAAGAAAATGTTCAACATTTCATGAACACATCATTTGCATTTCGACTGTTGCTTTTAAGGCTCCATCTATCTATCTCTATCTCTCTCTTTGCCTCTCTCTCTCTATCTCTTTCTATCTTTCTCTCTCTTGCTCTACCAGTCATCAAGGCTGAATATTTAATCAAATTGAGTGGCATCAGCATTATTGCAAAATGCCATAACAATATTAATAATATAACGACAGCTTGCACAACAACAGCAACAACTACATTATGCATAATCAATATATGTACATATGTATCCCGCTGTGGAACCCCAATTGAGATAGACATCGCATAATTGTATTATGTGAAAAATTCAAGGAATTTATCGAATTCCTTTTTTTGACATGAGAGCATTTCTTCGTTAGGTCATAAATACCTTAATCGGTTTCAAGGATAAAAAACTTGCAAAATTTCATTGTTTCCCAACATACACATGAAATTTCTTCTGATAAAGCTATGATGTTCGAAGAAAGTGATTTGTTAATGAATAATATATGTATATAATAGCTAAGTCTTGTATAACGCGGACTTTTTCTGGAACTTAACCGCCACGTTATACGAGGAAGATCTGTACCTTTAAAAATCGTAGCATGTCAACTTTGAACACTAACTTTTCGTTCATTCAATAATTGTTCCAGCTGGTGAGTTTCCTTCCCCAACTTATATATGCGTTTTAATTTCTCGAAATGTTATTTAATGGAATCTACGTAATCTTTTTGCGCATTTGTTTAACAAATTCAATTAGCATACCATATTAATTCTCCCTCTACCTCTCTCTTTCAATTGATGAAGCTTCAACCCTTCCCCAGTTGAAAAAGGTTTAGCTCGGTTCCTTGGTTAACGCTAATGAGACGATCTTGAATCACGTGAGAACAATGTGTACATTAACTATTTAGCTACGTTGTAATAAACAGCACTTAAAAAGGTGAGAAACACATGTAAGACACCTTTTATTTAATTAATACCCTAAGCGTATGAATTGCAATTGAAAAGGGTATAACAATTTTGTGCAAAAATATGTAAGAGCAAAAAGGAAGTATCTACCGACAGCATAAAGTATATATAGACTCAAACAACCATATAACGAATCTCAAGCGGACAAGAATCGAATTCGTTTTAAAATGGATTTTTGATTGAATTAAATTCCAGGGTTCTGGAAATAAATTCGTATTATAGCAATCTTCGTTACACGGAAGTTCGTCAAATCGAAGTTCGACTTAATGTAAACAGTCCGTCTAGAGACTTAACGTTATGATTTGTAGTTTTTGTGTAACTCGCGCACTCGAAATTGGTCAAGAAACACCGGAGACATGGAATAGTCAAGTTGGAATTGAAGATCATAAGCGTAAGTTGAAGGTCAGCTAAGGGTATCTTCAAGTCGAGCTTTCTCGACTAGATCCCTTCTTACTTGCTTTCAGTTTGATTCGATGGACAATTAGCAGGCGGCGTGGTCTTAGCCAATTAAGCGACGTGATGAGCAACATCCCCGCCACACACACACACACACACAAACACACACAGAAAGGGGAGAAGGGTCTAGCGCGCGCTCCGTTGTGTTGGGGCATTATAACCAAAGTGAATAATTACGCACAATTAAATGCACGCAAAGATGTGGCATGGCCAACATCACCTCACCTCACCTCCCTAACGCCACGCTTCTAACCTAACCCAAGCAAGCAGCCGAGCGTCACAAAGCTGCCGCACCTGTTGCATCAATGGAGCAACGAGGACGGGGAAGAGCGGCGTGTGAAAGTCACCGCCTTTTGTTGCATCCACGATACGTTCCTGCTGCTGATGCTGCTCTTGCGTCTGCTGCTGAGATGTTGCAAAAGCAACTTTCTCCTTTCACAGCATCGTATAACAAGCATTGGAATTTATAGTATGCATCGATCGATCGAACGATCGAGCGAGTGTTTAAGCATGTCTGGGTGAAAGGTAAAAGGGGGCCACAACACACACGCACACACACACACACACTTACAAACACATACAGAAATTGCAGTTGTGCTCGTTCAACCAATTCAAAATTGAGCCACATCACCAAATTGAAATACTCATCATATAAATACTTATGTATGAGAAAAGTTATTTACCAAAAAATAAGAAAGAAAGAAAAAAAAACAACTACAACACTCAATTATAACAATAAAGTATATTGTTCAAAAAAAGGTTTAGGATAGAATGCGGCATTCTGGAGTATAACAAGTAGAGTCTAAGAGTAGAACAAGTATATTTTCGCACAATATGCATTGAGTATTATTTATTACGAATCTACTTGACGATGAAATCGACTCCGTTCCGTTCTTTTTTCCCCCTAACCTTGATCGGTGCTCGAGCAACTATTTGATTCATGAACAATTTCATGTTATTTATGCTTCGTTCGTCTTCTTTGAGATCTCAATTCCAGTACTTACTAAAAAGACCGATTCTTTTTATACCCTGAACCCATTAAATGGGTAAATAAGGGTATAATGGTTTTGTGCAAAAGTATGTAACAGGCAGAAGGAAGGACCTCCAACCCCATAAAGAGTATATATTCTTGATCAGCATCAACAGCCGAGACGATATAGCCATGTCCGTCTGTCCGTTCATCTTTCCGTCTGTCCGTCTGACCGTCCGTCCGTCTGCATGAGCGCGTCGATCTGAGAGACTACAAGAGCTAGAGACTTCAGATTCTCAATATAAGTTCTCTTATACCATAAGCAGAACAAGTTTGTTTCAAACTATCGATAACTATTCTAGTTTCCGATATACACATGCAATCGATTACAAAAGAATATCGAATTTGAAAAATGTAAAAATGGGGGTTGAAATAATTGGTAACGACACAACTTTTCTGAAAATTTCGTCCAAATCGGTTAAGAAACACCAGAGATATCGCATTGAATCGATTGAAATTAAATCAGCCCCGAGCCCATGAAATGGTTTTGTGACTTTAGGTTATTTGTTAATATGTATAAGAAGGTAACCAAGAAAAACAAAAACATTTAAGAAAATAAAATTATACATAATAACCAAAACCAAAGTCTTTGATGAATTTAATATATTTATTGCAACTGGGTTCAGGTTTTCTCAGACCTCACTTATTTCTTGATCTGTTTCGGGATATTCCCAATCAACGCAACAAATGTTGGACTATATATTTTCTCGTTGAATATACCACAACGTTAACGGTAATTTTTTAAATATTTTTTATTTAAATTTTTTTTACGTTTTATACATAAGTTATTGTTAGAAAATTAAGTTTATTGAAAAGTATTAAATAAGAATTTTTGGTGGTTTGTAAGTATTAAAGTTGGAAAAGTTCTTGAGCAATTATTATGCAGCCACAACAATGAAAGGAACGCAACAGCAGCAACAACAACAACAACAATGCATATTTAATAATAATAAGAACACCAACAATTCATAGAGATAATAAATGAACGGAAGCCGCAGTCGAAAAAGAAGAGAAGCAGAAACAAAAGAAATAAATACACAGTTGAAAGGTAAGGCAGCAGCAGTCTGGTTAGCTCTTCGCCCTTCCCTTGTGCAACATCTTGCCACTCCTGGCAAAAACGAAGAAGACTTGGCCCAAACGTTGGCGTGCAGTCAACAGTAAAACTCAAATATTGTAATTATGCAAAATACATAATTTACTTTGAATTAACAGCTGAAAAAACCAAAAAAACAAAAAGAAGGAAACAACAGAAACAGAGAAATACAGAGAACAATGCGGCCAAAAGGAATTGTGCGGCATAAAATGATATTGAAATTGGCCAAGAGAGATAAGCAGCAACAGTTGCTGCGGCAAACTGCTGAGGCGTTGCCCAAATGCCGCTCGACAAACTGAAATAAAATTCAATTAAATTGCAAGCGGGCCGACCGCAACGCTTCGACGGTCAACACAACAGGTAACAACAACAACAGCAAACAGGTAAAAAAAAAAAAAAAAAAAAACAGAGTCAAGAGATGAGTGTCATCCGTCAGCCTGACTTGCGGTTTACTTCTTGTTGGCGTGTGTGTGTGTGTTTTGTGGCACCTGCCACAAGCCGCCAAGCCAACATTGTCAGCTGTGCCGGCTGTTAAATATGCGCGAGGATCTTAAGGAAACTAGCCCAGAGCCAAACAAAGAAATATTATCATACACACATATAACAACAGCAGCGTGGTTTCTTCTTAATAATTATTATTATCATCATCATCATCATCATCATCATCATCATCATTATTATTATTATCAGCAGCCAGCTGCGATTGGGGGAACCCGAACAAAATATCCAAGAATTAAGGTTAAGGAAACGAAACGAAAACTTAAGAAACGCCCAATTCTTTGTTTCAATTGAACGGATAAACTTATACACTACGACTAGGAGATACCCTGCATGTATGTATGTGTGCTCGAGAAAGCTCCAAACTTTCAATCTAATTCGATAACCAAACATATTTGAGACAAGTAAATAAGAAGATTGAGTTTAATTGTTAGTGCTTGAATCGACTGAGAACATGATTTAAGCACAAGCGAATTTTAATACATCACAATGATGCCAAGTTAATCTTCAACATGATAATCTTGATTCTTTCGCCTTTTGCCAGCCAACAAACTGTAATCCTGCCCCTTCTGGCCCGCTGCCTCCTAACGAAAGGAAATTGACAGCTGCAACATTGTATTGGCCCAGAAAAGTAAAACAATTTGCCAAACAAGCTCAGCAAGTTGAAAGAGGATAGGCGGTGGTGGGGTGTGGGTGGCGTAGGGGTGTCTCTTTGGAGTTAGAATAAACTTTATGTTTTCTAGTAGAAGTTAATGAAATTGATAAAAGATTTACATGCAATAATGTTTATATGCATATGAAACCATAAACATTGAGATGAGGCTTGAACAAATACTTATAAAATAACAACAGAACAACAACAACACAGAGAGACAGAAGACGTAGAAATGTTGCACATTAGACAACACACAATAAAATATATACTTACATGTCTGCTGTCTCTCTCTCTCTCTCTCTCTCTCTCTATCTCTCTCTCTCTATCTCTATTTCACTTACACACACACACACACCTGCACTCTCTTCCTCGCTTAATCACTCTCTGTACATTAAATTTTATTTTACTTCAGTTCAAAAAGGTATTCTCTCTCATTTTTTTTTTCTCTCTCGTCTTATGAATGTTTTATATTTTATTTTCGACTTTTTCACTTTTTGTTGTTGGAATATTTAATTTTGTTTATTTAAGTTTTTAAGCCGCAAAACTATGTGTGTGTGTGTGTTACGTGTAGGCCAAGTTAAAACCGCAAGCAAAATCAAATGCAAATAAAAAACCTAATAAAATTGCAACAGTCACGACGGCTGATCGACTCGTAAATACACTATAAACATGCGCCAAAAATGCCAGAAAAATAAAATACCAAAAACTTTGCAGACAAATAAAATGTTAGTAAAAATACTAAACAAAATTATAATTTATAACGCAAATTTTACAAGCAAAAAATAAAATACAATAACAATAAAAAACTTAGTATTTTATTGCTTTTAGCTTTGTTTTAAATTAATTCTTTTTAATGTACCAGTTTTTGTTGATATTGAGTATTGCTGGCCGTTTATGGCACATATTTATTCAATAGCTTGGATCGTCGCTTTTAAAAGCAAGCAAACTCAAACTATAGAATTCGAAACGATATATAAAAAGATGATGTAAAGTTAAGTTAAGCTCAAAATCAAGCGTCTGCCAAACAAATTAACACATTCCTATTAGCATTTTTGCACACACACACACACACACTTACATGATTGAATTGATGCAAGCTTTTAGGTCAAATCAACTTGCTTAAGAGATTTTGGCCGAGGCCCACAAAAGTTTTTCGACTGAAACCTTTAAGTTGACGCAAAAAACGACAACTTAAGATGTCGAAACATGAATTCGAATCAAAACTGATTATCACTTTAATACATATATGATAGATCTTTTTGTTTTTTTGTTTTTTTTTTGAGTAAGAAGTTTTCGATTTTGTGAAATCAACAATAATAGTACGAGTGGAAGTTTTTGTTTTTGCTTGCGAACCACAAACTGGCGCTTGAGTATATAAACAAACATATAAGTAAGTATTGTATTTGTTTATGTGTTTTGATGGCCAAGCCAAAAGAATAAGCAAACAAAAGCAACAAGAAGCTTTAGCTCAAGATACAAGATAAAAAGAATTAGAATAAATAAATAATAAAGTATGAAAATAAAACAAATTAAAAAAAAATAAATAAATAAAACAAATTTTTGTTTTTAAAATATGTATTTAAAAAAAAATATAAATTAAAAATATATAAATGAACAAAACATTAAAATAATATTTAAAAACAAAACAAAAATCATAAAAATTATATGAAAAAAAAGATTTAAGACATATTCTTTAAAATATTAGTATGAATAGTTTTAAAAAAAAATACTAGATTAAATATTAAAATATATGTATGTTAAAAAAAATTTGCATATAAAAAATGCAAACAATAATGAAAAATAAAATATATAAGTTTCAAAAAGAAAAATGTAATTAAAAAATGTACTCAAAGAAAATTTAATTATTGAAAACACAAAACTCCGATATTTGAAATAATACAAAAAATTTATAATTTTAAAAAAGTATTCAAAACATAAATGAAAAAGAGAAAATATTTAAAAAAAAAAAAAATTTTGATGTTGAACAAAATTAATAGCTAATATTTAAGTTAAAATAACAATAATTGTACAAACATTTAAAAAATGGCAATCCAAAATTAATCCACATGGTAAAATGTTCGTGCATTTTTGGGCGTGACAAATAAAGTATTTGTGCTTTGTTGTTGTAGTTGTAATTAATATTGAAGTTTTTGTTGCATTTATGTTTGTTTGTGAATTTTGTATTGTTGTTGTTGTTGTTGTTATCACATGTTGCGTTTTCTATTGTTTGTCCTTAGCGTTGTTTTGCTATCTTTTTAAGTTTTGTTGTAAGCATTGCTTTGTTGTTGCTGTTATTGTTATAAATACACAACAAATAAAGCAACAACAACGAATTGAACAATGAAAAAAAATCCTCATCAACAATACATATTTCTGACCGAGTGGCGACAGTATTTTTGTATCTAAAAAAAACTTTATTAGCTTTTGAAACTGAAACTGTGTCTTCACAGTATCTATGTTGAAATAGTACATAAATACTTATTTATTGGCTTCTCGAAAAAAATTATGATACATTTTACTTCTCAATAGCACTTAAAAACAATCTTACAAACACACACACACACACACACACATACATACATGCATACGCTGGTCTCTCCGCTTAGAGCAAGTTACTTTCTAGGCGGGGTGGGTGGCAGCGCGGGGTATGGGATGGTGTTAGGGAGGGGAGGAGGGAAAGTGTAAACGTGAGTATTATGTTCAGCAGTTCGGGCAGACCGACTGAAAAAAAAAACATGTTTGGGTCGCGCCGATCGAGGCTTCCGGTTTCATCGCTGTTGTTGTTGTTATTTTCATAGCGTAAAGTAGCATTTGACGAATGCGAGAAGCCGCCGACGACGACGGCGACTTCGACGGCGACGGCGACTGTAAAACGAATTAACATACGAAACTATGCGATAAAGTGTGGACTTACTTTGATAGGCAAGGCAAAGCCGGAAAACGCTCAGATACACTGGCAAAAAACAAACAAACAAACAAAAAACCTATTAAGAAGCCGCCTCCAGAAAAGAAATCTCAACAGAAACATAATTGTGAACGTATGTGTGCTATCCAATTTCGATGAAAAACCCGGGAGGGTTATCGATATTTTCAAACGAACTTGACTACATTGACTTTTATGTTTTGATCATGATCAAGAATACATATTTATGTACATATGTCTTTAGGGACAATTCAAAAATTAAAATAAATAAGAAAATGTCCGCGCAGTGTTGTATGCTTATAGTTAGCGACGCTGGCGACGACGCGCTGCTATGCGAAGGTCACACACCAGCAACGACTAACGAAAACAACGACAACAACAACAACAGCAACAGCAACTGTGTCTGCTCAGTGGTGATTGTTGTTGTTGTTGTTTCGGGCCAGCAGTGTGCTTCGTAGGCGGCGCTGAAGACGAAGGCGCTCATAACGCAGAGTTGCCAACTGAGAGCTAAGAATTAAGAAAGTGAGTTTGAGTGAGTGAGAGAGAGAGAGAGAGAGACAGAGAGAGTGGGCGAAAGAATTGATATGCAATTCCGTTGCAGAAAATTTGTCAACAGAAGACGAAGAGAGAATGAAAGCTTTGGAAAAATGCAAAAAGAAGTAACAAAGGTAAAGTCGAGTGAGTGAGCAAAGTGAATACACTTCCCTCCGTATATCATTCACATTGTATATTATTGCCACAAATTTCGAGAGAAAAATCATTCATAAAAGTGAATACTGTACAGCGCAAAGAATCACTTAATTGTGATTTATATATTACATTATCAAATGATAATATTAAGACACCAAACAACTAAACGAATAATACAATTAACATATTTAAATGTATTGCAATTTAAGGCCCATTCATATTCGTATTTTCAGAAACTTGAAACGAGTAACAAACTATTAAAGAATTATATATATATTGAGAGCAAAAATTCATAATAATTACGCTTGACTCGGTTTTATTTTTTATCTTTTTTAACTAACGAGCTGTAAGCCAAAGCGCTTTTAACGACTCCCGATAATATCTGTAAATACTATAATGCCCGCATGCCCATATATGTACTACATAGAACATTATAGAGTCGACTTTTTTGCACACTTGCAAGGGTATGTGTGTGTGTGTGTGCAGCTCTCTGACATTGCCGAACAATTGCGTAGACAAAACTAGAAACGATAAAGAATGTGCTAGTAGAGAAAGTTGCACTAGGAGATACCCTGCAACCTTGACCTTACGCTACAATCACTGTTTTTATGATGACTAAACTTCAATATTTGATATTTCTGATGGTTTTCATTCAATTTTGATGAAATAATCACAATTTTCGAATACCTTAAATTTACGATTTTATTGTTATCGATTCGTACTTTGGGAATCGAAACTGTTATCGATAACTTAAAGCAAACTTGATCTGATATAGTATAGTATGAGTTTTATCTTGTTACAAAAATGTACACAAAACCATGATACCCATTTTACCCATTAATATGGGTTCTGGGTTTAAACATTGCAAGCAGCAACGGTTTAATTGCGTTTTCTAGTGTTGCCACAGATATGTCGGAGTCGAAGTCGAAGTCGGATCTGAATGGCATGGCCGGCCTGCATGTTTATTATTTATGAGTTGTTGCGATTCGATTTCGAGTTTACTTCGAGTATATGTATTTATGTATATATATATACAAGCATTCATTCATATTGAAGGGGGCCACTGAGTTGGTTGGTTAGAGTTGCGTTTTCTGTGCTTCAAATGCAAATTTGCCAAACAGTTCCCATAGCAAAAGACAAAAAAATAAAAAAAACCATAAAAAAAAGTCTGCCTAGGGGCTGTGTCAGGAGACAGCAACTAGCAACAACAACAACAACAAATTGTCGCTCAAGGACATTTTTCAATATACTACGTCGCAAAAGAAACGAGTTTCAAATGCCATCCAAAACGAGAAAAAAGAAAAGTTAACTTAAAAAAAAAAAAACAATTTAAAGAAGCCCAAACATAACCCTAAAGTCCAGATGACAGACGTAAGTGTGTGTGAGTGTGTGTGTGTGTGTATGTGTGTGTGTGTGTATTGGAAGGGACAACCCCTAACTTCAAAACATTGTGAAACTTGCCACCAACTGATGCAACTCATAAGCTCCGAAACCGAAAGAATATGCCAAAATCATAATGTTTGTATGCTGGGAAGAGGAGTTATTGAAATGTTGACATTGATTAGTTAATACCCTTTGACTCGTTGATAGGGTATACCAAAATAGATTTATTGTTCTACAAACATGTACACATAGTTCAGTCGGTTTTCACTTGCCTCAATGCTATTGTCACATGCCGAAACAAAAATGAAAAAATATTTGATAAATATTTAAACAGTTTTCTTTTTTTGTTCTGGCATATTAACAACTGTTACGCAGTAAAAAACCTAAGCAAATATTGATAAACACGTTGAAAAAATATCTTAAAAGCCGAATTAGCTCAAAAAATGAAATTGATTCGAAAAGACAACAAATAATAAATTAATTTGCTATTGCAAAAGAATTACACCACAGTGAAAGCAAAAGTAGTTGATAAATAAATAGTTAATTTAATGACAGAATTACTTAAGAACAAAAAAAATTAAGGGTACTACTTGATACTCTATCCTGTGATAACAATGATTAACAAGGCAATGATGATTATAATGATGATGATGATATCAAGAACCTACGCTGCTGCGTCATAGCTTATGAAATTGAAGCAACAGCTTTTTATTGCTGCCACTTCTCGATTACGCATACGCCGCAAGCAAGAAAAAAAAAACACAATAACAACGACAACAATAACAACAGCAAAAGGGTAACCAGAGCGCAAGAGAGTAAGGAGAACAAGAGAGCGAGCAAGTGAGTGTGAGCGTGTGTGAGTGTGTGTGTGTGAGAGTGCGTAGGGCAGGTAGTAGGAAGCAACGGTAAAACGGATGGCAAACATATTAGCGACCGGCTTAAGTGCAATCCCATTCATGAGCGTACAACTGAAACGGATAAGCGCCGCGCCGCGCCGCGTCGCAATACAAAAGTGAGAGGGAGAGGGAGAGAACAAGGTGTAGACGAATTTGAAATGGGACATAAGGATGAGTACGAGAGTGTATTAAAGCGAGGAGTATAAGGAGGAGTATGTGAATGCTTGGTTGCTTTCTTGCTGCCTGTCTCCCTTTAACACTCATAGTATGTGTGTGTGTGTGTGTGTGTGTGTGTACGTTTGTGTGCACGTCCTGCGCGCGTGCAGAGTCGGCAGACCTAAGAACACACAGACAGAGGGAAATAACTGACTGACTGACTGACTGACTGAGTGAGTGGCAACAACAGCCGCTTCTTATTGACATTGGAGGAATTGCCTTGCCTTGCCTTGCCTTGGCTTGGCTTGGCTCGGCTCGGGTAACACCCGGCGCAGATGCTAAATAAGAAGCAGGAATTAAAGTGCAAAGGCACAAGCAGCAGCAGGAGCAGCGGCAGAAAACAGAAACAACAACTACACAGCGCTGCTAAAGGTGTGTGACAACAACGGTAACAGACGCCCAAAAAAAAAATATATAATAAAACAAAAAAAACGAGGAAGACGCAATTAGGCAGCAGGAGAGTTTTGAGCAATAGTATGTGAGTACATTTGTATGTGTGTATGTATATTTGTACGTATGTAAGTGTAGTGTACGAGTACTAAGTGTACTCACAATGCCAGGGATACCGAATCAAAATAAGAAGCATTATGGAATGCATTACAAAATGTATTTGGAGAGAGCACAACAATAGTTAAGTAGAAAATGTTTTCAAAGCTCTTGATCATGAAAAAAAAACACAACTAAACATTTTTAAAGCGCACTTTACAAGTACATATCTTGCGATATTCAAAACTTTTAAAGATCAAAGATCGATAGCCGTACATATTGTCAAAAAAAAAACAAACTTTTAATCGAGCAGTAAAATAAATGTTGATTTTAAGACATGAATATTAGGAACATTTTGACTTTGCTATTTAATAAGTCATTTAAAATTTAATATGTTTTATTTGCAATTAACATTTTACTTATCAAAATCAGAAACACTTCAAAACAAATAAAGATTTGTTGAAATATATTTTTGATCAGAGTTATTTGACAAAAAAAAATAAAACTTGACGATGATTAATGAAAAGAAAAAGAAGCCTAAGAACAAATTTTGTTTTTCTAGAATGTTGAATTTTCAATATCATATATGTATACATATGTGTTTCTTTCTTTCTGATAGAGCCTTTATGATATTTGTACAAATTTAAAAACCCAATTGATTGTGTGTATGGTACGGCGGTTTGTCATCATTCCAGAACTTTATGCTATGTTTTTTCCCTAAATAAATTTAAACAAAACTCTAATCATATTTCGCCGACGCTTTGGAATTTGTTGTTGCTGCTGATATTGCTGCAAATTTAGCGGGAAAACAAAAAGAAAGATAGAAATAAAAAACAAATTCCATTATCAGAAAGCAGCAGCACAGCACACAAGTGTAAAATTCACAATGTATGTATTAGTATGTTTTGACTTCTAATTTCGAGTAATTTCTCGTTCTCATTTAGACTCATTTCAATTTGTTGTTGCTCGTGTTGCACGTTGTCCAGGAAAAAATTGATGAAAACTTGTTGCTCCTTTGCACAAAAAAATGTATATAAAAAAACAACAAAACTTGTGCTGTTGTTGTTTTTGTTGTTGATGTTATTTGTTGCAGCAGCCAACAAATAAAATTGCCAAATAAGCGATGGAAATTTTGTCAGGCGCAAACTTGTTGCGTTGCATCTGTCTATGTGTATGTGTGTGTGTGATGCTTTACATGCGCATGTATAAGTAAGCGTATTCGTGTGTGTTTGTGAAGGCTTACTTTTAATTATATTTATTATTTTGTGTTTAATTTTGATTTGTTGCTTTTATTTATGCATTGCTCATTGCAAGCGCATTTTCATTTGTTGCGCACTTTTCACTAAAAAACAAAAACAAAAACAAAACTTAGAAGCAAAACACAAAAACAAGCGTTATTTGTTGTTGCTGATGCTGTTGTTATTGTATTATACGCGATCGAAATGAATTTGAACGTCACCGTCGTCATAAGCGCACACATATGTTTGTGTGGATGTGTGTGTGTGTGTGTTTGTGTTTGTGTGTGTGCGATAGGGCGTATGAGCAACGGCTGAGGCGAAAACTTTGCCACTTTGTTGCGCTGCGTTGTTGTCTGCGCGCAAAAAAAAAAAAAAAACAATACACACACACACACTAAAAACAAAAGCAATGTAACGCGCAAAAAAAATAAAACTAAAAAAAAAATATGTAGAAACAACACGTCAAAGTAACGCGCAAAACTTTACACTGACGTTGCTGCTGCTGCGACCGCGGCGGCGTCGTCGTCGTCGCGTTGTTAATGCGGTATCTCCGCGCGTTGTAAGCGAGTCGACAGGTAGAGCAGCACTGAAAACGTACGCGCTGAGCGCATCGCCTAAAACACGACGACGACGACCACAGCTACAACGACAGCGCCGACAACGAAGACCACGAGTACGACGACAACGACGAGCAACAGCAACAGCGCTGTGACTTGAAGAGAGAAGGGTACCAACAACACGTTTGACTAACTGAGAGAACTTAAAAACAAAACAAAAAAATATTTAAACTCGCATATGAGCGAGAGCAGCTGTATTGTTGCTGCTATTGTAATGCCTTTTACATTGTGTGGTCCACTTGGTACTCGTGGTCGGACAGGCAACTGTAAAATTTGCTCGCGTTATGCAACAGCGACAGCGACACACAAACGATTCTGATTGGTTGCAGGACATACGAACCGAACTAGCCGAACTCAACGAGCCGAGCGTGAAGCTCTCCCTCTCTCGCACCACAGCAATACAAAAACCAGCACTGACCGCTCTTGTAGTCTGTGCTGGTCAAACATTTGAGCGCTTTATGACTTTGGCGGCGGCTGTGGGAGGCTTGAGTTTTCTAGAAAAAGAAAGGTAGCGAAATGTTTGTCGCTTAAATCGGAGTCGCCATGTTACATGTAACGGGAACTTGTTATCGTTATCGAACACACACATTAGCATTGTCCTGATGATCAGTTTGGAAAGGACTTGCAAACAACAAATCTCGAACAACAATAAACAAATTTTAATTTCCATTTGACAAAATTTAATTCTTTTTTAAATTATGTGCATAGGATATATTTTTTAACGCAGGATGTTTAAGCTGTGCATCGGCAAGTTTACGATGTGGCAATTAGCTTAATACATTTTAGAATAGTTTACTATCAGGTCTCAAGCGATTCGTATAAAACGAACAAAAATCTCAATGCCAAATTTTTTTCATTTGACGGTAATAGAAAGTAAATAAGGTTTTAAATCGATGTCAATGTATTAAAATCAGTTTTTAGCTCTAATATACTATAATGTCGATAACCATTACATACCGAAACAGCGATAAAGCATTGAACTCATTGATACCCTTTCTGCATCGAAATTGGTTTATCACTATAAAATATACCAATTAAGAATATGAGCAGGCCAAGGGTATATAATCATCGGCATGCCATAATATGGCTGCTTTTATTTAATTTTTGGCGAAATGATTTGTTTGTTTTTCATTGGGCTTTTGTTATTGCTGCTGTTGATAAACAAATTCTTGTCACACCGAAGAATCTGTTGAATGTTGTTTAGTTCTTTGTGCTATAAATTATTTTTGCACATATTTTTTTTTTTTTTTTTTTGATAAGATAAGCTGCCTTTTTTCTGTTCGTGGTTTTTTTTTTTTTTTTTGGCAACAATTCGAAGAAAAGAAGCCATATGCCAGTAGTATATGTATATACATTTATGTATACAGTATACTGAATACTGATTAATATTGAACACTGGGACTAAGACGTTGACAAAGGGGTGGGTGGAGTTGTGGGAGGGTGGGGGGAAAGTTTCGCATAACCAGCCGCAGTGACTCATAAATATGGTAGTGAATACAGTAAGTCCATTTAAAAGGTGAATCATTCATGGCACCCAAATCCATCCATCCATTTATTTGAACATTTTTCGCCCTTGACCCGCCGTTGCATTTTTTGCCCAAATACAGTAGTGTCTGCATATGGTGCACTAATTTTTTCACATTAGCAAAGACAAAGGTAAATGCAAGAGTTCTTAGGTTTAATATTGTTCACAGCGAGAAAAATTAATTCAAACGTGTGGTTTCACTAAGAATAGAATTGATGAAATCGAAGTTTTCATGTTGACTTTTACTTGAATCAAGTTTATTTTTTCTTATTTCTGTACTATTTTGACTTGGTTTAACTATTTAATACTTATTATAAGTAATTTGTTCTTAACCCATGAATGGATTCTAAGACTAATACTTTATTTATTGTTATTCAAACTTTCATTACTTGTATCTAGACCATATTCACTTATATTCATAAAATCATAAAGGGATTTGACTTAAAATAACCTGAATTCAGCTTCATTTCTACTTGATTAAGGTTTATTTTTTGATCACGCTCAGAAAATGTTGTATTAAATCATGAATTAATTTTATTAACACTTAGTTTAAACACTTAATTTTTACTATAAATAAGAATGATTTTTGAGATGTTAATTTTTTGTTGGCGTTCACTATATTGTGTATTCACTTTATATCCATATAAGACCATCATATATGTTTGCTTGCATGTAAGTTTGTGCATCGTTTTGTATCTTTTTATGTACATCTCGGACATTAAGGGCAGGCTCCCGAAATGCAATGGTGAAAGTTGCTGTTATGTGTTGGAAAATGCTGACCCTCAACTTGGTAAGAGTCCCCAAAACGGTGTCCACGTGAGGGGAGGGGGGGAGGTAGGGTCGAAAGGGAAGGCAAACAAATGTTGTCTGATATCTAATTTTGTTTTCTATTTTTTCCATGTTGCTCACGTTTTTTGAGCCAAATTTGTATATGTCTATGTATGTATGTATGTGTAAATAATATGTATGCACATAGTTGGTTTTTGTTTTATGCTCTTGACCATGCTGGCAAACTTGTTTGAAAGCCTACACAACAAAAAAAAAACTCGACACCGCAACCCGCCATTGTCTTACTAAAAAGTCTACAACAAGTTAGAAGAGAGCTGTAACGTTGATGGATATAAAGTTTGGACTTGGACTTGGACTCGTCTATGCGGAGTCTTTTGGTAAGAAGCGCCAGCAAAATGGTAATCGTGAGATTTTTGGCACACATGTGTGTCGGACGGGCCAGAAATGCAAAGCAGAACGGAAATGAAAAGTGGACGCACACGAAGAACAGACACAGAGAAAGGTAGAGGTAGAGAGAGCGAGCGAGAGAATGAACATATATGCAAGATAAATGGTGTGAGGGTGTGAGAAAGGTGATGCGCGGGTGCTGGAGAAGGGGATAATAATGTCAAAATGGTCACGCTTACTTGCACCTTGGCCAGCAGAACTTCGTGAGAACGCAAAAGAGTCTAGGGACAACAACAATATAACCAGAGTAAAAAAGCCTCCAAGCGTGCAAAAGGTTAACTATGAAGATCAGCTACGGTGTAGGGTAGATAGAGAGCGAGCGAGCGAGACAGAGAGAGAGACCAAGTCAAGTACGAAGGGAACTCAATAAATGATTAAGTGTTGTGATAATCAAAATTGTCGACGGCTGACAGAAATGCAGTACTCTGTCTTAATTTCCTAAAAGATCCATGAAACAAAACCAAGTAGAACTTGCTTTAGTCGAAAAAAAAGGGCGCTTGGGTTGTAAAAATACTCAAGAAATGGAACTGGCAATAAAGGAATACAATACACTGGCAAAGTTTTTGAAGTAATGCTTCCTTATTAATATTGTATGATCCCAAGTGTTTTCCTCAAATCATATCATTTTGTTTTGTGACCTTAAATTCAAATCAAATTTAAACTGTTTTTGGAATTCATAAAGTGGAATTTAGAATGATGTTTTAAGAACTGTTTTTTTTTTCTGGCTTTCCAACTAAGTTAAAGGCATCTGACCTCTGTACCAAACTTAAAAGGACAACTAGGGGGGTTTTCAAAAATATTTTCCACAGGATCAACAAAACAGACCTTATAAATATTTTTATTTGCCTTTTCATTATCTATTTATCAGAAAGAATTAACTTAAATCTAATGTTATTTTAACCGCAATATTTATGACATTATTTTGATAGAGTTTTAAAACTCGAAAACATTTATATATACATATATATGTTTATATTAATAGCAACGCTTAAACTCTGGCCAAAATCCATGTTTCTTTCAATATCTCACATTCCTTTTGATCTCATGATGATCCCAAAGTACGCTGTTGTTGTGGATGTGGTTTTATCGATTTTCAGGTTTGTTTTTGAAATTTTTTTTGGCAGCCCGACTTTTAACCTTGACACACAATGCAAAACAGTCAATCGGGGGATAGAGGAGGAGAGATGCGAGAATTTAAGACAAGGACAGCACACACACACACACACATACAAATACTCGTACATGCACACACTGACAGAAAGTGGACACCGTCCATTATTCTAGAGACCCGCCCGAGTGGGCGTGTTGCAATTTCAACAACTGTTTAGCATTCCTTTTCTCTCCCTCTCTTCGTCCCTATCCGTCTTCTTCACCGTCTCTCTCGCTCTCCTGCCCTCTCTTTTAAGCACTTTCAGCTACTCATTTGCCTAATAGAACAATTATCGACGCCTACTGTGCTTCAAGCTCTAACAAGTTGTTGCTGTTGCTTTTGCCTCATTTTGGGGGCGTGTTGCATAAACACCTCACACACAAGCCTCATCATAATGTTAATGATTATGCTGATGATGATTGATAGTAATAAGCAACATGTATAACTAAAACATAAGCCAACAGGTTGAATATAGGACTAAAGAAACAATTTTAAGATACTTACTAGTAGAGTTTTATCGTCTAGTTCAGCGTTAAGTCAATTGAAGTACTTACAAAATTGAATGAACGAACTTAATGCTTGTTGTTTAGTTCATATAGTTCGTACTTTCGTTGAAACAAATAAATTTTAGTTAAAAGCCAAACAACTAACCTAAAAAGTCGTCTACCTATAGATTAAAATCTTAGCTAAACATAAGTGTAGGGTATACCCTTAAGCATATATTTTAAGAACTTCAACTTTTAATTTAAGATTTAGATTTGTATTTATTGGGTTTTTTTTTTTGGGAATTTCCCAAACCACGCAACAAATGTTTGATCACAAGTTTTCTTATTAAAATTCCCTCTGATAATTATTTGAGTACTTCATTCAATAACAATTTCTTTAAAGTTAACGTTTTTTGCAAGTACATTTGAATGAAAAAAAAAAAACCAAAGAGAGGACTTAACTTTAAAATTTTTTGAAATTTTCTTTTACACACACACACATACACACACACACACAGCAGACTTAACATGAAATGCACAATAATTGCATGCCATTTGACATTATTTGCAGTCTGACTGTTTCACTTTTTTTTTTATTCTTTTAAGCATAAGAAGCAATTATCCTGCACTTTCCAGCACAATTCCCATGCATAATCGATACACATGCACATGCACATGCATATACATACATACATACATACTACACACATACATGCTACATACATGTGTGAGAATGTGCTTAAGGCTAAGTCTAAGATTTTGCTGACAGTTTTTGTTCGCTAGCGGCTTGTCAAAGTACAATTTTAGCAGCACATCCGACAATAAGCCCTAATGGATAAAGGAACGTAGATAGGAGGGGGAGGAGATGGTGTTGAGAAGCGGCGAGGGAGTGCGGTGCTGCTATGGATGCCAGATACCAACACAGTATACAAAAGCCAAACGACAAGCGCATTTCATGGCTCCCGGCTGCAATAGGCGACAAGGACGCCTGAAACGAGGCCAACGGGGGCTCAAAAATGTCAAGGCCCTCTCTGGGATTTGTGGGGTTCTGTTTTTTTCGGTTCTTGGTCCTGGCAACCCTTTCTTTTCGTTTTTTTTTGCCAAGGACAATAACAATCCAGTTAACAGTCTTTCTGTACTTTGGCTATGGCCTCGCCTTTTGACAAGCCAAAACGGCATTGAATTGCAAAATTCCCATGAAAATTGGTTGCAAACTAAAAAACCTGTGTCATATAACCAAAAGAGGATACATCAATGTGTTCTGTTATCGGTTATCAGTTGCAAACAGTTTTAGCTCACAGTTACAGCAGGATATGAGATTTTTTCCTTTAAATTGCATACGAAACCGTTTGGAAAATAGTTGAAGTTCATCAGTTTTAAATCTTTTTTGTAGCACTTTGAAATCTTGTTAGAGGGGAAAACAAGAAATATATTCTCATAAATGCGAAATGCGGAATCCCATAATATATATATATGATACAACGCTAGCTTGGTTTTATTGCTTTTAAGGATTGAGCGGAACAGCATAATTGGGGCGCCTCTTCTATCTCTTATCACCCAATCCCTATGCCAACCCATCTCTAATTAGAAAAATGTTTATTCTACATAATATTTTTGTTAAGCCTTCAAGCAATTGTAACATAACAGTTTAATGCTTAACGCAGCCTACACATATACACACACACACACACACACACACATACACATGTAACGCTTCGTTGTTGTTTTTAAGGTAAACGTTGTTGTTCTGGTTGTTAAAGTTCTGGTTGTTTGTCGTTTTGCCCGTCAGTTGCATCTTAATTGTGTTCCAGCAAAACGCTTTGGACAATCTTCGTCACAATGTTAACTGAAATATTTACACGCCAATTATTGTCGCTTCTGGCTTCTATATGTATGTGAGTGTGTGTGGGGACCCCTCACTCTCTCGCTTTTCTCCTGTCCCCCCGTGGCAGTAGCTCAGCGCAGCTTTTGCTGCTAGCTTTGCGTGTCAAATCAGATTTTGTGCGATTTCAGACTTGTGTAGCAACAACACACACACACACACACACACGCGCGCAGTGAGTTTGCCTCTAACTCACACAGAGAGAGAGAGAGAGAGAGAGAGAGAAAAGTTTTCGTCTTTGGATAAGGTAAGAATGATCTTAACTAAAGTCTTGTCATGTTTTGATACAAATGTGGACAAAACCCCAACACAACCCCAACAAGCACAAAGAGTCTTAATGTAAAACAAAATAATCTTGAATCAAGAACAATTTCACCAAAACAAGTAATAAGCAAACATAAAAAAAAATAATCTTAAGTCATGTAACACTCGACTTGAATTAAGTTCGACATTCTCTCGACTTAAATTGCAAAGTTGTAAGTACCAAATACTAGGCATTTTCGCACTGTGTATGAGTTTAAGGGGATTGTATGTTTTGGGTGTATTTGTGTGCGATGCTAATCGAGGAATATAATGTAAATGCTGGTAGCACTCGTAAATGGACTGTTAATTGCTCACGGCTTTCAGCAGGCACACGCACACACACACACACATAATCACTTGCAATCGAGATATTTGTATGCATGTGTGTGTGTGTGTGTGTGTGTGTGTTGAATAAATATGCCATTCAAACGGTAAACAGGGCCACCTTCTTCCCACTTCCCCGAAAGCGTTGCATGCAAATTCAACCAAATTATTTCACTGAATGTCGAATCAAACAGGTGCAGCGAGAGAGAGACAGAGAAAGACAAAGAGTGAGGGAGGGAGGGGGAGAGGGATAACCCTCTAACCTAAAATGGACGCTCACCGGATATGGAAACGAAGCCATCAGCACCACACACAAACACACATACAAAAAACCACAAAATTCAAATGTGCGTGCAGTGAAATTGCATTTTCGCAAGCGTTGGGACAAGCTGGGAAGTGGGGGGTGGGGTGGAGTGCCCGTGGCCTAATTAGTACTTTATGCGTGTCCTTGATGATGAGTGTGCCCCCGCTAGTATTGAACCAAAGGTCAGATAATACAGCTTGATGCTGGCGATGACAGCAAACTGAATGTGAATCGGTTGCAAGTGGGTTGCACGTTCCTCTTCCCACACATCTTTTTGTTGCTGTTGAAAGCGTTCGTTGAGTTTTTGGCTTTTCATTTTCGTTAATCACTTCATTGCAGTTAGGCAAACAATTTTCAAATTGACTGCGGTTTATAGTATGACATGAATTTTTAATCAAATGCAATCAAAACTATAATGAATCCATTATCAGTTCATTTTCATTGTTGGCCGCATTGAATTGTGCAAGTCATGTTGCATATACAAATATACTATATAGCTGTCACAGCCGTTTAAGTGACACAGCTTAAAAATTGCGGTTAAAGGCAAAAAGAAACATAGAAAAAAAATAAGCAATTTACACTTTTGATTTATCGAAAATTCCCACAATGCCCAAAACGAACTATCAAATTTAACATTCTCATATTTCTTTTCAATGATTTTGGTGTTGTTGCACTTCTTTCTTTGAAGTTCTTAATATTTTTGGAGTGAGGAAATATTTTTAAAAATTACCGAAAAAGCAAAGATTTTAACGATTTCTCATGCAGATATTTTCAAATAAGTTTGCACCCAATAGTAAAACAAAAACTGCACACAAAAAACCTGGCGCCAGGTAATTTTTCATCGGTTCAATTGGTATGCCGTTGTTTCTTATGACTGACTTTGACTTTCTACTTTACTTGACTTTACTTTTGAACCTTCAAAATTCAAAAATTGTATACTTCATAAAAAAATATTTCAGTACATGTTTATGTTTATCTCAATTTTAAGGGAGAACTTTTTGAACCGCAAACGCTTATCATTTACATACTTCATTCACTTTCTTCACAACAACTTGATCAATGCGCATTGGTTCAGGTCGCGTTTTTTTCTAAATTTCCATATTTCTTCTTCCCAGCCTTTTTTTTTTTTTGCAGGCTTCTGCTCTGTGGGATGGCGAATCCACATTCACATTTTCTTATTTTTTTTTTGTATGTGTCACGTTGAGTTATTTTGAACGCAAATTTTCGAAATTTATTTGTCGAACATTGGCTGCTGTGTCGTGGGGCAGTGGGAAACTTTGGGTTGGGTGAGGAGTGTGCATACTGTATTTTTCGATATATGTATATATATATAGGTACATACATATATACATGTATGCGTTCCGCCCCGCCGCCGTCGCTCCCCTTTTCGCATAAACATTCCTCGAACGCTGCTTTTCTTGTTCATTGCAAAACGGGCTTTTTTTTGTGTTGTTTTTGTTGCTGTTGTTGTAGTTGTGTGCATGATTTTTTTGGACATTGTGCTAGTGATGGCATTTTTGTGGCCTAAATGCACACCGGCAAGTCTGTGGGGCAAGAGGCACGTTGTTTAGTGGCAAGGGCTGCGCTCGTTGCGATGTGTCAGCGCCAGTTGCCTCAATGAATCTGTTTACATTTTCCCACTTTTGTGATATCTTTTTTTTACCCCCCTTCCTTTGCATCGCTCTTCGCGCATTTATGCGCTTTTATATTAGTGTGCTAGTGGGACTGGGTGTGTGGGTGTGTGTGTGTGTGTCGCAAGTAAAATGTTAGAGCTTTGTGTGTCGATTTGTATACAGCTTCATGAATGTTGCACGACGTGTTTGTGTGCTGATAGCTGATAACAGTTAAGAGCTTGCAGAGAGGCGAGTACACCCAAAAAAAAAAAAATAAAACGAAAAAAAGTAAAGAAGATGATCGAAAGACGAACAGAAAAGCAGGCAAAAGCCACCGCCCACTGGCTAAAGTTTTTTTATGCAAGCTTGCTCCAACGACTCTAATACTAATACTAATGCTAGCTCACACACACACACACACATGCTTGACCGAAAAGCACCGTTAAGCGGTGACAGTCTCAGCACAAAAAGCAGTTGCAGGCAGCAGCGGCAGCAGCAGCAACAACAACAACAGTTTCAAACAAAAATCTCGAACTAGTAGCCAACGACTTCGAATCAAAACCGGGACAACAACAACGAATACAACGTGCGACGCAGCAGGAAAATTGTTCAAGAAAATTCTTAAAAGAAATTAGCAAAAAGACTACAAAAAAGCATCTGTAGCAGCAGCAGCAGCAGCAACAGCAACAACAAAAACTAAAATAAACGACGACAGCGATGCGATTTTCTGCCGTTAGCTTTTTATATGTGGCGCACAGTGTAAAGCTCAACGTCTCGAGAGCCCCAGCAGAGAGTGTGCAAGATAAAAAGCGAGAAAGAGAGCATTAAAACGTACGGTATGTTAAAATAGAGAAAGAGAGCGCGCGCTTCATTGCAAATGGTATGGTATGATATGGTATGGAATGGAGAGTGCAGTGCAAAAGGCGCGACTTGGCGTTCGCTGCTTTTGCTTTTGTTTTCTGCTGCAGCGCTCAGCGCAAAGAAGGCAGACTGCAATGCACAAAAGTCACAAACTCAACCGACAAAAGTGTCGCAAGCGATTTAACACAGCTAGCTTCATGTTTTTCCTATAAATGTAACCTTTTTTTTTAGAATCTGTCTATATTGACAGTTACTAAATTTTGTGTTTATGCAACTAATGTTGAAATTTGTTGTTTTATTTTTTGCTAAAAATTCGTCCTAGTTTTGTTGAATAAGGTGTTTGAAAAATCTTACAACTTTATATATCTTTAATAATAAAAAATCAAATTAAATAAAAATATAATATAACTTCAAATTAATGCTTAAATCAGTAAAAAGCACTGAAAACACATACATATATCATTTAGAGCGTTGGCGACACAGTTGTCGCCTGTGCCACGTTCACGAAGATAATTTTGAAGCCCATTCGCAAAAACGTCGCTAGCCGGATGCTTTTGCAAGCTTTTTTTTTTTTTGATAGAATAGAAGAATAAAAGGAAAACACAACAACAACAACACACACAAAAACGCCGTCAGTAGCAACAAAACAAATGAATGCAAAGAGAAAGACGCAGCGACGAAAGAGAGAGAGAGTGAGAAAGAGAGTGATAAAGGAAGAGAGAGAGGGGGGAAAAGAAATAGTAAGAGGAACGAAAAATAGCGTTTTTCATAAATGAGTCTCAATTAAAATTAAGTTGAAAAATGCAACGCTAATTAGATCTACGGCATTCATTCGATGTCTGAACGCCTTGACCAGGAATCGACGGAATTCGACGCAATCATTATTGCACACGCGGCGGCATACGGCAAACGAAACACAGAAAACGGAACGAGAAACACGGAACACGAAACACTAAACCAGCCGGCACTTGAGTTGCTTGAGCTTGGGCGGGGCGGAGCGGTGGGGGCGGCGGTGTTTTGTTGTCATTAACAATGTGGCACATTTGTTAAATAACAATTAGCAATAAATAGCAATAGCAACAATTGCAATCGCAATATAATTCAAAAACGTAGCACGAGACAATAATTGCCGCTTGTTGTTGGTGTTGGCTGCTGACAACATGCAAAATGCCGACAATAACAACACGACGACACAATAACAATAACAACAACAAAAATGCCGACACGCGCGGCGTTACACGTAACGTATACGCTGCATACGATTCAATGGTTCGCCATTATTGTCGCCCGCTCACATTTATAGCGATGTAAACGTCGAAATCGTCATTATTATCATCATCACCGTCACAACGTCATAAACTAACACTATCATCATCATCATCATCATCTTCGTGTTCTAACCACAAACGTCGCCGGCATTGTCGTCATTGCCATCGCCGATTCGTTACGTTACGTTGTCGTCCCGACGTCTAAATGAGCACTAAAACGTAACTTGACGACGACAACGATGCCGGCCAGCCGGCTAGGCAACGTCAAACACGCAAAACGCAAAAAAAAAAGCTGCAGTAAAATATAATAAAAAAAAAAAAACCCAACAACAATAAACACTATCCTTACTGCTGCACTCTCTGTGTGAATGTGCTCGCATTTCTCGCTCTCTCTCTCTCTCTCTCTCTCTTTCGCTGCTGGCGCATATCAGCAGCTTGTAACAGAGACGCAGCAGCCAAAGCAGCAGTAGCTTATAAAGTGAAAAGGGGTGGAGGGGGGAATAGTAGACAGGACTAACGGCAGCGCAGCGAGCTCTCATTTTGACTTATAGAACTAGCATACATACATATGTGTGTGTACATATGTGTGCTTCGTGTTTTGGCTTTGTATGTGTGCGATTTAACATGGATGAACGAACGTCAAATAGAACATATGTGCTAATGAATTATCAACTGTCGGCACAGCGTAAAATGCAAACACTCACGGCACACGGACACGCGAACGCATGGACAAGGATAAATGAATGGACGAGGACAATACAATCCAAAATAAATACATACATATGTAATTACATATAACTACACTCATATCTGTCTCTTATGTGGGACAATCCCAAATGGTAGCCTACTTAATATAGAGAGAGTAGAAGAAAGAGAGCAAGGTGTGCAATCAACGGCATATTTATATTATTAACAGCTTAATGAATGAAACACTGCATGACTACTGAGTGAAGGTGTGTCGTGAATCGATAATTAAACTGATTGACACCATAAGCAAGCTGGAAAGCTTTTGTATTTCAAGTCAGAAGTCGTCGATATGACGTGATTTTACCAAATATTCGTAAAAGTTGATCGATAACGCTCGAGGAGAAGTTATCGATTGAGTGCAGACATTGCGAATGCCAACTTTTAGGCGTTAACTGCTCTCAACTCATCATTAACAGCCGTACAATTTGAATTAAAGGTGCAAAGCAGTAAAATAAGTAAATCGATAACTTATCGAACTTTACAAAATGTTATCAATCAGGTCAAAACTTCTCTCAAAACAAACAGTTGTGCATTACAGTTTAAAATGTTTAACTGTTAAATCAAGTAGCTCGATAACTAGTCGGCGTTAAAAAAAGTTATCGTTTGTTTTATATAAAATCTATCGATAGATGGTGTTGATTGATTGAATGATTCTATTATTAACCTTGTAGTAAGGGGCCTGTCATTTCATGTCATGTCTTGTCATCAGCTCATATGCCAGCGAAAAGCAGTTAGCTACAACATGTAGCACACTTTTCAGTCGCCTGTAAACGCAACTTTCTGCCACAATTCCTGCATTCGTATTAGTTTGTCTGTGTGCAACACTCGCCTGTCTGTGTCTATGAATATACATACATATATTCATAAATATATATGTATGTTTTCAATGTGTGTGTGTGTGTGTGTCTGTACCAAAAGGTAAATGACATCAATGGAGGTTGGCTGGCTCCTCAGTCGCTGGCTGCGCTGCTGACGCTGACGGTGACGGCAACAGCAACGCCAACTTCAACAGCGACAGTGAGTGCAGCCGTGTTTACTTTTTTTCTGGTCTCGGTCTTGGTTTCCGTTTGCTGCTTGCCTGCTTACAGTTTCCGGCTTTGGGCCAACACACACAAACACACATTAAACTTTCTATGCGTGCCTAAATGTATGCAATGCAGTTTTTTTCTTCTACTTCTCATCCTTTTTGCAATGCAGCCCTAACAAACTAAGGCACACACACTAATACTACACACAGACACATCTTGAAGTTTGCAGCTTTGGCAACCTCTTTAATAACTAATCAGAGTGGGCATTGCCTGGCAGGCATCGTTGGCCAAGTTACTTTGTCTGTGTGTGTGTGTGATTCGCTGAAAAGTTTTTGGGAAACTAGAAATTGCCGCTCATTGTTTGCTGATAACTGAAATCAATGATGGTGCTGCAACGCGCGGGTGCTGACGTGTAAAAATGGGCGTGGCATGGCCTGTGTGTGTCTTTTCTGGCCCTGTGCCAATGAAAAATTCATTGAAAATTGCTTTTACTCAATTTCAGCGAATTGAATTCTGTTTCTACTGCTAAAATTTTAATATTACTTGGGGTGAATATTTATAATTTTAAACCACTTTTGAGAGAAGAAATAAATAAACTTTAAGCAAACTTATTTTAATAAAAAGAAGAAAAAAAATCCTACTTCAAAGATAAGAAAAACTAAGCAACGAATTTTTTTAAATATAAACTAAAAGCAGAGAAATCTGATTTTCATGGACTTTTTTTTTAATAATTGAATGTTGTTATTTTATTAAATGTTAGTCGCAATTAACAAGTTTCTCTGGAAAACAAATTCCAAGTATTTTAGGTTATTTTAGCTTCCTTTAAAAATGTGTTTTGCCTTTTGTAACACAAATCTGTTTGATTTGCCTGTTAATTTCTTTAAGAAAACGCTGAATTTAAAAAATTTAATGTTCCAGTTTACGTAGATAACCCACGATAAAAACCCTTTCCGCAAGTAACATATACAACAAAGGGCAACAAAATCAAGCATGAGAAAAGTTTTGTATTATTATGTAAAATAGTTTTGGGTCACTTTGAGAGGCAGAGACTTACCGCTGGGATCATGATGTGGTGGCAGCTGTTGCGGATGTTGTTGCTGTTGCTGCTGCTGCTGTTGCAGATGCTGATGATGTTGATGCTGATGATGATGATGATGAGGATTGGGTGCACAAAATGCACTGGAACCACCGCCCAATGTTGGCGGTGGACCAGCGGCCGGCGGCGGCGGTTGCGGATATGCGCTGGCCCTATAAGATGGCGGCGGTGAGCCAACATCGCAACGATCCGGCGGTGGCACAGTGGGCACAGGCCCACCAGGTACAGCAGGACCAACGTTTGGCGCTCCATAATGATGTCCCTGATGTGGCGGCGGACCACCATAGTGATGTGGCAGCTGGGGCGGCGGCGGATGCAGTGACGGATGCGTATGCGCTGGGCCGCCATGATACTCGGCCGCCTGCTGGTAGTGATGAGCGTGTGCCGCATGTGCTGCATGAGCGGCTGCATACTGATGCTGATGGTGCATGTGCAGCATACCGCTGCCAGCGGGCGCCAACTGATGCGCATGATAAGCGGCAGCGGCGGCCGCTGCAGCAGCCGCAGCAGCTGCATACGATGGCGGCGGCGGTCCATGATGATCCGGTGGCATATGCTCTGTATGAAGACCCAAATCTGGTGCATGATACATGCCCGCACTCAACGGTTCACACGGCAACAGCATATGTGGCATATGTGGCGCCGGCGGTTGCACGGGCAACGGCGGTGAACTGTGAGCTGTTTATTTATTTTTTTTTTTTTTTGTGGGGCAAAAATCAATTAATAAATATACATAATTAATAATTAAGTATTTTGTATACTTAAATAAAAAGAACATAAATTTTTATAGAAAATAAATTGAAATTTTTTAGCCTTTTCTGTTGTATAAAAAGTTGTTAGAGAAAACTCGCAAAACTTCATTTAGTTTAAGTATTGATTTGATTTATTTTTAATAAGTTTTGGTTGAAACCAAAGTTATCAATTTTTGACATGAAGTGAAAACTTACCCTCGCTAAGACCTGAACTGGCACCGGGTGGCAACATGCTGGACAGGGCGCTAAGTGGCGTATAGGATTTCGGTGGCTCCACAGAGCCGGGACGCAACAGACGCTCCTCGGTGACGCTGGACTGAACACGATATTGCATTTTACAGTATGCCTCCTGGGCGGCACCATTGCTGGCATTCACATAGACACCCGTTATTGTGACATCTGTATCCTGAACGATGACAACACTGGACGAGGTTGGGCGACTGCAGTCTTTGGCATCCTTGGCACTGCTCGAGTCGCCACCACGATAGCCGGTTGTTGTTGTTATCGTTGTATCCGTATTTGTTTCCTTTGTCTCTTTTGAGTATTTGGAATCATTGCTCTCTTCAATCATATTGCTTTGCGGTTTATCCTTTAGATTATCCTTGAGCTCTTTTGCCTCACGCAATTCACGTTCCTTCAACTCTTTGGCCTCCTTCTTAGAGAGTTCAGCTTTTGCTTTATTTGCAGCTGCTTTTGTTAATGTTGCAGTTGATGTGGTTTTTGCTGCTGCTGCTGTTGTTGTTGTTGTTTTAGCCATCATCTCTAGCTCATCGTAGCTTTCGAAACTGCTGCAATCACTATCCAAATTCTTGTCCAAATGTCGCTCCACCTCATAGGTGGCCGCCACAATGGCGCTGGCATTTAAGCTAGCCATTCTTTTTCGGGCCAAAATGCCTTTATAGTCACCAATTAGCTCCTCGGTGAAGGCAGTCTTACGTTTTTTGGGCAATTGTTTGGGCATTGGTGGTGCTTTCGTTTTCTCTTTAATCTCTTCTGTTGCTTGTTCTGTGGCATCATCGCTATCCTCTGTTGTCTGTTGCAACTTTTTGTGTTGGCTCTTTTTATCTGTCTGTTGTTGTTGTTGTTTCTTAGCCAACGTCGTTTTCTTTTGCAATTTCTTCTTTAGCTTCTGTTGCTGGAGTCGCTGCAATTGCAATTCCTCAGCCTCACTATCGCTATCGAATTCCCAATGCTTGCCCACACCTCGACCACCCGGCACGTAGCGTAATTCACGCCGCGGCTCTACCTCTGCCACAACTTTTTCCTTTTCCCTCTCTTTCTCTCTGTCTTTGTCGCGATCTTTATCCTTGTCTTTGTCCTTGTCTTTGTCTTTGTCCCTGTCCCTATCACGTTCCTTATCGGGCGGCAGTTCTGTACGATTGTTATCATCATCGCTGCCATCGAGAGTTCGTATCCTTGGTGGCTGTTGCGTTGCCTTGGACAAGCCCAATTCGTGGGCCGTTCGAGATTCATTTTCGTAGAGGCATTGCACCTTGGCCAACGCATTTAGGGAGGCCATGCGATGTCGCTTTGCTCCGTACATAACGCTCAACTTTTTCTCATCTTCCGAATCGCTGCTTTCCGTTGGTGAACTATAATCGCTGCTGGCTGCGGTTTGTGGCGGTGGCAATTGTTGTTGTTGTTGTTTGGTTTTAATAGCTGCTTTATTTTTCTTGCCGGCAGCAACAGTTGCTGTTCCTATTGATGTTGTTGCTGGTGGTGTTGGCGTGTTAAGCTTACGCTTCGTTTGCTTTTTTCCACCGACAACTTTTGTTGGCATTTCCGCCTGCTGTTGTTGCTGCTCCACGCTGACAGCAGCAACAGTCGGTGTTTGCTCCTGTTTAAGGTTTAAGGTTTTTTCATCCTTATGTAGCAGCTCCTCCAGCTGTTTGAGTGGCTTATTGTCCTCATCGGAAAATTCGCGCAACTCCTTCAACATGGGCAACACCATTTTGATGGGTTCCTCGTCCTCGGAACCAGACTTAAAATCATAGATATCCTCCTTGGCAGCATCCTTGAATGAGCTAAGCGACGTTTTAGTTTTACTGCAGGCCTGCTGCAGTCGCGCCTTTGCTGCGGATGTTTTACTATATTTATTTTTTGTTGGACGCTGCTTTGAGGGGGCCGCTGTTGAGGAGATTGTTGTTGTTGTTGCTGCAATACCGCTGCCTGTTGGTGTTGCCTCAATGGGTGTTGGCGTTGGCGCTGGCGTTGCTGTTGGCGTCGCTATGGGCGTGGCTGTTGGCGTTGACATTGACGTTGGCGGCGTGCTTGTATTGATCTCCTCCATTTCCATGTGCACCAGTTCCGTGTTGGAGTCAAGTTTTCGTTGCGTTTTCTCAACAGCAACAAAAACAACATCAGACTCTTTAGCTGCTGTTGTTGTTGTTTGGCTCTTTTTGCCAGACCTTGTTTTATCTTTCTTGGCAGCTGCGGCGGCGACATCGGCAACTGTTGCCGTTGCTGTTGCATTTGTTGTTGTTTGCTTTTTGTTGTTCGCTGTTTTTGTTGCTGCTCTGCAGACGGCAGCAGCGGCAGCGGCGGCGCCGGCGGCAAGCGTTGGTGGCGCATCTAGTTTACATTTTTTGGCAGCCGATTTAGCACCTTTAGTGCCTTGAGATTCTTTGCCATCGCTATGACCATCATTCTTGGTCTCTTTCTCTTTATCCTTATCCTTGTTTGTAGCATCATTGTCGACACGCTGGCGCTTAACGGTGAAAGGCTTGCCCGGATTGAGGCTGGCTATGACCTTGACGGCAGCGGCGCGAGATTTGGTCTTAACATTTTCGGATATTGATGACTTGAGACCCTCGCTCAGGCGCTCCTCACCGCTCGGCAACAGATTGTCAAAGCCATGGATCTTAATGTCCAGACTTTTGAGCATTTTATTTATTGCACGCGCTTTTCCATCTTCCTGACGTTCCTCAGCCGATAGTTTCAACTGATTGGAGCTGGCGGCTTTCTCTGCTTTGTCCATGGTTGCTAATGTTGTGTTTGCTGTTGTTGCTGCCGCTGCTGCTGTCTCCGATTTAGCGCACTTCTTTTCATCCGGCTCATCCGTTAACTTTTGCTGCTTGCCACCGCTGCGTTTCTTTGCCGTCGATGTCGTCGGCGCGCTTGTTGTTGTCGTCCCCGTCGCAGTAGCAGCAGCTGTTGTTGTTGATGCTGTTGTTGCTGTTGCTGTTGTTGTTGCGGAGCGCTGCAATCGCTCAGCGACTGTGGCACGCTTCTTCGGACCCATTTCGTGTGCGTTGCACAGCTGGCAAGAGACTAGAGAAACGAGAATAAGAGCGAGAGGGAGAAAGAAACAGAAATATTCATATTTGTATTTGTTTTTGGAAAATGAAAGATATAAGAATTGAACTAATAAAAGATTAAGCAAGCATAAATGAAATTTGGGTTCCATTATGAATCCATTCGATTCGCTGCACAAACAATCAAACAGTCAAACTTCCCTTTAAAAAAATCTCAAGAGCATAAGAAAATAATAGAGAAAATTTTTAATATAGATTGGGTTTTGGAAATTAGTTCGTGACAAAGAAAACTTCGTTATACGTAAAGAATTTTTGTAATAAAAATAAAAAATAAAGATTTTAAGCCGGTTTGAGTTCGAAACTAAAACATTTAACCCTACTTCGAACGCCAGGCCGGATAACTTAAAAAATGTATGGAAAACTTCATGTTTTTTTCTCTACTCTAACCAAAAACTGTAAGCCATAATAGCTAAAAATGCAAATTCGATAACGTTGCTTGAGATTCTTTCCAACTCCGAAACATAAATGTAAGCCACTTGTACGGTCAATAAACCAATAATAATAACCTTAATTCAAACTTTCTACAAACGTTATTATACTCGTTACCGAAGGTAAAGAGTATATTGGTTTTGTGCAATGTCCGTCATGGTGTCTGTCTGTCTTTCTGTCTGCAGTAAATTAAAGTGTCAAGATTGGGGTTCTACGATAGATGGGGGGCTGGCAAATCGATAAATTCGATAACTTAAAACCGATAAGTCCACATATTTCGCACATCCTTACAGCTAGAACTACCAAATTTTGTAAGCAGATAGCTTCTAGCAACCCCCAACACCCATTCCGCCCCCAGCTCCCGCATTTTTAAGCTAAAAAAGCTAGAGCCACCAAATTTGGTGCCAAGATAGGTGATGATGGACCCCCAAAAACTGCATCAAAAGTTTGAATGCCACGCCCACCAATACCGCCCTAGCTGGCCCCAGCTGCCCCAACGCTTCGTCAAAAACGGGAATGCGTATATTTTCAAGAGTTTTGGAGTTCGAGCCACCAAATTTGGTAGGAAGATAGCAATTGACACAATGAAATTTGTGGTCTGCATCAAAAATTTGGATGCCATGCCCACCCAAACCACCCCCAGCCCCCCTTTCCCTACCTTTTACAAACTTTCAGCTAGAGTCACAGAATTTGGAAGGAAGACAGCTGGTGGCATCCCCATCTGCATCGGGGAATCTTTAAGGCAGCGTACACCCCTGCCGCTTCCATACCCCTTTGCAATCAGGCCTCTTTTTACTGGTTTTAAAACTGGTAACGAGTATACCGCAGTCGGTTGCGTTCGACTGCAAAGTTACCACTTGTTTTCTTTTTTTTTTGTTCAAACCAAATCTGTTAATCGAACCAACTATCGAATTCGTTCATAAAAAAAGGAACAGTTTTAGCAAAAGTGGAAAGTTTAGATGCTTTAGAACAATTTTTGACTAAGTTAAATAGTTAAAGTCAAAACTCAATAAGCTTATACAGTGAAACTGCTCTACAACGAAGATTTTTACTTAACGAATTAATTTCCAAAACACAAAGATGGTTTGAAATTCGCTGTAATAAAGTTCGACTGTAGTAGTTATATGTGTTTAATATTTATTATGAATTTTATGCACTATATTATTTTTTCCTGTTATTATAAAGTATGTCAAAGGAAGCCGCTGAGTCTATGAAGGGTCGCTTTTTACTTCACTTTTAGTTTTTTCTACTTTTTATCTTTCTTGGCTTTTTTTATTCTTTATTTTTTCTGGTTCAAGTGTCGGCGCGTGACAAACAATGAAAAATGCCGTTGAAGTTTTATTTAGCCCCTCTATTCATTAAATCAAACAAACAACAAAAAACCACCTAGAATGGAATTTGTGTAAAAGAGCCTTGTTTTTTGGATTCCAAAAGCTAAAGAATGAAAAAATTATACAGTATTGAAATTGGAAAACACAAAAACCAAAACCAAAAACTATGTTCAAGTACTGTTAGCTAAAACTTTATTGGGACCAAAACAAATTTTGCAAATGCACCACTTATGGCCAAAAACTGTTTTACACTAACACACCCGAAGATTTACATGAATGTACATTGTACATATATAAAAAAAAAAGCGTGTCTAAGTCAAGCGCTAAAGCTGTGTTACAAGCATACAAAACTATGTATAAATACCTTAAGCTCTCGCTCACTCGCACTCGCAGTTTAAGTTGTAGTTTTGTTGTTTATTTTTTTGTTTAGGTAAGCTGGGAATACCACCAATAACAGTTTAAGCCAAAGCCATTCCTCGGCATTGGCAGCAGTAGCGCCATTTGGTTGATGGGCCTGCCGCCTTGCGTAGCGTTGTTTTGCGTTTGTTATTGTTATTGTTTATTTATTATTGTTGTTTAGAGTGTCTTTTGATTTGTTGATGACTTTGTTTGTTTTTTAGAAGTGCTCTTGCGCTTTCTTAGCCTATAAAATATGCAACACAATTTTTTAGAGATTCATAAAACATAAACAAAACACGGTATGCATGCAATTCGTTTTTTAATTTATGCATTGCAGTGTTTTACGAAATGCGACAGCACTAACGAGCACACACACACACACACACTCCCACAAAAACACACGCTGCTTACTAACACACACGAGCACATGGGCAGGCATGTAAAATAAAAAATTACAAGACTTTGTTTACGCTCTCTCATTTGCGACGATATGGCAACGCTGTAAGTAGTTTACTCACGTATACATACGCATATACATACTACACACGCACACTGGGCAATGCTCACATTGCTAAAACAACATCAACAAAAGAAAAATTGAAATAACAAATGAAGGTACACATTGATGCAACCAATTTGCTCAATTCGAATTTGAGCGCGTTTTTTTTATTTTCATTTATAAATTTTTATAAATTCGGATCTATGTTTTCTCCAAGTAAGTTGACAACAACAACAACACACACACACACTAAAAATATATGTATATGTATGTATACAATACAAGCATTGGGGCGAACGCCCGCCCGCTTGCGTACACAATGTTTGGTGCAGTGACGCTCCTATTGGAAGTAAATTACATTATTGCCTATCTGACTGCATTCAATGTTAAAATACACATTCACATTCAGATTCAACAAACAAGACAAAAAAAACAAAAACGAACAACAGCAGCAGCTGCCGTTGCCAAAGCACACGCACACGCAGCGAAAAATATATTTTTGCACGGACGCTCGACGCACACGCTCACGAGCATCTTATCAGACTGGCGCTCTCTATAGGGATGGCTGAGCACATCGATATATCGCCAATCGTGTAAGCTGATAGATAGTAGTGATGTGAGTGCGCCAATCGATTGAATATCTGTTAACTAAACTATCGAGCAGAACATACTGTTCCCAATAAGAATATATAGAATGTATACATTCTTATTGCTGTTACATTTTGCATAATTCTTATTAGCTTGACTAGACAATTTTAAAATTTTCAGAATTAATTTATCGAAGTGTAGTCAATTTGCTTTCACCTGTGACTTATACATATTTTGTAAAGCAATTTATGCGCAATAAAAAGAAACAAATATTTGGTAAACGGTATATTAATTTAATAAGTACAAAAATTAATAATTAATTTTTTAAGCCTGTTATCAACTGAGTTGATAAGAGTCGTAACTAAATGCAAAGATGTTCAGTTCTCTATAATTATTATTATTTTTTTTTTTTTTTTGCTGCTATACAAATAAAGCCTCCCTTGTTGCAAATTTTCTAGCGTGCCATGAAAATCATGGATCACACATACTTATAACGGCATCGACAGTGGCCACCAACTGTTTATTGCATGGAAACTCGGTCTTAAATGCTTTGGCCACTCCAATCAAAACGCGCATGCCCTCACAGTAGAGATTAACCTCATGCTTATCAAAAACATCATTATCATCATCCTCAAGCTCGGTCGCATCAGTCGAATTCTTTGGCTTATCCTTAACCCGGCGATTCTCGAGCACTTCACCAACGAACGGTGACACAATTATATTGAATAGCTCAATTAGAAAATCATCATCTTTCTTATACATCTGCATGTTACGAAGCACAGTCGTTGTAAAGCAACTCTCAGCAACCAGGGGTAAAAACCCATAATGCTCATCAAACTTTGCTGAAGTTTCCCCAGATTTCATAATGTTAACAGTGCATGCAGTTACTATTTCGGATGTTTCATTGCGCACCATATCGGACTCATCAACCAGCAGCTGAAGCAAAACACGTACAAAGGTGCCAATAAGCTGCACATCCTTTGAATGCAGTATCTGCAACGAATGTTTGCAGATGCGATCAACCACATTGGCAGCTTTCCAGCGCAAATAAATGTTCTGTGTGGGTGCGCTTATTACCACAACATAGCGTAGCAAACGCAAACATATAGGCTGAATGTGTTCCCACGTGTTAATTGAATTGTCATTGACTTGTCGCAATATGCACATTGCCATTCCTGGTTCCGCATCATTGATGATCAACTTGAGGTTCAGCAGCGTTTCGGTGGTTAGCTCGAGCTTAGATAGGAAGGCCATCAAGGTGTATAAGCTGCTTTGCATCTCTGGACACCACTTGGAGCCGCGCTCTACCTGTGTGGCCAGAGTCACAACATGTTGACGCACAACATCATTTTGGCATATTTGTGTTGCTAATATTGTACGCTGCTCCGTTGTCAAGGATTTGTAATAGATACGCAAAGTTAAGGGGAACTTAAAGTATTTCATCTCGCAGCTGGAAAAGCATCTTAGGTTTTCTTCATTATCATGTTGCATGAGTATATAAAGCAACAGATCAATTTTAAACTGATGCATGTGCGCTGGCAACATATCCGGTTCCGGCTCCACCACCAGTTTGATAATGTGTGCCAAAAGGTTTTCCGGTCTCACTGTCAGGCGTTGCAAGTGCAATACAAATAATAAATAGAAATTCGTTGAGATGCCAGCCTCGACACAGCGTTTATAAATGTCCTTGTGGTCCAGCTGATAGACACAGATTAGAGCTGTGATCAAATCCATATCATAGTATTCAGACTTTGCTGAATCCTGAATAATGTCAACTATCACAATTATAATGTCTTTAAATAGGAATATATCACCGCCATTGTTATATAGTTTAACAGCAATTGCTGACAGCACAACAGTTAGGCTGTGCGTCAAATTTAAATCCTTCCAACGTACAATGCGTATCAGTTCCAATGCTAATCCCATGTGACCATGCACCGCATTATTATCCCAAGTTGGATTCTCCTGCAAACGATTCGAAACTCGAAGTAAATCAAATTTATCTACTATGTACAATCTAACAGTCAGTCTTACCTGCTCAAGGAATTTTTTTAAAGTGCAGAGAGCCATGCAAAGATTCCTTAGATGTGTGAGAGCTTGGTCAGGAGTCAGAAAATTGGATAGCACTTTGCAAGCGCGTCGACGCGACATCTTGTCATGAACATAACAGATTTGGCTAAGGAATGGTACAAACATGTCGAGCTGTGTGTTGCGAATGAATGAAGGAAAACAAAATGAGATACAAAAAAAAATATATGCTTAGCAAAAAACTCACATTCAAACTGGATTCGGCGCCTTCCATATTCGATGGATAGAGACGACTGAGTAGCAACAAAATAGCCTCCAATTGCAATGTTTGGCCACCTTTTGTCTTACTCACATGCTCAGCAGCTTTTGCCAGTGCATCATGCAGATAGTCAAACAGCTTGGGATAGCATGTAAAAAATATGCGTCCGGTCATCCGATTACGCCTATGCAGCTCACCATCAACAGCACGAGCACGCTCCACACCAAAGATGCGTATCATTAATGCGGATAGCATAAGGCTAGCTGCATTGCATTCGGCATAATTGCCAGCAGCTAGACTATCGAAGGCGCACTTAATGCCACGCCCAACGAACTCATCTACCAAATTTCCAAGTTCGCTGCAACGGAACAGACAACGCATTATGTTAAATGCATGAGTGCGAGCAATAATGGCTTTATCGCCTCCGTCACGATTCTCGCAGTCTGTCAGCAATGTGTTCATCGTTTTGGTAAACATTTTGTGTGTGCCCAGTTTGAGTTCGGTGCAGATGATCGATTGGCAGGCAACAAAACCACCTTTGCCGTATGGCAGACGCAGCGTGTCCTCCAGCCAAATGGGCGGCTGTCTGTTCAGTTCGGGTGCATCGCTACGCCAATAACGATAACAGTATTTGGCAAAGCCCGCATAGGCCTGTTCAAAGGCACCGCGATGTTTGATCTCCCCTAGCAATTGCACAAAGCGATCACCAATGGTTTGCCACTCCTTGCGACTAAGCAGGTAACGTCGTCTGTTTTCCGGCTCGATTGGAGCACGCTCCGACAAGTCGCCAAGCAAAAGTGATATCTCTTTTATGCTGCGCCAGGCACATAAAAGCACAACTTGTTCATATTTGTGTTTCTTTTTGGGGTTTTCAACAATTGGCTCGGTTATACCATTTGTTGCCTCCTCTTCTGCTTCATCTACCGCCAACTCTTCCGCTTGCATTTCCGGTTCGAGTAGAAGTTTCGCTTCACCGGCGGCCGGGGCAGGCATTTGTCCTTCGGGCGCTTCGCTGCCCACTATTGGCAACATTATATCAACAATACCCCAGCAGACATGCAGCAATCGTTCAAAATAAAAGCGCCACAATTGCTCCTCAGCCAGCTGCTTGATATCGAGACGCTGCAACAGTAGTCGAGTGGCAGCGAGCAGACCATACAAAGGATTCACTTGGGATGCCACTAATAGATCATCTGATGCGATCAGGACGCCAGTGTGTAGATTAGACAGGCATTGATCTAGGGCCAGATAGTAGCGTCGATAGCTATTGGGCAGCACGTTGCCCGGCTGCTCCAATGAAAATTTCACCTTTGCCGCCTGGCAATAAACAAGCAGCTGATAGGCGCCCGTAGCAGATTCTGGGGGACGCACCGACATCAATTTTTGTAATATTAATTCCGGTTGAAAGGTTGAGTATTTCTGCAATTTGCCCAAGAGATGGGCAGCAAATTCTTTGTTATGCTCGTAACTGTCAGCCAAACAGTTCTCCAAATAGGGATACACCTGTGACGGCAATCGATCGCGCCACGGTTGGCCCAAACGTTCCATCATATTAATTAGATCGCGCAGCATACGCATCGACAGCCAGCGACGTCCATAGTTGGCGGTATAAAACAAGTTCAGTGACAATAAACGAAACAGTTCGTTAACAAATTCGATCAAATCTGTGTCCGCTTTGAAGCTTTTCTGATCTCTGAGCTGCTGGGCAAGATTGAGTTCCAAACGCTTGCACATCTTTTGCATTATTGCGTAAGTACGCTGACGAAAATGTGCCTTCGGATTGTTAGCATTGTGATCCAAAAATGTGACAATCGATTTTAAATCAAATTCCGAAAATGGCTCACTCATGCGCGGCGTATCCACCACAAAGATAATAGCGGTAAGGCGTAAATCCTCTTTGTTATTAACAGCGGCCAAACGTATATATGTATGGATTTTTTTAACCGGCAGGTTATTGCGACGTGCCACACACATTGTCATCAATTTGCCAATTAATGGCACAGAACGATCATCAAGCAGAAGGTTAACAATTTGTGGTTCTAGCCTAACGGCTGTATCTATTAAATCTTCAATGCCTTTAGCTTGACTATTATACTGGCTGGCTGCGATAACAATATGCTTGCACCATGCGCTGCTCTGGTCGAGAAAGCTTTTTTCTTTGTGTGCCATGGTCATCATGCCTACCAAAAAAAATCATAGCATAAATTGTTGTGCAAAAGAAAAATATAAATATATATATACAAATATATTTCAATTACGACTTACACTTGAATAAGCTATTTACACTTTCTTCGCGTCCCAGATGTTTGTAAAACAGCAAATCATAGAGTTTGGGGCAACTCTTTACAACCTCCTCGGAGCCATATACCTCGACAATCTGTTGCAGCATAAGGCAGGCGGCGGAGATTGGTATGCCAGGTACATTGTAATTAGCATATAACTCCGCCATGACCTGTGGCTCCCCTACGACCTTGGAATGCTGCAGCACCTGCCTCATTATGTTGGCACACATGTGACGAATTGTATCAATAAGGCTTGTGATGTGCTCAATGCTAAAGCGTACCAGATCAATCAATATTTGTTTATAATAGATCGCCGAATTCGGCGCGAGCTTAACGTGTGACAGCGATTTGGAATAAGTATGCAAATGCTTGCACATATAAACCAGCATATTGGATATGTTGCGATTGCTTTCGGTCTCATTTAGAACTAGTTTCAATATTTGCAATGCTTGTAGTCCATACAAGTTATAGTCACTTTTTTTGAGCACCAACAATGCAGCTGCCTTAATGGGCAACTCTTCGAATCTGTCAATATCTTGACATTTTGTTAAATAATCACCGAACTGATTGTTTAAGCGAGCATTGTGACCAATTGACAAGCCGGCTATTGAGCGTACATCCCAAGGTGTATCCGTATTTACAGCTACCATTGTGGCCAACGAGTTAATAGTTCGCATATCCTGCCAATGTTCGCTATCCATATCCAATTTGTACTCAGCCATAGAGTTGACATAAAAACGCAACAGCGTTTGTATGTACATATAAAACTCGTTACGTCCCGTTGGCGATAGATCTTCGCGCTGATCTCCACTGCAAAAAAATATTACAATAATTATTGTAAGGATACTATAAGTGACAATTGCGGGATACCTAGTTTCATTTTCTTAGCCATTAACATTTCAACACCTGCTGGGAGACAATAACCAACACTGTTCGTTTTAACAACGAAATTGACCAACACAAGATGAAGTCGAGAATTTTTCACCAACACCAACTCTACACACAAGTGTGCATGTATATACGTCTCGCTCGCACAGCTTATGATGAAATTATTTGTATCATGGCGCAGCTTACAATTATTTGGTCTCACCAGCAGAAAGCAAAAAGTTACCAAAAAAAATCGTATGTTGTACTTACTTAATGGTCGACCAGTATAGGTTCAATGCCTTAGTCTTTATAGGTATAAAAGCTTGGATCTCATGGGCGAGCGCATCGCGGCCATAAGCAAAGTTTTGCAAGCAGCCGGTGACCGAGACAAGCACATTATTAACGAGTTCGGCGGTCACACTGCTGCTTTCAAAGTTACTGATTGTTGAAGCCAAATATCGGAGAGCTTCACGCAATGCGTTTACTAGTCTTTCTTTTGGGTGCGTTGGTTCGCCATTTTTGATGTTCTCCTTAGACGAAAAAAGTCTGACAAAAGTAAAATTAAAAAAATGCTTTGAATGGTTGTTTGTGCAGCACCAAAAATTTCGATGCAAAGGAACACGTACCTGTTCAATACATTGCGAATTGGATGCTTCAGGGGACTTGCGAAAAGCAAATCAGCCAGAAAGGTTAATGATTCGCTGTGCGTGAAAATATTTTTCACAATTATCATTTGCTGAGACAAATTTGCAGCTGCTGCAAACTTCAACACGTACTCAGATTGTGCTTTTTAAGATGAGAAAAATGCCGTTTAACTAATAATATTTCAGGTGGCTCATTAATATTAGTACTTACAGTTTGTCCATTTCGACGGCAGTTTAACAATTGATTCACTCATTTCGGAAAGCCGCTTAGTTTGCGCGGACAACTTAACTGCTGCCAGGCGCAGAGATAAGTCGTTCATTGCGGCAAGTGAAAAACGAAATAATTAAATACCGATGTGCCAGCTGATGCACATGTGAATGGCTGCGAATGCTATCGACATCAATACTTTCATAATCTGAAATAGAAAGCATCGATTATTTTTATGCTTGGTACGCTGCTACGCAGTTATCACATGCATACTATCGATGCTATCCGACTATCGATATTTGTGGGCCAATTCTGCCTGTTAATAGTTATTGATTGTTTTCTTTTGTTTTTGGAATTTTACAGTGAAATTGAAACAATACCATGGACATCGGCAACACCATAAAATTTCATGCTACTTGCACAATGATGGAATGGGTAAAAACACGCAAACGAAAAGAGCTGAATCCTATAGCGCTATAACAACTCCTTCTGCAAGCATAGAAAAGTCAATTCTCTTTAACGCCGGCTTAACAGCGAAGAACCCAGAAGATGGCAAAAGCAACTTCTATCCAGTGCTACGTAAAGAGATCTGTAAGTTGTATGCATTTGTAAGCTGCTTGAAAATAACAAGGTATCGCTGTAAATGCTGCGTAGTAATGCCACAAACAGCGGCGGTAGCACCACCACCAGCCGGCTTCTACAGTCTTCGGCTCAATATATAAACTCGGAGTATTTGTTGGCGGTGAATGGTACAAGGACAAAGCGGATGTGAGTGAGCCTCTCTCTCTCTATTTGATTTTGTGCAGTGCATAGAAGGTCTGATCACCGAGTTCGATGTGCTTACAATTGCAAACGGTTCTAAAGCATTGGTTGTGTGGCCAATAACAAGCGCCAACGCACTGTGATCAATCATGAGTTGGGTTCGCATTGGTGCAATGCAAGAATAGATCCATATCCTAACGAAAGGATGACTGTCCGGCTGTATAACCCAATAGTTTAATTTGTTAACTGTAGCTCTTTAAACTGAAAAATAAGAAGAGAAAATAAATGCATATAACCAAAGCCATATCAGGCAGCTTTCTGTTGCGCAGTAGATCAGCTCATGTAGGAACTACCAGCTCGATAGTCCTTTTACATGAACTGTTTGAGGTTAATTAAGAATTAATTAATTTTCTTAATAACTGGCTGATAGTTCTTTCTAAATTTAATTGTTAATGCTTCTCCAAGATTGTAGCTTTCATTAAATATATGCTTCATTCAAGTCCATTATCTCCGAGAAAAAAATAATAATGCTTTAGAACCAGGCATATATTTTGGAAGTCATTTTGTTTTACCCATTTTTAAAAGTATGAAGTATGCCAAATGTTGCTTAAAAACAATAATTAATTCATTTTTTAACACATAAAAACACTAAAGTTTATTAATGATTCTGATTTATGAAGTTCCGAATCAAGCTCCGAATTACGTTGCTGGCGAACCGTTGCTATCTTAACACAGTTCATCGAATGAACAATGGCTCAGCTTGCCGACGAACAGAGAATCAGTCACTGGCTATCGATTGCGCTTGCATCGATAACCTATAAGCAATTGGCGGGATGAAAAAATTTAACAAACAAATGCTTATCAAAATGCTAACAGTTTATTTACATTGCAAATAAGTACTTTGGTCGACTGGTTGTCTGGAAAGCAACATATGTATAATCCCATCAGCTGCGTGTCTAAAATCCTTTGATATTGGTTTATAAAGAACCACCGTATATTTATTAGGACTCTTATACGTGGGACGCTATCCAGCTAATTTAAAGAAAGCTTTGCAGAATATTTTAAATTTTTCCGATCATATTTAGAAAGGAATTTGCGAATGTTTAATGATTATTACTTTTGCCTTTTTACGGTTAGTTTTCATTATCATGGTGGTTCAATCGGCACACATAAACGTAGATGTAAATAAAAAAACAGAAAGGCTTTTTTAATATATTAAAATTTTTATTAATGCATTTCAGTGTAAAAATTAAAATGACACATTTTTTCCTTACGTAAATTTCACATGTTTTTTTTTTCTTCCTTACTTGCGCTCGTTTGCTTTCATGCATTTTGTGGAACGACAAATATAAAACAAAATACATATACATATACATAGATATATATTGTATATATATACTTATACATCATCTATTGCAATCATTTATGTAAATATAACTGCAATTTTATTGTTTTACATATTCACTGTTCATCCTTGCTATATGTTATTGTTTTCAGTTATCTGTATATCTATTTTTATAAATTTATTAATAATTGATTTAAGCACTATTATTATTGTTATTTTTATTTTTTGTTGCTGCTGATGATGTTTGCTAATGATGATCTCTTTCTTGCTTATTGTGTGAAAATTACATTTACAAAAAAATTTAATTTTCTATTTAGCAAAACCCAAACATAACCTAAAATCTATTTTGTGGTGTTTTTGAAGGGGTTGAGGGGGGTGTGGAGGGGGGATCTCATAAAAACATTACACTTTTCCTGCTTTTGCACATAAGTTTATTAAGTAACTTTATGTATACATCGATAAAATTGCTTATAACAAGTAATTATTGCATTCCGAATTTGAGATAAAAAAAAAACTTCAAACAAAAGAAAAAACAAAATACAATTCAGATAAAAATTAAAAACTAAAAGACGTTGGGCTAAAGATTTTTGTTGGTATTGAGGTACTTATTTATCTCACTTGAATTTGTAATTGATATGTTGGCTTAATTTTTGAGCAAATCAGATTTGTCCATAAAATGCCAAACAATCAGTTAAATAATGAATTTGTTAAACGCTTTAAAACTAAGTAGCTCTCCGATTGCCTTGTATGGTAAATGAATGTGTTTGGATGGGTTGTGCCAAACTGGGCTGGGAGGTTGGTGAAGAAGGGGCTTGAGGGGCTTGTTAATAAACAAAAAAAAATATATATATATATATATATAGAGTATACTATTATGCTAGGATCTTAATGTGGCTATTCAACTTGAGTGTAAGCTATTTATACTGAACGGATTTTTTGTTTGTTTGTAAAATATCGATATTCAGATTCTTAAATAATGTGTGAGATTTTTGTATCAAAATCGAAATGAAACAAAAACGAAAACGAAAATCAACATCGATAAATACGAGTGCACAAAACGGCAAATGGTTTTAGTATTTGTTTGTGTTTTGAAACTGTTGTAATATTTATTTATGATTGATTGACATGGCTGTAAATTTGTATATATATATACATATATATATATATATATATATATAATCGAATTTAGCTGCATGCCACTTGGCTTGTAATACTTTGCTTTTGTTAGGCACTATTTACTTTTTACTTTATGTGTCTCTCTTTCTGTATTTATGTTTGTTACGCTTACGTTTATATTTTGTCCCTCATATCCGTGTTGATTGGGCTTTTAAATAAATCGGTATTTTTGTAATTTGTAATTTTAACTGTTTCGTGATTAAAAATTTTTAAAAAAGTTTTTGTTATTTTATTATTTTATATTATTATTGTTACTTTTTTACCCCTTTTTCGATTGATTGTGTTTGTGTTTGTGTGTGTGTGTGTGTGTTTGTGTCCGTGTCATTTATACTAGTGTTAACACATCCAAAGTTTTTCTTTAATATTTCTTACTATTGTATTTGTTTTTCATTATTGTTTATGCCTTGTTGTCGATAAATGTACAAATTTCCCTTGGCGCTCTGCATTTCAATTGCATTTTCCTTTTGTTCCACTTTTTTTTCGTTTTTTCGTTTTTTTTTTTTAAATTTTTTCATGCAGTTGAATTTCGTTTAATAACTAACAAAAAAAAAATGCGTATTTGTTTTAATCGTACAACAACGAAATACTTTACATTTATAAATATATGTATTATACTTTACCTTCATATAGTTATAGCTTAGACTTAGTAACTACATATACATACATACGAAAACGATACTATTTTACATTTACAATACATTTCTTTAATATACTATATATTAATATTAGTATTTTTTTTTTTTCTTCTTTTTCAATATGTTTCTGTTGTTTGTATTTTGTTGGTTTTCATTGATCTTTGTAATAATCGGTGTCATTCGACAAATGCTCAACGAACCAGTCCAAATAATGACCATTCCTGATATCCTATAAATTAGTTGTTTGCGGCATTTAATATGGCATTAGATCACGATACACGTTGCTCAAAAAGCTTTTCGAATTTCACATTTTTTGAGCTATTAGAGCTGAATGGTCACTAACTGATTGGACTTGATCGGAGTGCACTTGATGCCAATTTCTGTTCTTTTCTTTTCAATTTTGTTATTATTTTTCGTTTTTCAAAATGTTTTGCGTTAGAATTATGCATTTTAAATCAATAGTTAATCATTTTAATAACGGTGGATCGTTCGATTAATGTTTAAATCAATTGTTTTACACATATATGTTCGTTTATACTAAGAGTTAAATAAGTATATATATATAAATGAATATATATATAGAAATAACATAATGGTTTATACACATAACACACACACACACACACACATAATTGTTGCTTATTGCTAACAGTAATTGTAATAAATGTTGTTGACGTTGTGCAAATATTATTCATACTTTTCATTAGCTACCAAAAAAGTGTGTGTGTGTGTGTATATGTGTGTGTATTTGTGTTTTATGCTCCTTGAAGGCAACAACGCTTTCGACCCAATGCACTCTCAGCTCAGCTCAGCTTGGCTAATTCGAACAACCTAGCCCAACTGCTACGGCTGCTGCCAATTTATTATAAATGTGGCTTAAACTGCTTTATATTTTTAATTAAAAATATTTAATATAATCTTACTATACATTATTTTTTATAACTCTAATAGCTATAAACACATACAAAAAAAAAAAAGATTAAAATATTTTATATATTAAATAAAATATATATTTAGAGTTCAAGACATACAAACATATGCAAGTTTATGCTTGTGTTGTAATTTTGTTTTCTTTGCTGTTTGTTTTTTTTTTTCCGTTTTGTTTTTTAGAAAATCAATTGCTTAAACTCTCGTTTTGCTTTTCTTTGAATAAAAAAATCTGCGCTTGGCAACGGCTTTGCTTTTTAGATGTTTCGTTTCGTATTGATAAGAAAAATAGGCAAAAATAAGAGATACAAATACAAATTACACACAAAAAATATGTTTTAAGTAACTTTGAGATCATTTAAATGTATTTTTTTTTTATGTATGTGAATATGTATTTAAAAAAAATTACTTTTCTGACAGTTTCAACAGACACACAACGGGCACAACACAGTACAGTTACACAACTGTACAACATACTAGTACACTCAGAAAAAAATTCACCTAACTCATTCATCAAGTATGTCCTTTGTGTCCTTTGGTAAACCATTGTTTAGATTTCAAATTTTCTAGATAGATATTTCTTAAATAAAGAAAGAAAGCTTCTTCAAGATACTAAGATTGCATACATTTCATTTAACTTAATTAAGTTCATAATTAATTAAATAAATAAAATTTGGAAAATAAAATAATTACGGCATTCATTTGATAGTTCAAAAAGTTGACAACTCGACTATTCTCAACATTTCTTTTGTCACTACGATTCGATTTTTCTTAAGAAAATTATCCATCTAATGGTCTATCTCAATAATATTGGATTATGATCAAAACTCAGGGGTAACGGGTTAGATTTTGCGATTACTTTATGCAGGTTTTAGGGAAAAAACAACAGCAAAACTGTTTTATAGATTGTTTAAAGGGGTTTTCAATGGAGTTTTTATGGAAGTTAAGCTGTGTTCAAACTTGATAAAGATTTTACTTTTCAATATGCAAGAAAGAAAAAAACAATAAGTATATGATAAAATCGCAACGAATGTTAGAAATGTTAAATAGTGGTATAAGGCTATAAGTTTAATACACTAATTTTAGAAGAATGAAAAACATCTGATTTCAAGAGAAAGTTTTACATTATGATTGTAGAACTTTCGAAGAAGTGAAAAGTGAAAGTTTATTTCGTTAATTAAGAAACAAACACTAGAAACTTTTTTGGTTTTTAGGGCAATTTTGTTTAAAGGAGTGAATTTATCTGAGCGTATCTAATGAGTAAATAAACAGAGCAGGAACACCGTAGATCGAAACTATAACAATATAAACTATTCAGCTGAAGGATTGTCTTATTGTTGTAAAAAGCCAATGACAGAATTAAGTTCCTGATTATTTTTTGACAGACTATTGAAGTTGGAGTTAGGTACATCGTACAACATGCTTGATTCAGTTGCTGATTAATAGTATGTGTGCAATAAAATAACCATAAACAAACAACAATCGTAACATGTGTGTGTGTGTGTGTGTGCGAGAGTGTGTGTGTGCGAGAGTGTTAGACAGTATTTGCTTCTGCACACCAAACAGCTGGTGGTTTCTTAACTATTGCTCACAGTCGGCATCGGGAATGGCAACATCATTAGCATTGACTGTTGCATTGGCTGCCACATTGACCGCTACAGCCATGGCGGCAGCCACATTCACTTGACGCAGCATGCGCAACTCATGCGATGCCCCATCGTTTGTGGCATCATCGTCATCGTCGTCAGCTTTGTTGCCAACAACACCCATGCTGCTCAAATTCAGCGCCGCATTTTCAGCGGCTGCATTCAATTGGGTATAATCTTGAGCGGACAGTTTAAGAAACTGTTCATAAGACGTTAGATGTTGTTGCTGCTGATCGGCATCAAAGTGCTGCTGTTGTTGCTGTTTACAGGTGTTGTAGGGCGGAGGCGGTGGACGGTCCTGGTAAGTGACAAGTTGCTGTTGTTGTTGTTGTTGCTGCTGCTGTTGCTGTTGTTGCAGCAACAAGTGAGTGCTTTGACGCAGCTGCTGTTGCATTTGTTGATGTTGTTGCTGTTGTTGTTGCTGCTGCTGTTGCAGCTGGTAGCTATTTTCTGGTTGCACCTGCGCATACATCACTTCATCGACTTGCAGAACTGAGATGCCACCCAGTTGCTGTTGTTGCTGCTGCTGCTGCTGCTGTTGTTGTTGTTGTTGTTGATGCTGTGGCGATGTTGGCGATTGTTTGATAATGGCCGAAACTGTTTCCTGCCCGCTTTGCAACGTTGTTGAGCTGTTGCATGCTTCCTCTGCGCCGCTGGTTGCTGCAGTTCCTGCTGCATTGTTGCTGCTGCTACTGTTGTTGTTGTTGTTGTTATTGCTGCTTTTGATGGCATTATTATTGTGATTAATGTTGTTGCTGCTGGTGTTTGTGTTGTTGTTGTTGCTGTTGCTGCTGTTGTTATTATTACTTGTGCTGTTGCTATTGCTGGTGTTGTGGCTTTTACTTGTCGTGTTGTTGCTGTTGTATTCACTGATTTGTGCATTGGTGTGGATTGCGGACAGATTGGGCGCTGCTTCATGCAGCTCATGCTATTCCTTTATAAGGCGATAGATATGATGCGTGGTGCCGCTATTCTGTGCCGCAACCTCAAACACATACGCTATACAAAGCAGTGTCTCTTTCGTCTCTTGCGCTCGCATTACCTAAACGAAACAAAGCGAGAAAGCACGATACAGATTGAAAGAGAGAGAGAGAGAGAGAGAGAGAAGCATGAGTACAACTTGTTTGATTAGTAAAAAGAAAGGTCAAAAACTCACTTGCAGTATTGTAAAATTCTCGAGCACACTGTTCATCATGTAGCGTTCAGGTAAATTCTTCAGCTTTTGTATGAAATTGATCATATATTCGCACATTGGCGAGCGCTGAATGCGATAAACGTAGCGATTGTTTTCCAGGCGCGAATATTCGTGCTCCACCTTTTCCACAACCTGTTTGCCGAACGAACAAACTATTGTCGAGCAGACGAGCTCAATGTTTTCATTGCTTTCATATCTGCAGAACAAAGACAAGAAAAATAAGATTTTTATTAGAGGGAGAGTTGGATGTTACAAGAAGAAAGTGAGTTGCAGTTAAACACTTACTGGCTTGTTACGCCATAGAAATCGCCTGTTTCGCTGCCCGTCGTTACGTCCGTGTTGAGATCCGCCCAACATTTAACAAGGTAGAACGCATTTTGCGGACCTTGTTCGTAGAGCTCTTTGAGACCGCCAGATTTCTCCGGAAATTTGTCAAATATTTGTCGGATGTCAACAGTCTGCAATTAATTTAAAGTCGAATTAGATTTAGAATGCATAAATTTCACGCGATTATAAACACTTACCTCAAGTAGCGGATCGGAAAAGGATGGCTTGCCTCCCAGCTGCACGAATAGATGTCGGTGATACTGTGCAAAAATAATATTACATACAATGGTTAATACATACATATATATTATTAGAGTAAATGTTTTGACTTACGATTTCATCTCTTTGGATTTCCATGAAGGCTGTAAACTCGAGCAAGCGGAATTTCTGTGTTGCAATGGCGCGACCCTCCCATGGCAATTGTGCAGGCGGAATACCAGCTTCAATCTCGCCAGATACCGCCGTTGAGGGTTTACCGGGCGTATAGGGCGGCTGGGCGAACGGCTTGATGCTGTAATCATAAAAACTATTGGTCAATGCAAATGCGTTGTATTTTTTTGCGCTTGCGTTGCGCAACGGTTGATGACAACTTACTCTTGCGATGTGCTCGGTTGCAGTCCAGGTTGCCAAAATTGCTATTGTTTCAAAGCGAGGGCGTGAGATGGAGAATAAGAAAGAAAAGTGTTATAATAATTAATATTTTGTTTCTCATTATTTCATATGTAGTTATTTTATTCTCTGTAATACGTTAAGAACAGTAAGCTAAGCACGATCTATTGTTTTTAGTTGACATGGTTATACAGCTGATGATAGCACGCATAAATGATGAGCGATTGATTGATTGATTTACATACGAATACAAATACGAGAAAAGAAAGGCTTAATAATTGTATTATAAACAACTAACAAAATATTATTTTTATTTTGAATTTACAACACAAATTCTGAAAGATCGGTTTACATATTTTTCCATATATGCATATATGTATATATATTTTGTTGTTGGCATGTAAAAAAGCAAGGAGTCAATTTCAATGAGCAAGCGAGAACTGAGCAGGTGGGTTTGGGCCACTTGAAAAACAATACACGAGCTCAAGTAACAAACAACGAGTAGCGAGTAGCGAGTAACGAGTAGAGAGTAGTATGTTATCGAGTGCACCTTATAACGAGTAAATGGTGACGATTAGCAGCGAGTAAAAAAAATATAACATGAACACACTATAAACGTTAGCACTGACGAATGATTGGATGACGGCAATGTGTGAGAGCGAAAGAGCGAAAGTGATATAGATCTTAAATGAGATGCCAGAACTAGTTTTCTTCGAACAAACAGGCAATGTGGCGCAAAAGGGGAGCATTGCAATGGCGAATGAGCGAGAGCGAGAGGTAGCGCGTACACAAAAACAGTTAAAAGAAGACAAAATATAAACGATACAACAAAAAACACGTGTTCGCAGTGAGCTAAAGCTAAATGTTGTTGTTGCTGTTGTTATAACTAATGAGAGTGTGCAACGTGTGCAGTTTTCTATCGATGTAAATGTGTATATGTATGTATGTATGTGTGTGCAAACAAAAAAAAGAAAGAAGAGAACTGAGCTTGTGGTTGAGTGAGAGCTGTGCAGTAAGTTAGTGGTGTTGCTTATTGTATGGTTGTTGTTTTTCTTGTTGGTGTTGTTGTTGTTGTTGTTGTTGTGTGGAGTATGATTTAATACACCGATGTAAAGTGGCATTTGGCGGTGGGATTGGGTGGTTCGAGCATTGCTTAGCTTGATTGTGGTGTGTGGGGGAATAAACATGAACGATTGCTTACGCCCGGATACAACGGCGGATGGTGCAACGACGGCGGCGGCGGTGGTGGCGGTACTGGCTGTGCCCCATCGGCACTAGCAGATGTGGGTGACATGCCACCTGTTGTTGCTCCGTTTGGTTGCTGTTGCTGTTGTTGCTGCTGCTGCTGTTGATGTTGTTGTTGTTGTTGTTGTAGGTGGTAAACTGCTGCAACGGCCGCCGCATGGTGATGATGATGTGGATGCATATGGTGCGGCAAATTGTGATGGGAATGGTGGTGGGTGTGGGTATGGGGATGGGCATGGGCATGGGCATCGGCATGGGCATGGTGATTGTTGTGGTTGTGCCGTGGCGACAACGACGATGGCACAACTGCAACAGAAGTAGACGCTGCCGGTGCCGCACCACTACCAACAGCTGCAGCCGCTACAGCTGCGGCGACACCCACCTGATGATGATGGTGGTGGTGGTGGTGGTGCGGATGATGGTTGTGTTGGTTGTGATGGTGTTGGTGAGGATGTGGATGTGGGTGTGGGTGGTGCTGAGAATGGTGGGCGGAATGCGGTAGATGCTTCGAATGATGCACGCCCGCCGTTAGCGCCGAGGCGGCCAGGGCAAGATTATTGGCCGCCTGAGCGGAGACAATTTGTGAACTGGTCATTGAGCTCATGGCCTGCAGGGTTTGCTCTTTCTCATTGAGTAAATGCAAGGAGACACCATTGGGTTCCTGGAAAAAGAGTTTCATTTTGTGTGTTGTTTGTGTTTTATTTTATTTCAGTTCGCTAATGTGTGTGTGTGTGTGTGTGTGTGTTTGTTTGTTCCAAGCATAACTAAAAACTTGTTGAAAAAGACAGAGAGTGAGAGAAAAAGAGAGAGAGAGAGCTTTGCTGACGTCACACAGCTGGGGGATAACGCACATATGGATAACATGAAGTACATTAAAAAAAAAAAAAAAAAAAACTACCGTTGCTTTTTTACAGACACTAATACACGCGCACACACGCGGCGCCTTATGTTAGATGTGCAAGTGTATGTAAACGTGACAATATGTTTTGTTTTTTTTTTTTGCTGAATCTGATGCTGTTGTTGGTTGTGGGTAATGTGGCATGTACCCAACTTGCAACTCTTAAGAAACTCTTCCTTGCTTTTCATGCACTCATTTTTGTTTTTGTTTTAAGAAATATACATATATAGTAATTATATCATTTTGATAAGTGTGAATCCAAATATGTATTTATGCAAAGCAAGTGGACAAAAGAGAACAAAATGATTACAATCCTCACGCTACATATACAATAAATCCTTGTTCTTAATATTTTTTGGTTTTTTTTTTATGATTGTTTTTCGAAAATAGTATCTGCACATATGCTGTGATAAAATAATTATGTATTTTTATAGCACTTACGACTTTGATTTTAGCTTGAATTTCACGTAGTTTCCGTCTGGCGAGCACCTGAATGTGAGAGCTCACTTGTTTACGGGTTCTCGTTTTGCCTGTGCGCAATTTGATGTAACGCGCGATTAGCTCGTTGCGCCCTGCAAAAAGAAGTGTGAGAGAGAGAGAGAGAGAGAAATATTAAGCAATGCACTAATGAAAAACCAAATTAATAATTCACACAAACAGACAATTAAATCATTAATTATGCAGGTTTTATGGCAAAAATTGTAATTGTTATGCAGGCTGGGCGTTCATTTGAGCAAATCTCTCAACAAGCACTTGTACATCGTCTACATATTTGAAATGCATTTGACCAAAATCTATAAAGAGCCACAGTCAACCGTTTCACTCTGTGTATTCTTATGTTGATGATTGTTTCGCTGTCTGAATTCACTTACGAGGTAATCAGAAAATTAATCGTTAATTCATATGCAAAACATTGTTCGCATTCCGTTAGGAGTTCATTTCAAGGATTAAGCAAAATCAAAATGAAACAAACATTTGAATGTTGTAAATTCGACTTAGAGATACCAATTACAAATCGTATTCAATGCTATTTGAATAAGTTTTGAGTGTGTCGATAAAATAAAAGAATCTCAATCAATCTTTTGAAAAGAAGAACCCCCCCCAGATTGACATTGCATCAAAGATTGCCTGTAACAAACATTTGGCACAAGTTCATGATACTCCAATTTGAAGCATTTTTGATGGGTACAAGAACAATTCGAGATGCAAAATGGTGGTTTTAAAATGGAATTCGCAGCATTATAAGTATGCGTATTTATTTGTATACAAACATCCTGATTTACTATATATACAAATGATGTATGTAGCTGGAAACACATATATAAATATGTATATGTATATATTTTTAGACTCGTCAACAGCAGATTAAAGAGTGGAGATTGGCTGGGTTGAATTCAATGCTGTTGCCTGCCTGCTTCTTCTTATTTATCTTGCTCTTCTTCTTCTACAATTTGAGCACGAAATTTTCATTGAAGCTCAACGACGACGACGACATTTAAACGTGTAAGCAGAATGTGCCCCAAACTGACGTCAGTGTCGTTGCCTTGGCATTGCCCCATTGCCAGCCGGCTGGCAGATGAGCGGGGTAGGGCGTTGGGCGTTGGGCTAAGGGATGTGATAAAAATGGAGTGTGGGTCATCCTTTAGCTTTTGGCTTTGGCAGCAGCAAGGCAGCAAGGCAGCTGGCGCTGGAGCTGGAGCCGGTTGTCGGCAACTTGTGCCTGCTCCATAGACAGCTTTTATTGTACACACACTTATGCGTTCACTAATTACATTCTTGGCATAGTTTCAGTTCTAACCGAATAAAATTATTTTCAGCGACTCAACCTCCCTTCCCCCCACAGTTGTTGCACAGAGCTGGCAACCCCGACGCACGCATAATACATACATACATATATATATATATGTATATATTGACAGGGATCCAGCGCACATTGTCCGGGGCTGGGCTGATGGTGGTGGTGGTGGCGTTGAGGTTCGTTTTGGTGCACTGTGGGCACAGCTAAGAATTACTAGCGTACAGACACACTGGTACTGGTATAGAGACAGGATATCACCCAAGCAACCATCAACCACCACCCAATATGCTTTGTTAACGCCTTTGGAGCAACATCTACCCATTGCCAGGGACGAAGACGCTTCTTTCTGAATTGTAGCAAACCTTAGCTGCAGATGCTATCACAATCGATAGGTAAGCATCAACGCACCTGTCAGTTCAAGCCTGGTTCCATGAACCAGTTTACAAATGAACGAAATAAATCATTTATATTTGTTTTATTTTATTATTATTATGTTGTAATCTTTCAATAATATAGTTTGAATCAGTTCAAGTGACTTGGTTTTTCTAATGCAGCTTCAAAAGTTTGCTAAAATGTACAAAAATCAACAGGTTCGAACCAACGCAAAGGACAGTTTATAACGGTTTTTATGAATGCTAAGATTAATTATACTAGTATTAATTATAATGTTGCATTATTTCAAGTACAACGAGTTCTTCTTTCTTATACCATAACTCTTAACTTTCGAAGACACGGGTGTGTCTCAAAACATATTTATTTCACATTTCATTTTCTTTTTTTGTCCTTTTAACAATTGAACTGTTCTATTTTATAAAAATCAACAGCAAGTCATAAGATTTTAAATGATTTTATATAGTTTATTTCATACGAAGTTCATAAAGTTCGAATGTAGAAATGATGATGCAACCCTAAAAGATGAATAGATGCCAAGTAACATCCTCAAGTCAATCAAACATAAGACACCCACACACTTACACGTACTAACACACACAGAGACAAGCGCGTACAATTCGTAGATACTTAATATGAATAGGGAAAAGCGGAAAGAGCATTTCAATTTCTTAACGCTTTAAATCTTTGCAAATCGATGGGCCATGGCCCAAAAAAAGGAAGAGCGGAATTCAAATGGAATTTATGGCAGAAACTTTGTGTGCGACACAACTATGCAAAGATGTGCGTATGAGTATGTGTGTGTGTGTGTGTGTATAAATAAATAAAATGTGCTTTAATTGTATGGAATCGTTTTTGTGCCGCTTGTGCGACTTATAAAAATGAATCAAGTAAAGTGATTCAAATGTTGTATCGCATTTAAAAGCATGCTTGCAGTTGACAAAATATATACAGTACGACCTCGCTCAACGCAACCCGCTAAAATTTGCGAAACCTATTTCCAAAACGAAATGCCTTTGCTAACCATTAAAATTAGGATAAATCGAATAAATTCACAGCAAGGATTTCATTAGAAAAATGGTTAAAATAAACTAAAACATTCGATTTCTTAGGGAAGTTGCGTTGAGTTAGGTCGTACTGTACACATGTATATGTACATTTGTTATCAATCAAATCAATTTTTGAATTGAGTGCAGCATTCGTTGACAGTTTGTATCATTGACATTTGTATGTCAATTAAATTGTTGCTGCTATCAACCATCGAAATTTGTTAATTAATTATGTGCAAAGCTGACCCCAAAGGTTTATTGCAGTTCACACATTATTCAATTGATATTCGTATTCGTATTCGTATTCGTATTCGTATTCGTATTCGTATACAAGGTGTTTGCAGTTAATTGAATGAACGCAACGCATGTTTTAAATGTATCAAATTTTATTACTATGCCGCTTGCGATTTAAACAAAAACACTTATGTAAAACAAGTGCTACTTGTTTAGTGAAAGATAATACAATTTTCACGTGTGTATGTGTAACCAAATGAATAACGTTTCCAACCAGACTTAATTTATGCTTGTGTCAAGTGGCGTCTATGTAAATAAATATGAGATGCAAAGCAGTAAAAAAAAACACACACAAAACAGCCTGCAACACATGTTTTTATGTGCTCATTTTGAAATTGTGAAAAAGGTTAATCAGTCAATTGATGTGTCGCTGCTTTTTCAAACCAATTATGATCATATATGCTAATTTACATACTACATAAGTTAACATATTCAATGCCAAAAATTGAACATTCAGTAAGGACTTTAATGCTGTTCCAGTTCAACTTTATCGCTATATCAAACGCATGTTTGTTCAACAGTAGTAGGCGGTTGATGGGTACATTTTCTTCACATATGGTGATAAAGTTTTGAAGAAATTCAATCAACGTTTAGGTTCGTGTAAAAAACAATCTTATGCCATAGACGAATAATGTAATGCTCGTTTATTGTAAGCAAAGAAGCAATAATACTAATAGGAGAAACCGACTTTTCTACTCGTTACTTCGTTCGCTTCGATCTTGCGTCCATTTCCAGAGCGTGCTAACATTAATAGTTCTGGGATCCCTTCTTTCTGTTAAATGATCGTTGTCTAATACTTAAGAATAATTTCGATTCATACATTATGTAGGCCAAAAATAACTTTTAGTCAGTATTCATTTTTATACTCGTTACCTTCTTTATCTATGGGATAGTAAATTAAAGTGTCAAGATTGGGGTTCTACGATAAGTGGGATGCTGGCAAATCGATGAATTCGATAACTCAAAACCGAAAAATCCACATATTCGCACATCCTTAAAGCTAGAACTACCGAATTTGGTAAGAAGATAGCTACTAGCAACCCCTAAAGAACTGCATCAAAGTTTTGGAGCCAAGCTCACCCATTCCGCCCCCCTTTCCCTACCTTTTACAAACTTTGAGCTAGAGTCACCAAATTTGGAAGGAAGACAGCTGGTGGTATCCCCATCTGCGTCGGAGAATCTTTAAGGCAGCGTACACCCCTGCCGCATCCGTACCCCTTTGCAATCAGGCCTCTTTTTACCGGTATTAATACTGGTAACGAGTATACGACAGTCGGTTGCGTCCGACTGCAACGTTTCCACTTGTTTTTAGCGTTGTGCAAGGATTAATTTGTTGTTTCCCTTTGTGATTTTATAGATGGCAGATTTTGCCACTTTATAATCAAAGCCTTAACAAAAAGCTTTTTCACTGGTTTTAATTTCTGGAAGATTCTAAAACCGCAAAAAAACAAACACTAAATCCAGCATAGCCAATTTGTGCAGCATTTAAAATCCGTGGTCGCAGCTAATCGAGAGTTGCCCCAAACAGCGAGAAAATTCACACACAAATTAAACCAAACACACACACACAGACACACACACACAGAGTAACACTAAAATATGTGTATTAGCTTTAGCTAAGAGCCGACACTAGCGGCGCCGCATATTTGTGGCAGCAGCTGAAGGAAGCGAGTGGCAGGAAAGTTTTCAGGCCACAAATTTCACAGTAGGCAGCATCAAGAGCAACAACCAAAAAGAAGGCAACACTTGCCCCCTTAAACGAGCTGCATGCAGCTGTCCATCCGCCTTGTCATGTGTCATAACCAGGGTGGGTGCATGCATATACATACGTATGTATGTATGTATGTATGTATGTATGTATGTATGTATGTGTTTGTTGCATGCTCAGTGACTATGTAAATATTTTGAAAATTAACAACCGAACAATGGTTATATTTTCACACATAACGCAGCAGCAGCAGCGGCAGCCACAACACCCACACCACCCGCACACTCCCCCCTTTCTCACTCTCTCTCTCGCTCGCTCTGTGTAATCTTTAGGGGATCGCAGCAACACTTTGCCAATATTTTGTGTGTTGGCGAACATGCAGCGCCGTCAGCCCACAGCAGCCCAAAAACATTTTTCCAATTTGCCAACACCAACAACAACGTCGCGTTTTTCTCGTTACTCGCTTTTGCCGGCGTTGGCACGTAGCAGCAACAACAACAACAGTAACAACGCTTTTGCAGCTGCTGGCGGGCGTCAAGGAATTCCCAGAGTGGCTGCATTAGCCACGTGTTGGCAATAAATAAAATTTTAGCCGCCTCTTGTCACAATGTTTCGCATATTTAGCCAAACCTCTCAAAAAACATTGTAGTTTTAAATCCAATCGATTGCATTAAATACTCACACACTGCGCACAGTGTACACTGTAAGTATTTTGTTGTTCGAACCACAAAAAAAAAAAACAAAAATAACTTGTTTTTTGTAATACAAATAAATATCGGTCATATTTTTTCTTGGTTGTTCAGTCGACGCTTATAAATGCGAAGCTTCAGTAATAAAAATTTCCAGAAATAAGAATTTGGGTTTGGTTTACTTTAAATTCACTAAAATAACAATTGAAGATTCGAGTAAAGCACAGGAAATCTCTAAAGACGTTTTATTTTGTTTGAGCAAATCATATTTGGCATGCATTTAAATCAATTCCAAACATATTTCCTAATTCGATTTAAAATTTCAACTTAAATCAAGTTCAATGATATTGTTTACTGGAATTTGAATACTCGAAGAGTGAACATATTTATGTATTATTTATTACTTAACTTATGTAATATATGTAGGTCTTGAAATAATAATTGTGCTCTACGAGGCAGAACGATTGGGATAGGTCTCCACGAATTGCATGTTTGGAACGTTGCCTGACAGGTTAATGCTTGCAAAGGTTTGCGGTCATCAGGCAATTGCTAGCTTTGCTATCCACAACAAAAACAAAAAACATAAACAAATGCGATGCACTAAAGGTGTTAGCTGGCCAGCAAACAGCAAGCAGCAAAATTGAAAAGTGAAAATTAATTACTTGCTCAAATACAACACGAACAACGTGCGGATGCACGGACGGACGGACGGACGGACGAAAGACCGCTTACGCTGTAGCCGAAAAACAAAGAAGTGGGCTTTTGCATGCAAGCAGCAAAGTAGACAAAAGGACAAAATGAATGGGTAAATGGGTGTTGGGCAAGGAGGTGTTGAGGAAAATGGGTATTGGGCTAGTCCGAGCATAAAATGAAAACAATATCCTCTGGGATATAAATTACAAAACTTGTTGTTTATGCGTGTAGACGTCTCAAATAAAACACACACACACACACACACACACTCACACACCCACAGGATGCGCCTAACACACAGACAACAGCAACAATACCTATCTCTCTCTCTTCCTGTGTGTGGGCTAGGAGGTGGCTAAAGGCGCAGCATTCTCACAATTTGCTGTCGTAATTCCATTGAGCCGCCATTTGGGTGCGGCTAAAACAGCAGGTAAACCAGCAAAAGTAGACAGAGACAAAACGCCGCCGCCGGCATCGTATGTCCTTTTAAGCTTTTATTGTTAATACTACAACTCCTGCTGACTTGCCCACACACACACACAGCTATACCACACCACAACACACACAGAGCTCACGTTTACAATTTTACTTGTCAGCACATTTAGCCCAACTCCCAAAACATTTGCTGTTGCACGGTGTCAAAGTTTGAACGCCGCTCTGCCATATCGCCTGATGTCGTTCCAACCCAACTCACCCACCCACCCACTCAACCTGGGCACACAAAGCGCTTTGACACAACTTTTAGCTCAAGGTTCAAAGTACGGAATTTATGTTTTCTTTACACGGCCGCCACAAACATACGCAAAACAACAACAACACCAACGAAAAAAAAAAAAAACAAAAATTAAAAACAACAAAAAAAAAAGAGGAGTAAGAACGCGGCTAGCAATGAAAATGAACGACTGCGCTATACTCTTTTATTCAAACTTGTTTTAAAAACTTTGCTTTTACTTTTTGATCAACATATTTTTGTTATGAAAAATTAATCAAACGATTTTTATCGATACTTTTGAATCGTTTTTACGAACGTCGTTAACTACACAATGCGTTATTTTAACAGTTTATAATGGTACTAATCCCATTTATCTTACATTCATTTTTGATTTATGTAAACTTTTTATATGAAGAATACACGGCGCACTCTTTAAGTTTGCAGTCTTGATTGACTGTTTGCAGGGTATGGGACACAACACAAAACAATAGAACCAAACGGTGGCTACCGCAAAAATTCCTGTTTGGTTTTTTTATTCACCCAAACCATGAACACAAAGACTAACACAACAACGCACAAAGCAAATAGAATGAGCGAAAAAGAGAGAGAGAGAGAGAGCGAAACTCTGGTGGCATTTTGTCGTGAAATATCTTTATGGTAGTACTATATAAATTAAAGGAAGTTTAACATATTACAAACTATCCTTATAGAGTTAGGCAAGAAACGTTTTGTCTTGACATCAAAAATATCGATTATTATCGTTCGATTATTATCGAACTACACACTTACAAACTTTCTTTAATATTGCCTGCTGTTCATTGGAAGAAATAAATAAGTAAGAAAAAATAACACTTACCATACATTTTACCCTCATCGGATAATATAATCTTCCTGCGTCCACATGGTGGATATATAGACAGTGCCTCTTGAAAGCTTTGCTCAATGTCCGGACTCCAAACACCCTCAGCATCGGCAGATGATAAATCTTTTTCGTCCTGCGAACAACAGTTAAATACAAAACTAAAGTTACTAAGCTAAAAAGCCATAAAATTGCAAACGTATTGTATTTTTTCTATTCCTTCACAGGTTATTAATTTATCACCTAATAGTAAGTAAATTACCATGACTATACTATATAAAATTGTATGCATGAAGAACGTGCATCGAATCATGCGAAAAATGTCTTTTGCAAATGTTTAGGTCATATTTATCGATTTCTTTTCCATCATCTAATACGTGTCTATGCGAAAGTACAATAGGTTTGTTCAATGTCTCATCGATTATTTATCAACCGATACGTGGCTGGACAAAATTGCAAACAAAAATTGCACTGCAATTAAGGATATACAATGTTGAATTTGCTGAGCCAATCAGACATCAAACTTATGTAGTATATTTCCCAAAGTCATCATGTCAATTATATTAATTACTTTGAGCCGCATCGAATGCTCGTTGCAGTTGCCTATTAATTATAAATATAGCAAGCTATATGAAAGAGCTATGATTGCAAAAACTGAACGTTTAACTTTATTCTAGCGTTTAAGTTGATTCGAGACTGTTCACGTTCTCACAGTGATTTTGATATGTAAATTCACAATCGGAATTGAAACCGTTTTTAAATTGATGCAATCCTTTCTTGATCTGGTTCGCAAGTAGTTTTATTGCTCTACCGCCTGATAAAGTAGTTAAAAACCTTTCCGTTTAATATTTGATTACAGGTTTATTTTGGTATTTGTGTGGTTGTAAATTGTATTACTTACATCGCTCATGTCACCAACATCCAAGTTTTTACTGTCCACCATGCTGCCATTTGTGTCAGCCGATCCCAGGGGACCAGGAGGACCGGCATTTACTGGTGGCCACGGAGATGGTATGGTGCCGGGTCCAACTGTAACGACAAATGCAAAAAGAGAAAACATTTTAGAGATGCGGATACGTTGCTTGTATGTATTTACATACATATATGTATGCTTGTTTGTTTGTGTGTCTTTTGAACCTGTCACACATTTAAAACGAGAGCCTTAAGCTCCATAAATCTGTGTCATCATACAACATGTTCTAGCGCCCCAACCTGGCTAACATACACGAACCGGGGCGTTGTACGCCCGGCTGTCCTCCCGCATGTCCGTTTGGTGTTGATATGCTTTATGAATTTGCGTGTGCTGTACCAGATGAAAAGCGCTTCAGCACGCACTTAAGTACGTTTTTCATTTAATATATTTAACAATGGTGCCAATAGCCACATCTAAAGCACGGCCAAAACATGGGGCAAGTAGTGCAGTGGGAAGGGCAATGCAAGAGGGCGTAAGATAAACGAGACAATCAAAGCGCGCCTAATATAAATTGATAATCATCATCATCAGCATGTCCGGAGCACAAGTATGTAAGCACATGACTAAATGCATCGCACACACACACACACACGCACACAATATACATATTGTTAGTACGTGTGTGTGCAACATCTTGGATGCAATATGCGTACATAGGTCAATAGCCATATTCAATGTGCAACTAAGTAAATAACGTTTACAAACTGAACAAAACGGTTGATTTCTTTGGTACTTCAAACGCTCTTAAACAATAGATTTCTCAACTGAATTCTTAAGTTTAATTAGAAATTTATGAAAATAATATTTTGAGTTAAATCTATGCCGAAGTCTTACGATTTGTTTCATAAAATTGAAAGTTACAATATATACTTACACAATATATGAATATAGAGAAAATACGAGTCATATTGATTGATAAAGAAAGAAAAGTTTTCCAGTCTATTTTCCACACGAAAATTTCATCTAAGCAAGTTTTTGAATAATGATAAACGTAAGTTTTGACTTTGTTGTTACAAAATATATAATATAAATAGCTAGAAAGATGATTTGCTAATACGTGCCTTGCATCTAACTCTTTTTAAAGGCCTTGTGTCTAAATCAAAGAGCATAAGATATCTTTTTTGGATACATGTGGGTTAGCATTATTTAACTGAAAGCAGATTCGCATTCTCTGGATCTTATCTCTTGTTTCGATACCGAGAAATATTGAGCGGAAAAGGCGATAGAATGACTTCAGCTTGGAATCACAATTCCAAAGTGCATTTTTTCAATATGGTTGACCTGCCCAAAGGTATTGCATCATTGCTAACAAAAGTTAGCTGTAGGCCATAAGGATTGCCTGTGTGTCTACCTGTGCCTGTGCCGCTATCGCATTCTTAGGTAGGCCAAAACTGGCATTGGGAATTGAGTTTGTGAGATTGTGGAGATGTCAACTCACCGGATAGTGTCTTAAATTCCTCAAGGGAATCCAAATGTTTGGAGAACGGCGCCACTTTGGAGCCGTTATCTGTGTCGTCTTTCAAATAAATTTTGAATTATTCTCCAAGTACACAACAACAAAAAACCCCCACACACAATATGAAGGGCGGGGAGAAACAACAGTGGAACACAGAATCGAGGCGGTTTCGAATCATAAACGCTTGTTGTTTCTCTTTATTTTGAATCCTTTTTTAGCATTTGATTTGATTTGTCGCACATTTATTGTGGCGCGGGGCTGGGGTCACAAGAGGGGAAGCACACTTAAGGAGCAAATGATTAACAAAGATTATTGTTTATTCTTGCGCGCACCGAAAACAAAACAAAAAGAGAACGAGCAGCGAATAAGAGATAGAGAGAAAGTAGGAAAACGCGTCTGTTTGATTGAAACGCGCAGTGAAAACTGAAATGCCTTTTTATTTTATTCCTTTTTTTTCTCACTACTTTTTTTGTTTTGTGCTGCTGCTGCTCGTGGCTACAGGGGATGGTTGGCAGCGCGACAGGATGCAGTCGCAGCTAAAAGGCACAGTCAGTGTCTCACACGCACACACACACACACACACACGTTAACAATTAAGGGAAGGCGACCAAAAATGCCAGTGTCTACGTCGACTGCGACGCGTCGTGCGTCATAGCATATCAAAGTAAGAGAGACAGAGAGAGAATCAGAGAAATTCCAAGAACCGCCAGCAAAGAAATTTAATTTCAAATCATGTTTTTAGCTTTGCCTCACTCGACCCCCGCCCCCGCCCCCACCCAGACGATAAAAAAAACCCCCCTCGCATGACTGACGGTAAAATGGTCAAAGCTTTATGCCAAGATTCTCAACTGTACAATATTGCTTGTAGCTAGATCGCGCATACATACATATGTGTATGGGGGTTAAGGCAGCGCACACATACACAGCAACAACAGCAACAACAACAACCCGATAACAACGAAAAGTACGGTTCGGTGCAACTATTTAATAATAATGCGCGGCGGCGGCGGCTGCATTGCTGCAGGGGGTTGCTCTTGTGTGTGATATATGTACATATGTATGCATTTATGTTTATAGGCCTCACTTTTAGGGGTGACTATGCCATTTTTCATAATCTCGCTAGCACACACACACACACACACACACACACACATATATTATCATATTCGGTTGGATTGCAACGGTTTCCGGTTCATTGTAATTTCCAATTAGACAAACCTAGGCTCAAACTCGGACTCACAAGACTCGGCTCACAGCTGCTCCTGTTTGGGAATTATTAAGGGAATGCGTAAGCATGTGTATGTGTGTGTGTGTGTGTCCTTGCTACCCTTGCAACGCTGGGCAATTGGAATTTATGGTATTTATTATTTTGGTTTGCATTTCACGATTTTCTTCTTCACGCTTGTGAACTGGGAACAGCTGTCCTTGCGGCGTAGTAGTGCTGAATGTTGTTGTAAGTTAGTGTTGCTGCTGTTGCAGGATCAGTCACCCCACTTGAAATGCCAGTGTATATATATATGTATATATATATATACTATATAGGTGCTGTGGTTGTGCTTCTGATGTTGCGTGTGCTGAAAACTTGCTTTGCTTGCTTACGTTGTTAATAGGGTGATCTCTATTCAAATCTGTACTGCACCCAACCCCCACATACGCCCGAAAATAATGTCGTGCAATGTGTGCCAAAAGCAAAATTCACCCCTAACCTACACCACAAACACTCACGCACACACACACACAACATACGAAGCCTGCACAGTGGCACAACATTTCTCGCATGCCTCGGAAAAAGTGTAATGCAACAAGAAAAAGCACAAAAACATTCCATACAACATGAACGTAGCATTTGAGGCAAGGGTACACACAACTTAACAAACTTTCATTCTTTCTACATGCTTGTAACTAAGCACAGTCATCACCGGATATAGTAAACTGTATGCGGTAGAGTAGTTCAATTTTGTGAGTCTAAAATCAAAATCGAGCTTCACGTTTTTAACGCGAAACTTTTCGGGTTTTATATGTTTTTTTTCAAAATATGCTTACCATTTAATGAATCTTGTAAGAAACTTGATAAAAGTGATGATGTTTGGGCTTGTTTTGACAACCGCTCGGTGCATTTTGGTGGATTTTCACAAGATAATGGGGGGTGGCCACCATAGGGACACTTTTTTGAAAATCGTGATTTTGACTCTTTTCATTAAATGTTAAATATCTGTCAAGACATGAATGAAATGTATATAACGCCTTAGATTGATGGATGCGCAATGGAACAAGCTGTCCAAAGATACCACAAGTTAAGCTTTACGTAGATTTTTGACAGTTTAATGTCAAAAAAAACGAAAGTGTGTCCAGCTTTAGAACATTTCCCTTATATATATTCTTGATCAGCATCGCGAGCTAAGTCCGTAAAGTTATGCCCGTTTGCAAAACTATTCTGTCAGCTTTTAAGTAATCTAGCTTAAAATTGTGTCACGGTTTTCTTTTCTTTTGCTGTCGAAATTGGCTAGATCGGAAAAGTATATCATATAGCTGTCATTCAAATGCAAGATCTGTGAAATGATCGTAGTATTTTTGGTTTACGTATCGCTTTCTTACGTGTTTGTGCTAATATTGAGTTTTTTTTTTATATGCAATGTTGGTACTAACTTAAATCTTATTTTTGTGTTACATTTAATGTCTTAGAAATAAAGTAAACTTTTTTAATTTACATTATAGCCAGACCCTACTTTATACACATACATATGGGCATATGACAATACCACTTTTTATCACTTCAATCAGAGCTCTAGGTTTGCATGTTTTGGACATATGTACATATATACATGCATGCATACATACATACATACACATAATCTAAAGCAGTATTCAACCCTAGTTTTAGCATATATGCAATGCTATTATTATGGGCAAGGTGGTGATAGTGCAAAACATCAATCAACTGCTCAGCTCTTTTATTACAAACATTTATACATACATGCATACATACATACATGTGTATGTATATGAATGTGTTTGTTTGGGGCACTTGAAAATTCAATCATCTTATTAAAAACTCTGCTTTGCAGAAACAAAACCGTTCTCAAACGATTCGGTCAGAACAACAACAACAAAATGTGCCAAAAGTGCTTGGCAAGGCCAAGGGTTAACCATTCGATGACCCCGTTGTCTGGCACAATAATAAATGAAGACAGGTTAGTTCCGAAAAGGCGAGCGAATTTTTAAGGGTAGCTACAACAAAATCAACTTCAAAATAAATGAGATAAAACTTTCAAAGATCATTTGTTGATTAAAAGCCAACTTAAAAAGAAGCAGCATCTACTCATTTTCGGGGTGATAAAATTTCCGAAAACTATTTCAGCTTTACCATAATTCCTATCTGATGTTAAACCAAACATTTGAGTTTATCAAGCAGCTAGTTCTGCTCAACTCAAAGCAAAGAAAAATCGAATAAACGAATTTTGCTCTTTAATCGTTATGATAACATCATGTCAAAGAGTTTAGAACGGTTCTGAACATTAACTTTTAGAAAGTAAATTTTAAAGTTAATCAGCTAACCTAAAGGTCATAAGTTTAAAAAGAAAATTATTTAAATTGCAGGGAATTTTACTACAATTGCCTGAACACCATTTTCCGATGAAATTCGATGCAACTGTGCAAAATCAACATTAAACAGCTGTCTTCATTCATATCATTTAAGCACTTTAATGTTTAATTAATAGGTGATTCACTTTTATTGTTTAACTTAATTGTGATAAAAGTATTAAAAGTACTAAGATATATTTATTCTAAAATTTTCTATATATATCATATATTAAGGTGACCTCTAAAAAGGACAAATATACCTAGACAGGACTATATTGTATTTATATATTAATTATAAAATCACATTTCTAGTTTAGAGATTATATGAATTAAACAATAAGGATGTTACGAACTCAAAAAACGTTTTAATGGTACTTCCTATGATTTTATTCAGTAGAATTGCTTACTTTAACTTCAAGGATTTGGATTGCAATTAATAATATTCTAAATATAAATCGAAACTAACTAAAGTTCTTAAACAGTTGTTATTCAAAATCGGGAAACTCATTAATCAAAAATTAATTTCGATTTTTTTTCAAGGTTGTTTGACTAAAATTTATTCATTTCGATGTACATTTAATGAGCTTTTGAGCTATTAATGCAACTACACATTTAGAAAATTGTATTCAAATCATTGTTTTTCGAAAGTTCTCAGGTTCCTGTCAATATTTTATCAAGTTAATAGCTAATTAGGCAAATCCACAAGTTGTCTATTGTTTTTTTTTTTTTTTTTTTGTGTTAATTTTATTTTTGAATTTGTTTCACCTGCTCATCTGAATAAATCGGCAGTTTAAACATGTGTTTTTGCTTCAAAAACGACTTTAACATATACATCTACTATTTATATATGAACATACAAATGTAGCATTAGTGTATTAGTCATGGCTTATATGAGAGACAATTATTGCCGTTGACATTTTGGGCTATGACCACAAAAGTTCGATCGATTAAACCGGAAAGAAAGCCATACTCGTACGTACGTATGTATATGTGTGTGTGTTTATGGCCAGTTTTTATTTTTAATTATTATTATTGTTGGTTTTTGTTGTTGTTGATTTTGTGATCTGCTTTTGTGAAAGGATGCACATCTAACAATTGTGAACATGTTCTCGTTTTAGCTTTCCCTTTAGGCTAAAGCTCAATCCTGGGCCCAACTGTCAAACTGTTGAGCGTGTTTAGTTGCGGCAGCAACAACAACGCCATATCACTTATGTATAACAGTTCTCAACAACAACAACAATAACAACAATAACGATAGCAACAGCTTTTTAGTCTGTTTCTAAACCGGTTAACAGATTTTTAGTCGCTGCGTGCAAAAGGAGGGGGGAAGGAAGGGGGGAGGGGAGGGAGGGGAGGGGTGGATTGTGGCAACAGCTGGAACTGGTTTACGTTTAATGGGCAGCTGGTGATACATCAGCCAACAGCTAACCAGAAATCAGTAGCAATAAAAAGATTGTTGGCCAAGTTTAATTGTATTTGTTTTCAATTCGTTTCGATGGATTTTACAAAACAACAACAAAACAAATATCGTTTGACCCCAAAGTTAATGGATAGATATGCATATTTATTCTAATTTTGACTAAATCCACTGTGGGAAATTATCGAATTTTCCATCTCAATTGTAGCATCCTGTTGTAGTTGTAGTTGTTGTTCTTGTTCTTGTTCTTCTTCTTCGGCTTCTTCTTCTTCGTCTTCATCTTCATGTTGTTGTTCCTCTTCTCCTTCTAATTCTTCTTCCTGTTCTAGTTCATCTTGTAGCGCATCGATAGGCAAAGTGAATATACTAGAACTAGTTTCCTCCTCTTCCAATGAAGCACTTTCCTTTGGCTTTTTCACAAAGCCAAGTTTGACACGTTGCAAAAAAGTGCCCAATGGCGCCGGATCGAAGGACATGATGGAGCCAAAAGTAATGTGACGCATCAGATGGAATTGACAGACAACCTCATCCATATACATATGATACAAACCCCGATAGATGTCTATCCATGACGACAATGACGATAAGCACCACAAATGATTGGAATGTCCCGCGAAGCCACCCGATTTTTTTCGGCCCAGATATGCCACACAGTCGGCCAGCATATAATCATGCTTCCACTGCGCATAGACATTGGGTTCAAGCATTTCGCTTGGATCAAATGGTGCATCGTAGCACAATTGTGCCACACCCCAAATATAAGGTACAAACTGATAATCATCTAGGGAGTAGGGACCCTGGCTGCCAGCCGGCTTTAATTTGAATTGCGACTGCAATTCGCGCACAATGTACAAATAACGCTGGAAGAGCATAAGAGCTGCCGCTGGCATATCCTCTGGCTCTAATATCTCTGTACGGAATAGGCTGCAAATGAAGAACAGAAAGCTCAGCTCATGCCCGGTGCCATAATCGATCCGTGTCAGATTGCCAAATGAACCGGCTAGATATTGACCCAGTTCTGCAATATGCTCACATTTGCTTACGGGCACTGCCAGTTCCACTGCTCTGGCGGTGTTCCTAATTATATGACGTAACCAGTTGCGATACTGTTCCGTTAGTCCCGGCCTAGCCTCTCCTTCTGGCGGAGGAGCTGTCGTTGCGGTCAGTCCATGGAGCATGCGATCAAAGATGCCACACAAATTCTGCATGGTTTTGCTCACTTGATAGGAGGATGAGTCACGCTTCTGTATGCCTTGAATGGCTGTACTCGTCTGATTGATATAATTCATAAGTTCATAATAGGCAATTGAACTTTGCCATAGCACCGTATCCGATTCTTTGCGCACTCGAATCTGTGTTCCAAAACTACTTTTTGCCAAATATTCTGTTACAGTTTTATCCGATGGATCCATTTTGATATTTTGTTTGTCTATTTTATTTTATTTATTTTTCTTGCTGTTGTGTTATGTGTGTTTTAATTAGAATAAATGAACTAAGCTGAGTAAAATTACAATGTATACATAAAATAAAATCTCTTTGAAAGGTTGCTAGATCTCACTTTGTGAAGGTTAAATTTATTGGGCCCAATGCGTCGTATTAGTAATGTTCCCTCTTCATACAAAAGTTATCACTGAATCTTTGAGCACTAAAAATATTCTGTGATTTATATTATCATAAGTCTCGAGTCCTTAAGTACTCATCACAGAAGCAATAACAGTAACTGGAACAGTAACAGTTACATTAGCAGTAGCAGTAGCAGTAGCAGTTATAGGTGAGCATGGATAACGTCACGTGCCAAATTTATGCATTGCCAGTCACTGTTATTATTAACAGTGCGAGAGAGAGTCAGCAAGCAAGCGAAAGAGAGAAACATAAGCAATATGCAGTGCAACGCAACGTTTTGCAGTAACTCTTGGGCACAAAAGCAAATTTGATTTGTGTGGTGTGTGCCCACGAATGGAGAACGTTTAGCGTTTGCCGCGTACCCCCCTTTCTTTACCATTGCCATCGTTGCCGTTGCCGTTGCTGTTGCTTTGCCCAGCAGCAGCAGCATTATCGGCGCTCTCTCTATCTCTCTCTCTTTGGGTGTTAGGCTGACTTTTTGGGTGCGCGGCGCGCACTTCGCCGCGTTCATTGACTAAAGTCTCGGAATAGTGTTTAAAATTAAAGCGATGAGTCAGACAGGTGCCCGCGTCCTCTCACCCGTTCGCTCGGTATCGCTGTGCCGACAGTCGAACGAGCAGCCTTATCGGTGTGTCTGGCTAGATGAGTATGTGTGTGTGTGTATGTACTAAGTACTTTCCGAGTGAATTTAGTTTAGTTTCGTTGAGTAGTTGAGGAGAGTGAGTGCATGGGATGCGACGTTGACGTCTCACTTTTTACTTTGGACCAACGCGGCGTGGCGACAAAAAACATCACCAGGCGGCAAATCGTCGACTCACGCAATCACACACAATTCGCTTGCACACACACACACACACACACACCCGATGTAGCTAGTACAGTGGGTAGAATATTTACATATGTAGATAGATACACATGCTTAGTTATTAATTGTTTATTTTATGTGTATGTCGACAACAGCAGCAGCCACCGCACACTTTCAATAATTGGCAACATTTCTCCGGCCAACAAAAACCGAAACAGGAAGTGCGACACAAGTCACGTACTTTGTAAACAGAATACAACATTCAAACGGTAATCGGCTAAATGAGTGCAAGAGAGCTGCAGCAGCAGCTTAAGTGTTGCAAAATAAAAACAGCTAGATTTGGCGAGAAAATAAAATTAACAAGTAACCTTTACGCTTGTAGGAGGAAATATTATTTGTATCACGTGCTTAAAATTTTATTGTTTTTACTTTTAAGTGTAGTTCCAATAGAACACAATTGAAAGCGTTAAAGACGGACGCAACGGTTGGTATAGAGGCTGCTTGCAAAGGGGGGGTTTGGGGGTAGCATCAAAAGTTTTTTGATGCAGATCTTTGGGTGAATTTATTTTTATTTAAAAGTTTATTTAAAAACTGTTGAAAGATAAAGGCATTAGCGATTGTTTAAGGCCGTTCTGATGTGAACTTAACTTTACTTAACTTCCCAACAAACAATTGTTAATGCGATATTTAATGGGGGATATCAAAACCTATCTTGCTCAATAACTGAGGAAGCTATAGACGTTACAATATGCGTTTGGTCTGTGGGCGAAAGGATCTAAGTTTTGGTCACACTAGATGTAAGGTTAAGGGAAATAAAAGGTCTTATCGATTAAAGTGCTTTCCCAACATCCCTGTGGGTGACTTTAGTCTTGACACTTTATCTGTCAAAGATATTTGCAAAGTTTCAAGTCTCTATAATGAACTAATAAGCCGCCAATTTCCACCGTTCAAAAAGAAAAGAAAAAAAAAGAGTTGAATTGTCAACACTAACAGCAGCAGCAGGTGACAAAAAGAGAGTCAAACTTTATTGAGAACATAAACAGTTGCATTTGCCATAACGCGTATATATCCGTGTGAGGAGCGTGCTCTCGTGGGTGTTTGTGTGTGTGTGTGTGTGCGCTTTTTTTGCACATGATCTGCAATGGCGCTTGAATTGCATGTTAATAGCTTTCATTTTCATCACTCATCATCCAGTTGACAGGCGACAATGCTTTCACAAGCTATTTGCATACATATAAGCATACTATCTATACATATGTATATATAAATCTTTTAATTTCTTCGCACATCCATCAGTGTGTTTAAACAGATTTTTTGTGCCGAGTGAATGATATGTGATATATTCATATACATATATATGTACATATATGTATGTAAATGAGCTAATGTAGGAAGCATAAGTGGCATACATTATTTGCCAATTTGCGTATATATTTTTGTGAATGGAAGGCTGAGGGCCAGAAACAAGAAGCAAGAAATGAGAGATGCCAGACAGAAGATTTACAGAAAATTGTTGACGATACATATTACGTAGAAATTTCGACTGAAGAAGGCCACATAGGCAGAAAAAAATAAGATATTCACATTAATATATGTATGTTGTGTCATTCATAAGGAAATAGTGGTCTTTAACTAGCTCACATTTATGTGTGGAAAAAACTGTTAGTCATCAGATCTAAAATCTTGCAATTTTTGGTTTCTTTTTATTGTGTTAACACAAACAGAAACAAAACAATCCAAGTGTATATGTATACATATTAAACAAAACACCTGTGCTATTTTTTTCTCTTTTTTTTTTTTTGTATGATTAGTAGAATTTGTTTAAGCTGAACTTAAGCTACAGCATACTTTTAAGGTGGTATTGAGAACTTTGCATAAGAATGACAATTCCATATAATGATTTATGGAATATGTATATACTATTTACGACAACAACAACGCCAATACTAATTAATTGTGGACATCAACCACCAAAATAAAGAAGAAAATATAAAACGACAACAATTTAAAACGTTTGTGAAGAGTTTGATTGAAAACTTCTTGTCGCCTTGTCGGCAGCGCTGATTGCAACGGTAGACGACAACGAATAGGGAATAGAAAAAAAAGGGGGTGTGGAATGAAATAAAAAAAAACTAAAACTGGTTTTTAGCTGCGACTGCGACTGGCAGAGAGAGATAAAGCCGAATAATGTCTCGTGGCAAACGATGGTAAGCGTTTCGTTTGTTCGCTAACTGATTGAAGGAAACAAGAAAGCTAAATACATTGTGTGGCACTAAATCAAAGGGAATCAAAGAAAATTGCATAGAACGGATTTGATTGGATCGAATCGAATTGATTGAAAATCGGACACGATTGCATAATTGGCACTCTTCAAATGCGCAATGCATTTGTGAAAATGCTAAGCAAAGGGAAAGGAATGAAAAGGAACGAAGAGAAAAGGAACGGCACGAATCGGAACAGCAACTGAAATAGCGAATGCTGCATGGAAACCGTTCAAATCAAATTCGTCGCGAGTACCAAGGTAAACACACTCAGCATAACAACAACAACAACAAGCCACTAGAAGAAAACACAAAAAACAACAACAACAACAACAGCAACAACGGCACACAAAAAGAATGGCCCCAAAAAGCAAAAGAAAAAAAACAACAACAGCTACAACAAAACTAAATGAAGAGAGAAATATACATAAAAAAAAAAAACTGGTAGGACAACTTTTTGTTTCGCCTGATAGAAATCCACACACGTCCAAGTCAAACTCGAAGTCAAACTTAAAAGTCGAAGTTAAAATAAAAAACCGTAAAATACACATACACCCAGCTGTAATGCTGCTATTGCTAATACTATTTATTGCTGATTTGGCTCACACTCTGTTGTTGTTGCTGTTGTTGTTGGGTTGAGTTGCAGCGATCGCTCCAAATTTTGCATAACAGACAGTTATGTTATTAACAGTCGAATTCTAGCAGCGATAACAGCACAAGGGGAAGAGGAGTCAAAATGGGCTTGCGACGTCATGACTTATGAGAGCGTAAGAGAGAGCAGGACATAACAAACTGTGGATAGGCAAAAACAACAACATTGCGCAAGACGGAACCGATCGGGTTCTGTGAACCCCACCTAACACAAACACACACACACACAACAACTACACATAGACACGTTCATTACAAAGAGACAACGTCGAGAGTTTCGTATTGCTTTTGTTGTGACTCGCTTCAATAGACAGCAGCGAACACACACGCACACATAAATGGTGGAATATGCAAAAGGTAGAAATGAACGTGTGTGTGTGTGTATGAGTGTAGGTAGAAACCAGTATAGTTGTATCCAATGTTGTTGTTGCTAGAATTCGTTGTCTTTGTCACTAGAGTGTTGTCTTGATTTAAAAAGAAGAACGTGCGTGCCCAATCCAAAAGAGAGTTTTTAACATTTAACAGTGAGAGCGTACTAGCGCAAGGCTTCGCGCACGTAAGAGTAAACTGTGACGTGATCAATACAAACTGTCCAAGATTTAGCTGACGCATACGCATTCACACACACGCCGATACACGCCATCTGTGTGTGTCTGCACGCATACACAGTTACACTGATATTGTGGTTTATGTTTTTAATTACAGCAGAACATTATAAAGCATATTAGTTTTGCAATATCAGCTAATCTCTTAATTCTGAGAAGGGTAAAAAAATTTACATAGAAAGCTGGATACTTTTATTTTTTGCCGTGAAATTGCTTTTTAACTGAATTTTTGATATGCAATAAATAATGTTCGCAAACTAAAAGCAATTTCAAACACATTCACAAGTTTAATAGTGAATTTTGTCATTTTGATTAATTTAAGATGAGCCCGACTAAGTCACAAATCTTATTTTGATATAAATTAATACATACAAATTAATGTTAAGGGTTGTCCGCACTCTCTCTCTCTCCCTCTATCTCTCTCATCAGTAACGATCAATATCAGATGTTGTTAACGTGAGACAGATACGAAGAGAAGCAGAACGTATGCATTTATAAACACACACACACACACACTATACTAAATTTTATGTATGTACATATATATATGTATGTAATTAAGAGAGAGCGAGATTTAGAAAAGGTTGGAAGGAGAGAAAGATAGTGAGAGCAAATAACGCACCTGCTTCTGGTTTGCCAACAACAGCGACGTCCAATTCGCTGTTGCTGAGATTGTTCTGCAATTGCAGCAGCCCCGTGCCGCAAGTGCTTGAGCTGGTGATGTTTTTCATGCAGCCAGTTTATATATATACATATGTATATATATATTTTTTTATATTGTATGTAATTTGTAATTGTAGCGCGGGATGCTGATGTCACAGACACACACTCGAACACTTTTTTTTTAAGTTTTTAGCTGTTTTTCACTGATGGGCTTTTTTTTATTATTACATATATGTATGTTATCAGAATTGATAACGCGTTGGCATTTAACTTGTTAACGCGTTTCAAAGCACTTTGATTGCCACTTTTGCACTTCACACCGTCGCCTGTTGAGGAACCACTATAAAATTGCAAAGATTTATGAAATGCCAGTTGCGAGGCAATTGGAGTTGAGATCTTTTATTTTATTTTTTTCATTTTGAGTGCGTTTATGTGTGCATTTGTATGTGTGTGTGTCTGAGCACAAATCGCGTCTACTCTAACATTTGCGTTTGTGTGTGTCTGCCTTTCAGCAGAAAAAAGGTGCAGCAGGCAGAACAGGAGAGCAAAAACAGCAACAAAAGAGTATTCTACTCGGAAGAGTCGAAAGAGCGCGAAAAGAACACAGACAACGGAAGACGCTTTGGTAATTTTGTGCATTTGTGATTTCTGGAATCGCACTTAATTGAAAGCTTTGACTCAAAGCGCAATTGCTGTTTGCTGTTGTTTTTGTTTTCGTTTGACCCACGCATTGCATAGAGTGTTTCTTTTCTTTTACATAAACTCTTCGTGCATTTGTCGGCGCGTTTGAGAGTGTGCAAAAAATACATTGAAACACATACATATGTACATATGTTTGAGTGTATATCTCCAGTGTCTCTTATGGGCCTTAGGTCCATCACACGCACACACTCACATTTGATCTTGTCTTGGCGCTCACAATGTACATGCATACACACATGTACATATGTACATATGTATGTTTGTATTAGCATTTAAGCTGCACACGCACACAAAGTGAATTGCAATTGAATGAAATCTTTCTTTTGTTGACATTTTTCGTTGTTAAGCTGCTGTGCGTGGGTGTTTTTGCAGGCAAGAAGAAGAACAACAACACAGCAACTCTACGCAAACCGCCCAAATATAACTGAATAGGCACACACATACACACTCGCACGCAGCAATTACACCGATAAAAATCAAGAAATAATCCAAATGAAATCTTTAAAATTATGTACATATGTATGTACACATTTCATATTAGGCAACCACAGAAACACACCAAAAACAAAAACAAAAAAAAAAATAAATAAATAAAATAAAAAACATGCATACATTTGAAGAAATATTGAAACACACTAACGCACATACAGGCAATGTGAGACAAGAAACGCACGGAGCCCCACACGACGAAGGGTAGACGAATCGGAGGGAGTGGGTAAGCGACAAACTCGGCAAACGATGACGACAACGAAAAAATCGCGGAAACACTGCGAAACACGCAACGCGCAGAAGCGAGAGAAACTCATCGACTGAATTGTGAATCGGAATCAATACACAATATACAAAGAACGGCAGAGTTGCTCGCTCGCTCTGTTCGCTGTGCCCGCCGACTGAATAGCGTAAACGGCTCCGTGTCTGGGCTCTGTTGCTGCTGCCTGTTTGACTGGCTCGCTGGCTGGCTGGTTGGTTGGCTGGTTGGCTGGCTGGTTGTTTGTTTCTGCTTTTTTTCTGTTTAGTTTGCTAACACACAAACGATGATGACAACAACAACAACAACACAACACAACACACAATGTGATCAAGCTCCAACTGAATACAACAACAACACTCACCAATACCCAAGAGATCAAAACGTGCACACATACATACATGCGCTTTAGCCGACGTGCGCTCTCTTCATTCTTCTTATGCGCCTTTTTGTATACAAACGTGTGTATGTATGCATGCTAGTTTGTACGTGTGACTTATACAACGCGGAGAGCCAAACTGCGCTGCGTTGCCTTTTGCCGCTCATTTACTTTGCGCTCGATTTCGCTCACTTTTTATTATTGTTGTTGTTGTTGTTGTTGGTACTGCCGCCAGGGCATAGAATAACAGCAACAACAGCACTATGCATGTGTGTGTGTGTGTGTGTTTAAAGAAAAGCAAAGTTCCAGGCATCGCAGTCAGTGGCAGTGTTGCTAAATGGTGGTGGTGGTGGTGTTGGATGGGGAAAGGGGTAGCATTTTGCATCTGTACCCAAAACAGGCTAAGGAGTCCACAAAAGCAGGTAGGCCAACCTCAAACATACAAATGAACAGGCTTACACACACACACGCACACACAAGCAATGATCGTACATACATACATACAGGCATACTGAAGAATATGGGGCAGGTTCGATTGGGGAAACACTCTGTTCGGTTCGGCTTGATTAATCTTACATATTTTCGGGATTTTAATGCTTTTTGCGTGTTACAAGAGATTATAATATATACTTAATTACTATGTAATATGTCGATTATAATATTTGTACATAATTTAATTTTTATAGAATTTTTGTTTTTTGAAGAAATCAAAAAACTGATCGTTAACAGATGTCTGTATTGTGTATGTTATAACAGGTTTTCCAATCGTTTGGTAATAAATAAAATGGGTAAATTTGATGACTCGGATAAATTAATATGAAGTGGCGATCATTTGTTAGAATACAATAGAAATAAATGTTTTAAGCTAGAGAACTTTTCCCTCCAGACAAGCATAAACACACACTCACTCATGTATTGTTCAAGAAAATATCGAGTTAGCAAGCAAGTTTAACAACTACCATATAAATATGTACATATACATATATGTTTAGTATGTATCCAAATACATACATACATGCATACGTACATAGATATGTATGTGTGAAAGTATGAATGCTTTTTTTCTATGTTTGGTTTGTCAGGCGACACTGGACATGTGTGCTTTGCTTTTATTGCACGTTTGCCGTCAGCTGCTGGAGAGAGGCTTTAATACAGGTGGAGTTTGTTTGTTGTTGTTCTTGTTGGCCAAACTGATGGTGCAGCATATGAGCGGAAAAAGACATCTCTGATCTTTTCGCTTATTGTTCGAAAGGAACGAGTTTTTTTGTGTTCTTTTTTTGTTATGTGTATGTATATGTATGTACTTACTAGTTTTTTCTTATTTTCAATTTTTCCCCCATTTTCAGCATTTGAATAACATTTTAAACAGCGCCAGCCAACGTTCAACTTTGCATTTGTGTGTTACGTCTATTGTGCACGCAAATGTATGTGTCTGCTGTGTGAAAGAGAGCTTGAGAGAGAGAGAGAAAGAGAGAGAGAGTGGGAGCGCCAGCGTCAGAGAGCGCTGCGCATACACAAAAGCTTATGATGCGTGTGTTGAGAGATCGCTGCTTATAACAGTGCCGCTGTTAGTTAACAGACATTTTTGAAATATTTTCACCATGACTGTGCCAACGAACAGCAGCAACAACAGCAACAACAGCGGTCGACTAGTGCGCGCCAATAATTGCTGACGTTGAGTTAAGTTGAGTTTATGTACATTTTATATGTATGCACAATGCATACAGGTACATATGTATGTATGTCTGTATACATTTGTATACAGTGTCAAGACACTTCACACGTGTTCTAAGTGCATACATACATATAACATATGTATGTATGTTTGTTGTTGTGTACTCACTAAATGGCCAATAACTGTTTGAATGCTTTTGTACCAAATTTCTATTCTCAGCCTAACTGGTTTTTAGTCTTGATGACACATAGTACAAACAAACAAACAAACAAACAAACATACTTACATACATGCATACATATGTGCAGACAAATATCTGCTACTTACGTAGATGCTTTTTTTGAGTTTGAAAAAGTTCTTGACTTTCTTCTAATTAAACTATAAATAGATGCGTTTGTGAAAAGGTGCAACATGTCGTATACCTAATTACGTATACCTAATATATACTTACTAAATATGAATACGTTTTTTGTTGTTTTCTTTTACTCATTAAGCGAAAAAACAACAACAATGCAAAGACAAAGAAGCGCTTGCAATGTGCGTTAAATTAGCAAAAATCTAAGACGGATACATTTATATACATAGTATGTATGTATGTACATGCATATATATCTGTATGTCTCTGTGTATAGCTGGTAGTCTATCAGCTGCCATAACAATGATGTGCTGTTCTTTATGAACTTAACATTATGTGTGAAAAAAAATGAAGCAAAAATACAACAACAAAAAGAGTAGGAGAAGAAGATGAAGCGGCGGCAGTGACAGTGGAAATACAATAAAAATAACAATAACAATAACGACTATATCAACAGCAAGAACAGCAAAAGCAAGAATAATAATAATAAGTTGCGTGATACGGACTTCTAGAGCTACATATGTACATATGTGTTTGTTTGTGTGTGTGTGCGTGCTTGTGTAGAAATTAATAAGTTCCAGTTAAAGACCAACTGAATCATTTGTTGCCGCACAATCAGACAAACAAACATCAAAACACAAATGAACACTCTACACTCAACAAAATAGCAACAAAAAAAAAAGCAGCTGCGAATTTTTTTTGTTTTTGTTTTTTTTTTTGCGCAAGAGCAAAAGAGCGAGAGTCAGCATCAGATAGTTGCACACACACACATACACACACACACACACACAGATACAAAAAAGATAGAGATACATCTATAGAATGATAGCGATTGATACGATCCAATGAGACAAAGCTTTGTTTGTTGGATTTATTGTTGTTGCGTTAACAAATGAATTTTTCTTAACAGTAACTACTTAATGTGTTTCAAACATATTTCTTGCATTCTGTGGCATGAAATTGCAAATAAATTTCGTTCACATTCCACGTCCTCCTCGTAATAACCTACCAACCCAGTAATAAAATCTATTAACGCATAATCACAATACAGTTTAAGAAAAAAACTTAGAATTTGTTAATACAGTAGATGCCGGTTATAACGATGCCGGCTATAACGATATTCCGCTTATAACGATATACACAAGAAGGTTTGGTTGGTTTTCATACAAACTTGTATGGAAGCACAATCGGCTATAACGATATCGCTTTTAACGATATGCCGCTTATAGCGAAGGAATTTTGAAAACATAAACCGCTTATAACGATCACAAGTAAGAACAAAAACAAAAGAATGAGCAAATTACAGCAGCGGTCGGCACAAAGAGAGCCAAAAACAAGTGGAAACGTTGCAGTCGGACGCAACCGACTGCGGCATACTCGATACCAGTATTAAAACCGGTAAAAAGAGGCCTGATTGCAAAGGGGTACGGATGCGGCAGGGGTGTACGCTGCCTTAAAGATTCTCCGATGCAGATGGGGATGCCACCAGCTATCTTCCTTCCAAATTTGGTGACTCTAGCTCAAAGTTTGTAAAATGTAGGGAAAGGGGAGGGGGGCTGGGGGCGGTATGGGTAGTTGTGGCATCAAAATTTTTGTTGCAGATCTTTGTGAAATGTCAATTGCTATCTTCATACAAAATTTGGTGACTCTAGCTCGAAATTTGTAAAAAGTGGGGAAAGGGGGCTGGGGGCGGTATGGGTGGGCGAGGCATCCAAATTTTTGATGCAGATCTATGTGGAATGTCAATTGCTATCTACATACCAAATTTGGTGACTCTAGCTCGAAGTTTGTAATAAGTGGGGCAAGGGGGCTGGGGGCGGTATGGGTGGGCGTGGCATCCAAATTTTTGATGCAGATCTTTGTGAAATATCAACTGCTATCTTCCTACCAAATTTGGTGACTCTAGCTCGAAATTTGTAAAAAGTGGGGAAAGGGGGCTGGGGGCGGTATGGGTGGGCGTGGCATCCAAATTTGTGATGCAGATCTTTGTTGAATGTCAATTGCTATCTTCATACCAAATTTGGTGACTGTAGCTCGAAAATTGTAAAAAGTGGGGAAAGGGGGGCGAAATGGAGGGCGTGGCTCCAAAACTTTGATGCAGATTTTTGGGGGTCGTTGCCAGCTATCTTCCTACTAAATTTGGTGGCTCTAGCTCCACAACTCTGGAAGATACACTAATTCCCGTTTTTGACGAAGCGTTGGGGTGGATGGGGGCGGCTAGGGCAGTATTGGTGGGCGTGGCATCCAAACTTTTGGTGCAGTTTTTAGGGGGCCATCATCACCTATCTTGGCATCAAATTTGGTGGCTATAGCTCAAAAACTGTGGGAGATATAGTCTTTTTTGACTTTAAAATGCGGGGGGGCTGGGGGCGGAATGGGGGGCGTGGCTCCAAAATTTTTGATGCAGTTTTTTGGGGGTTGCTAATAGCTATCTTCTTACCAAATTTGGTACTTCTAGCTGTAAGGATGTGCGAAATATGTGGATTTATCGGTATTGGGTTATCGAATTTATCGATTTGCCAGTCCCCCAGTTATCGTAGAACCCCCATCTTGACACTTTAATTTACTATCCCATAGATAAAGAGAATTGGAAAGTTTCAAGTCTCTAGCTTGAAGGGTGTGGAAAAAACTTGCATACATACGGACGGACAGACGGACAGACGGACAGACGGACAGACACCATGACGGACATTGCACAAAGCCAATATACTCTTTACCTTCGGTATCGAGTATAAAAAGTATCAATGCATTTGTGCAAGAGTAATTTCGTTTCGGCACTCTTAAATACACTTCGTGCTAACTTCGGCCTATCTGTGTGAATTGCCGTTATGTTTGCTTATGTGTGGAAAATCAAAAATAAAGCATTGGGTGCGTTCAGGGAACTCAGCGCTTAGTTAGCAGCTTCATAACCGTTTACTTCCCTGATGACGTCAACTGTTAAGCAAAAACAAGAAGTAAAAAAATAATTAAGAGGAAAAATAGTTTTTTCTTTAATACCGGCTATAACGAATATCGGTTATAACGATGCTATATTGTCGGTCCCTTGAGTATCGTTATATCCGGCATCTACTGTATTTCAACCAAAGGGGTCCGATCTCGGATTAAGAAACACTGTTTGCGACTGCTTCGGAATGGGGGGTGAGGGGGGGGGACTCTGGGCAGCACATACCATTTAACTTATAAGTACCCTGTGAAGTGAATTCCTAACAAACCATTTGCAGTTAGCACCATTAGGCTCATAAAGGATTGTAAAACTAATGAACCTATTTCTTGTCTTCATGTCCTTGATAACCTCTAAAGCTAACCAGTTGATAATATCCTTCTTAGATCTTATTATGTATATCTCATAGTCACTTGGATTTTTTGGATCTTAGAATCAAAGCAGGACATTTGTTTCGAGACTTTAACGGCTTAATGGTGGCTCTATATATGCTTCCTTTTCTTCCTATTCTATTTCTATCAGTTGGGATGTTTGATGCTCTTCCAGCTCATGACCCTCCTCTGGTTCCTGCTCCTCGAGAGCAAACTCCGAAGAGATGGAGGCGAACAAAAATGTCTGATATGATGGGAGCTCACCCAAATTTTCATCGGCTGCCTGGCGAGGGATATCATCTTGCAAAAGAACACAGAATATTCTTGGTATGGGATGCCATCAAAGCAGCATATGCATCCGGCCTATTGGACATTAAGAGAACGCACCACAACTGATACGAATGCATAAGCCATATTGTCGATTCTAACATAGTCCTTGGCCAGGTCCTACGGGATGACAATTGTATAGAAGAACTACCAACCAATTGAAAACCTTGATAAATCTAAGCAAACGCTGCGTCAGCTACCTTGTGAAATGATGTGTTATGTATATCGATGGTCAAGTTTTTGGTTCGTGCAGGGCATAAGATAAATTATTTTGTATAAAAAATTAGAATGATTGGATTTTAAAAGAGTTAATTTGCTTATAGCCTGCTCTTTTCGCTCAACTTATGAATTTAAGTTAACAAAATAGTTCATTGCGATTCCCGATCAGTATCGACAGGCTTGTTAATATAGAAACTAATTTAAAACCAATTCAATATTACAAATTTTCTCTACAACGAAGCTTTTTTAGGTCCTCTTAAGATTCGCTCTATGGACGTTTGACTGCCGAGCCATGACATAACCAAACATAACCTACCAATAGATCTTCCCGTTCCCGATATACACTTGATATCGATAACGATGAAATCCTTAAAGAGATGTATTGTTTTTTATTAGGAACTGCGACCTTCCATCAGTGAGAGTTTTACCTAGATCGATACAAAGACACGAAAGGAAGTTGAAAGGAGTATTTAACCGAGCTCGTCTTTCGTCTAGAGACTAGAGACAAACTTTGAGCATTATTCTCAGCAATTTTGTTTGTACAGTTTGGAAGTTCATTTTAAATTGTATAGAAATGTTATTAAACAGTTTTTAGTACTTAACACAATTTACATATGTTCCCAGCTTTGTTTTCACCAGATATTAACGCTGACATTGGGACTGTCATTCATATACATATATATTATGACCAAATTATCAGTTGAAAATAAAATCACTTACAGTCATATAGACGTCACTCTGACTCAGCCATATCGCAATAGTCAAGTCGGCAGCTCTCTAGCCTTTGTTTGTTGGTCGAAATTGTCGCCACTCAAATGATAGATAGTCCGACGATTTTTAGCTTTTTATATGCTAGTAGCAGTCGGTCAATCAGGTTGATGCCAAAGACGACACAGTGTGACTTAACTAGACGGCAAGTGAAGTTGTGAGTATTGAAAATTATTGGCCGAACGAACACATCTAATGATATTTGCATTCTAGTCGCATTATGAAGAATCCCTTATGGTTCATCTTTTGGCTTGTTGTGCTGCTCTTTGTATCGTTTATAGTCGGATTTCTTGGTGCTTTTCTTTACATTTTAAGCTATTTGTTGGCCCAATGTTGTAACTGTTTTCGGGTATGTTGTAAACTAGATTTCAAATGCATAAATTAAGTAATATTCTTTTGCAGAGTGTGACCGAACTATTTTTAAAGTGTGCCCAGTTTCCGGGCTATTGTGCGGCTGCCATGTTAAACTGTCAATCTTTGTTCTAAACACATTCTGAAGGATTTTGAAATATGTATATTTATTTTTTGTTGTTTTTTTTTTTTTAAGTTTGTCGCACCTACGCCTACATTCAAACATAGTACACTTAGGTGCCAGGCAATCAGCTAGCTGCCAAAAAGATTAGCCTTTCAGATAACGCAAAATGGGCTTTAACCTAAGTATACCGCAACTAGCACACATACCCTATTAATAAGTAGCCCATATGCTTATCCATTGACAAAATGTGAACGAGTAAGTTGTTGTTGTTTTTTTTTTGTTGGATTTTCGAAACAAACAGTTTTGTAACATTAAAAGATGCATTTTAATTTTATTAAGAATATTGAAAATTCCCAAGTTAGAGTATATGATGTGCGTTCTCACTTGTTTCCAATTAGACGCACGTTAAAATTGAAAGTCTTTCGTGTAGATATGACTTGGTTCCAATTTGGTTCTAATGACATCATAACTTTATCAATATTCGCACCCAATACGACCACAAAAAAACCAATAAATTTTGCTGTTTTAAAGCAGAGATTCATTTTATTGCAATTACATAATATAATATAGAGAGCATTTAAACTTCGTTAAATATCTTTTGCTTGTTATTACTACATACTGTTATTTTTGCAAAAATCTTGAATTTAAGTTTTGTTTTGATTATTTTGTTTTTTGGATCAACGCCAAATGTGAAGAGGAAGAGCAATTATCTATAAATAAAATGCGCTACGCTGCGCTCTGTCGGCAATAGATGGATAGAGAGCTAAATCTAGATAAATACACATGTCTATATACTATTTGTATGTTGGGGATCTACATATGTAAGTATGATTATTTGTACATACATGTATACTATAATCGCATCTGTGCGCTTGCTTAGCATGTATGTATGTATGCATATATTGGTATGTATCCATAATAATACTTGTATATTACGCTGTGCAGACCGTGGGCGCTTGTAAAAAGCCCTACAGCCAAAACGAAGACACCAACAGATGCGATTGCGGTTTGAGGATTTCTTTTTGTTTTCTTCTCTAATACCCTTTCAGAGGGTCCACTGAACATGGCAAGCGCATTTAAAAAACAAAAACATAAGATTGACTTATTTTTTATATAGAAGATCAAACATGATTTAATTTTGATCGGAACTTTCGATTGCAGACTAATTTTAAGAGTAATATAAATGCATAAATAATATTTTTGCTAACTAAAAAAATAATAAAGAAAGTCGTTGATTGATTACCCTTTACATACATATTTGCCCCACTTTTTTTTACTTAAATCTGAAATCAAAATTGTATATACAAAATGGGTTTAGTAACTAAATAGTATAGTTTTTTTCTTGCAGTGCTTAATAATCTTGTACCCAGTCGCAGTTTACCATTCCCATAGTCATGCCCAGGCGCAGGTCCGTAGATGATTATGGCTATTATGCGATCGCCCACGCATTGTAAGTATCTGTGCCACATCGCGCAATCCGACGCAAAGAGTAATGACTGACTAGCGACTCTGCGTCTTGTGTCTCGACAGACAACGTTGCCTCTTATCCACCCTTCTCTCCCTTCTTACGCTCTCTCTCTCTCTCTCTGTCGCTATTGCATATGTTTTATTATGTGCAGTACCAGCCAACATTAAACAAGCTATTTTTAAGCATTTTATTTAAGATAAGTCCATCACAGTTAACAGCAAAACCAGCAGCACCTGTCTATCATCTTTGCAAAAAGCTATGACGCAAGTTCGCCCTACCCCCACTGGAAATTCACTAAACTCAGCTAACAACGAGACTGCCCCAAGAGTCGCATTTAGCAGCTGCAACAGCAAATTCGAAATTTATCATAAAAAACATACAGAATTAATATTTTCTTTGGTTATTATTGATTTTTCTGTTTGTATTCTAGTAATTATTATATTTCAAATGTTTATCATATATAATTTCTTCAGTTCAGAATTAAAACAACTAAATAACGATAGTTTTTTTACTGCTTAAAATTAACATTCGATTTAATGTAAGTTAAGGTTTTATTCCGTTCTACTGAAGACTGAGTAACGATTTCGATATACAGTCAAACTTCCATATAACGAATCTCAAGGGGACAAGAAAAACTTCGTTATAGAGAAAATTCGTTATATAGAATGGGTTTTTGACTGAACCAAACTGCAGGGTTCTGGTTTCTGACTTCGTTGTATAGAAAATCTCGTTATACGGAAGTTCGTTATATGGAAGTTAGACTGTAATATCTCTTTGAATGATTTTTGTTAGTCTGTAAATCAAACCTGATGGTGATAAGTGCTTTAACTTATGGGTGGAATACTGTATACATAAAAAAATCAAGTCAAAAATGTTGCAAGAATTTGCTACAAAAAAAAAACCTTGAACAGACATTTTAAAACAACAGCTTCTAATCTTTTTGGTTTGACTTGAGAAATACGTTTTCGGAGTCCTTAAATAAGATGTTCCACAGTTCATCCAACTCTTGATTTCAAATATTAATTTATAAGGCACAGTGCTTTGTTATTAGAAAATCTTTAAACATTTTTGACTCAGTTTTTGCTGCATTGTTGTAATTTTGAATTCTAATTGAGCGGTTTAGATACTTGTTATGAGGAATAACTGTTTGAAATTCAAAATAATAGTTCTTCGTTCTTATGAACAAAATATCTCTGTTTTACAAGTCATATTTTGCATATTTTTTCAAGGTCGTTTTATACAAGAATGTATTTATATAAACCGCAGGCAGATGTTTTGAATTTTGAGTACACACTGCGCACAGTTTGGTTAGTGCTTCCAAACCTGCATACATATCTACAAATATAGCGTTACATAAGTCAGTTGATTGGTTGAGGAACGTGTGTGCGTGTGCTTTTAATGCATTCGAATCGGTATTGAATATTTTTGCCTTTGATAATGCTGAATTTTCTGTGTACGTTTCTTATCTGTTGGCATTGTGGTTTGTGCTGTCTTACGTTTTGTGTGTTTATTTGTGACATCAATCGAGCAGGAATTGTTGAAAATTACACCGGTCTGGCGGGGCTTCCAATGTGCCTTGGCTTCTTTTTTTTCGGTCGCATTGTGGATGAACAGCAAGTGCGACAATTTTTTGGCTTATCATTGGATAAATGAAGCACGGCAACACTGAGAACAATATTGCGAGACTCGTTCGGGGATGGTCGGCTATGGTTTGGGTCCCTTAGTCGTGTGGTACGTGCTCTCCAAAGTGCTCGAAGCTTAGTCGTTATGTGCGGTGTTATGTCAAGTGTCATAAGCAGAGATGCCACGCCGTCCGTCCGATGCGAATAAAAGTTACATGTTGTTGACGGGTCCCATCCTTTTCGCCAATCAGCCGCACTTGATAAGCATTTTTAATACAAATTTGCACTTAAATGTTCAATTTAGAAAAATAACCATTACACCGCCGATGTTAATGAAGATGAGCATGCCATAGAGTTAAGCACTCGACTAAGTGTTACCCTATAACACATAGTTACTCGACTAAGTGTTGCCATGTAGCACTCCCAAATTGTTGTTTAAAGTTTGGTTAGATTGTTAGAAATTCTTTTATGAAGTTCGATTTAGCTATTCACAAAACTAAACGATCGAATTATTTCGTCGATTAATCTATTTCATTTGTTCGAACTAAATGACAAATTGAACGCGCATATTCCTCAAATTAAACAAGTATTAAAACTGCTTCAATTATGTTTCTAGTTTACTCTAATTACTCTAATTATCCTTTAGTTCTGAATAAACCTTGTGCTTGGCTTGAAGTCCGAAGATATTTGACAGCAATCAAAGATTTAAGTTAAATGACTTTAAGCCTGGGAATTATGGGCGCAGGCGGAAAATAATTTTAAATTATTGGTTGAAACTTCAAAACTAACATTGAAAGAAACGGGCTATGAATTTTATGTGTGCTCCCAAAAGTATGCTATGTAAAATGTATCGTTATCCTTGCAAGTCGAAATAAATTTATACATCTGCTTGATGTGATGCTTCAAATAATATCGTTGCTATAAAATGAAATCTATAATAATATTTAAATCATATACAAATACACACAAACATACGGAATGATAACCGCAGAGAATAAATGTGAGCTGTTGTGCTGCTGGACGGGTTCATTTGAGCAATTTAATTATGAAGTTAATTACGATCTCAGTGAAATTCCAGGAAAAAAGAATGTGTGTCCATTTTATTTATTGTGCAAACGTACAAACAATGCAATATTTTCAGAGACAACAACAACAACAACAACAATAATAGCTAACTGTGCACAAGCCAAAAGTGCGAGTGAACAACTTGGAGATACCCCGTAAACAATTGTGTTTAACCTAAGCCGATGTTTGATTTAAACAACTTATATAAGCTATTTTGACTGTCAGTCTACTTATTTTAAGCAATGTTATCGGTTATCGATTTTTATCGATATCCAAAAATTACAATCCATCTCTCAACTTCCTAACTTCTAAATACAATTCGATCGGCATGTTTTTAAATATTCTTTGCTGCTTATAAGAAAAAGTGAAAAAGCCCAAAAGGATGAATGTGCATGAACATTTGTTGTTAATAAAAGCATGGAGCATTGAATGTGGCGACGGGGGCATAAATATATATCAATTTGGTGCTCAGTTTGGGATACGTAAGGTAAACACCACAAAAGCAATGCCACAATTAAGTAGACGCCACGTGTGCCTCGCGCATACGGTTAATGAAATTCTGCGCGGCAAAATGCAATTGCACAAAATGAACAGCGGCTCAAAGGCTGCCCAACAGCATGCATACGCATGCATGGAAGTATGTATGATTGTTTTTGTGTGTGTGTGTGTGTGTGTGTTGGTGTTTTTGTATGGATGAATGAATATATCCTGCTGTCGACTGCCTTGGTGCGTGGTGCCCCAAACATTTCATCTCAAATTGGAATTCAATCAAAATTGTTAATTAACATGTGCAGGCAACATGTCTAGCGTTGCCGCAACCCGCACCATCCCGCACTCCACGACAAACCTCACCACCATTCAGCTTAAAACCATAACCCAAATGCCAAGCCCAAAATGACTGGGGTCTGGAAATGGTAAATGGTCATTCGATAGTTGGAGTTGGCAAGTTCAGATTTGGGAGTCGCAAGTTGGGCGCTCAGCGGGATATACGCTTTGTGTCGACATTTAAATAAGAATGAGGGCTAACCGTTGGCCGTTTGATTGTAACCATGCTGGGGTATGCACAAAAAATGCGGCACAATGCAGTTGCACCAACAACCACACACACGCACACAGCCACGCTCACGCACACGCACACACACAATTGCAAATCAGCAGTATTCACATATCAAAGGCGCGTATCACAGGCAGTGGCAAAGTCAAGTGATACGCTGACCGAATTGACTGACTGACTTTTGTTGTTGTTTGTATACCCTGAAAATAACATTGAAAATTTGTTGATAATAGAGTTGATTGATCATCATTAACATTTATTAAAATCATCGATAACTTTGCTCGATCTCGTTTGAAATTATTACATCATATTAATCTTTTGTGAACATTTGAACAAGACTAGATAAGAGCTTCGAAAGATAACCTTGACAAAAATTTACAGAAATCCTCATTTCTTCATGGTGTTGATATTTAAAGTCTAGTGCTTAGGGTATATACTAGTCAAGTTGCTTATGAAGTAGAGCTTTCATACTTCTTCTACTCTGATACCGAAGGTAAACAGTATATGTGTCTGTCCGCAAGAACGCGCATTTCTTGGACACTGTGAAAGCTAGAGACTTGGAACATTGCCAGTATCTTGGTACATGTGTGCATCAGACAATTTGTCAATATAGGAGCGCTACGCCCACTGGGAGGCTAGGATATCGATAAAACGTCGATACACTTCGACGTGCACATCGATAAAACACACATATTTCCCACAATTGAACAGCTAGAATCACAAAATTTTTAGAGAATATAGTTGGTTGCCTTCCCCAAAAACCTGCATCAAAAGTTTCGATGCCACGCCCACGCCAAAAATGTTTTAGTTCTAGTATCAAAGCATATCGCAGTCGGCTTGGCCCGACTTTAAAACGTTTTCTCTTGTTTTTTGATATCCGTTCATGGTTGTTTTTGATGCATTCTGGGATTGACTATACTGAGAGACAGAGACAGAGACAGCGAGAGAGAGAGAGAGATTTGTCGAAATTGAGCTGTGTTTTTGTGTATTTTTGGGTGATGATGACCGCAATTTGTTGGAGTGTGTTTTCGTCCTGAGAACTGTGATCATCATCATAACGTGTGATAAGACATAATAAAATTGCCTGCCTGCCTGGACACACACACACTCACACACACACAAACACACACACATTTATTCATCAAACGTAACGAAACGGAACGAAGACAAATGAAAATGCCAAATTGTAGAAAACTTACATGGCACAACAAAATACAATAAAATATCAATACAATACTTCTACACATGCTCGAACAGATGAAAACATATGTATGTGAATGTAGTATGTTTGTGTGTGGGTAGTCTGCAAAAGAATGCAAATTTTGTTTATATCGCCGCAACAATGGAATTTCAGCTCTGAGTTCTGCCTCGATTATATTTTCCCTTTCTGATTTTTTGGTCAAACAATGCACAACAACGAATGGCAGAGTCAAACAGTCAAACAGACAGATAGACAGATAGAACGAAAGACAGACGAAACAGTCCGCCTGGTTGACTGACTGACTAAATGCTTGGCTGAATGACTAACTGAATGACTGCCTTCAGGCCAAGCGGACAACTGCAAAACAGTCAAAAAGCAGACAAACCTAGACCCAGCCCCAGCCCATATGTTTGGGATGCACGAGCTGAGCATGACACAGAATGGAATTTTGATTGTGTATGTTGCATCTGCATCATGCCATCAACAATGCCTTACACCCAAACACCCACCCAACCACCCATCGAACAGAGCCAGAGCCATGGCCATAGCAAAAAGCAACCATCAGAGCCACCCAAACCAACATTCAACTACCCCAAACCCTCAAGCGAAGTCTGTGCGCTCTGATTGTGCAGTAACGTTGAAATTAATGCTGCACATATTTTCATTTACAGTTCATACTCCACCATTCTTTCATTCATTCATTCGTTTTTAAAGCCCGCTGCACACATCAAATGAAATGCGAATGCGAAGTGCGTCGGGGCACATGCGCTATGATCAGCGTCATGTTGCATGTTGCAATCATCATTCATATTTTATTGATCTCTTTTTAATGTTGTTGTTTCAATAATGCTAATAATATTAAACTATTTAAATCATCATTCGTATAGGTTTGCAGTCAATAATTTTTAATAAACTATTGGTAAACATTTTGTATTTTAGTTTACTTTAGTTTACTTTAGCTAAAGTAATTTTTGGCATTTTTTCACTTAATTAAAATCTTTTGTATATATTTTGGCATACACATATAGTATGTCTATAGTAGGGCATTTCGGGACTTGTGTGGCATTTGTCTGTTATTTTTTTTTTATCTTTTATTTGCTGCTTTTTTGGCAATCTTTTTGCATTGTTTGCCGTCAAATCGGTAGGCAGACAAATGAACAACTGAATGTCCGTGTGTGAGCGACCGCTTTCCAACTACATTTTGATTTGTGCTCCATTTTTGGGGCCCGCACTGATAACGTTGTTACCGTTGCATGGCAGCAAACAAAAAAATCGCAAAATATATGCAAATGACGCTTTGCAATAAAAGTGCAATGAGGCAGCTGACACTCAGCATCCCAATACACAGTTCCCGTCATTTTATTGAGTTTTCAATTTGTATAAGCTTAAAGACTACAAAATTGCATTTGATAATACAACTTATAGAGTTAATCAGAACCTTGTTAACTTTGTCCTGATTGTTTGAAAAAAAGGGGCATAGTTGTCATCATATTGAATGATTGGTCACATCCATTAATAGCTTGAAGACAGCAAAATATTGCAGGTACCAAAGCAGGTCATCATGATTAGGAAACGGCACAGAAATTAAAGCAAGATCGTTGACGTTTGATCATAAGTTAAAGTATTTTTAGCAATACAATAAGTTTCACAATGCTAAACGAAGCACAACTTCATTATTTAAAGATCGTGCTTATAAATTTAGTTAAAGTAACTGAACATCTGCTATATCTAAGTAGAGTATATATCTAAGTAAAAGTGAAAAATTAAGTTTTTACACTCTTTGCAACTTATAAATGTTTATAATACAAATATCTAATGCAAATTAGTCATATATTTTGCTTAATCTGATAAACACTTTTCAAAATAAAATCCTATGTTCAACTATGAATGCTTTTCGTAAGTTACTCATAGCTTCGCGTCTTGAATTGTAGTAAGTAAAGTAATCTCTTTGGATTGGTTGAAAACAGTTAAAATATCGGTTGGGTTCTTTGCTTAATGGATATTGGCTGGCGTCTAATGGCCTTCTAAAACAGTTGTTAATACTTGCTTATGTGGTTACATATTTCCGAATTGGAAACATTTGCAATTATTGCACGTTTTAAAGACATGTCAGCGTGATAATTTAACAAGAGCATACGACTTATTTTGCACAAATTAATGGCAAAAAGTCACATAGCTAAATGTGGATGTCATCAAATTATGCGCTTTTCATGCAGCGCACTCTTTTATTCACTCTATCACTCGCACTGCCCCCGCCCGCGCACCTAAGCAACTCTTTTTCACTCTTTTGTGCGCCATCTCGCTTTAGTTTCCATGAATCATTCGTTTAGCGCCTGAAACTCCACACTGGACACAAACAAACAACTGCCTAGCTTAGCACTCATGTTATCCGCAGCACATCGTATGAAAATCAAGTAAGAGTGCGCACTTGTGTTAAATGATCGGCCGGTAGGTACCTTAACATTCAGAGAAAAGTGTATTCAAAAATTGAAAGATACTCTTAAAAATGTAGAAATAATCTTGAAGAACCTCAGATATATCAAAACAGATTTTTTTAATTTTTCGAAAGGATCTGTAAAAGATCTGCAGTTATTCGATATTACCGATCGATAAAATTGATATTTATTGAAAAATAAAAGACGCTCCTCTGCGGTTAAAGGTTATATTAAATGCAACGATAGCGTAAAATCGATAATTATCGATACAAATTTTCAAATAATCGATATTAATCGAAAAATGACAAATTCTACTGAAAGCTTTGAGAGAATCCCAAAGAACACTGGAGCTGAAATTCTATATTAATATTACTGATAGACCTGCACGGAATATGTTATGCCAATATCATAAATTTGATTAACCCAATAAACACACTGTGATAACCTATAAATTAAACAAAAAAAAGTTGAAAAATATTATGCTGATTTTTAATAAAAGAAAAGAGTTTAGTAAAACAATGATAAAAAAAGTGCCAGCCATTGCAAAAAAGCAACTAAGCAGCTTTTTTGGTCTTTTGTGGATGGCATGGAAAAACACATGTAGTACAATTTGTGTCCACACATACTATGCATGTGTGTGTGTATGTGGGTGTAGTTTGAGTGGGTGAGTAGCTGCTCATCGCTTATGACTAATAAATGTGTTGCAGTTGCAATGGTTGCTGTTGTTGCAGTTGCAATTGGTGCTGTTGCTGCTGAGGCAATTGCAGCTACTACTTTGCTTGCTTGCAACAGCAAAAAAATGAGTGAAAAACGAACAGTTTTGAAATGCGCGCACATAAAACATATTGGAAAATGAAAATGCAACAAACGATTGTAAGCATAAATAGCGCCAATAACAAGAAAAAACAACAACTGTTGCTGTTGTAACGGCTGGCGAGCTGATTGCGCAATGGCGCAAGCGCAACGTTGCAAGCGCAAGCTTGCACTCTTCTCTCTGCCGCTGCCGCTGCCGCAGTCTATCCATGTGTGTGTGTGTGTTCGTGTGTGTGTGTGTAATCGGCGGCTTGCAATCGAAATCGACAACGAGGCGATGCCAGCGAATTTGGTTGACGAAACACGAGGCGCAAAACAAAGAACACAAAAAACGTGCAACAAATCGAAATGAAAACGAAAATGCGAAAATTGTGCGCGCATTCGCAACACGCAATAATAATAACAACAACAACAACAACACGCACAACTGCAACACACAACAAATAACATTGCTTTCAGCAAAAAAACATTAAACAAAAAGTTTAACATTCAAGCGAAGCCAAGCTTAACTCAAAATGCGTTAAGAGTTAATCGAGTTAGTCGGAGTACAAAGGCTGAAAATAATGGTCTCCATTTTTATGTCATTTCGTGTAAATCTCATAAAATTTGTGCATGAAGCTGATTTTGGGTTTTCTGCATTGCGTAAAGTATGCATATTTTATGCTCTGATGTTTTGGGAGTCCAAAACCAAAAGATGTATATGAATCTCATGGAGGATATTTAGCCAAGATTTTACACACTTGATCAGAGTTTATTTTCCATTTTTATTGACTAACCATATCCGAGGTAATCGAATAAAACTGAGGATTAGAGCAAAAGTATCAATGGCTAGCTTGGATTTAAAATTGAGAAGCCGTCGGGAAGTTTACTTAAAATATATTTCTTCTGAAATGAAAATCGACAGCCAAACTGATTAAGATCAATAAATCAATTGTTTTATTTATTGGAACATCGTTTTCGAACATTTGTTAACATTGTTTTATCACATCGCTTCACTTTACAATCTACCCACTAACAATGTTCACTGAAATAATGTAAACTTTAAATAAAAGTTATACATAATGTAAAAGGAACTTTTTAGGCTGGTTGACTTGAAAATATTAGCTTTAGGGTTGTGTTGGTTTGGTTATAATAAGGAAAAATAAAATTCAATACATTCTTTTAAATATTGTTCGATGTTCTATATACCGTTTCTGTATGTTTATTCGCTTTTCATTCATATTTTTGTTGAAGCGAAATTCAATTAAAATAGGTTAACTTTGATTTTGGAATGTGCTCCCAAAAGTATGCTGCGAAAAATTTGCAATTCTCTAACGAATTTGATAGTGAAAGAAGATCAATCGGAGTCAGTTTTTATTGCCACCTGTCGTCGCATAGTATTCTCCAACAGAAACGCTTATTTAACGCATAATACAATCGACAAATATTTAACATTATCTTTGGAATCATGATCTTCGTTTATTACTCACTAACATTTAATTGAGTTAACTTAAATCAACCCCTTTTAAATCCATATAAAAAGATCGTTTGCTGTTTAGTTACATATTTGAAATAACTTAAACAAGACATAAAACCTTTGTAAATTTAGCACTGTTCTAATGGTACCTCTGCAGGGGCTTAACAAAAGTTATTTGTATAAATTCATTTAATATTTTTATTCTATCTATATTTTTTTTTTTTATTTGGCAAAAATCAATTTTAGATCAGCGATTGCCACTTTGAGCAGCCTTCCAACTGTGGCCACTTCCGCTGTCTCCCTCCCACGCTGCCATGGTCAGCCGCAATGCATATAATATTGACATTGTCATTAATGTTCTTTATTAAGCTGCGCGGCGGCACACTCGAAAGTATTTTTTGTAGTGTTTTAGTTTTTGTTGTTTTTATAGTTGTTCTTGTTGCTGCTGTTTTCGATTCGGTTATTTTTTGTGTGAGTGTGTGTGTGTGTGTTTTAGTTGGTTTTGCGCCAAAGACAAAAAAAGCTTTTAATTTAAGACTGATGCGACGGTCACGGCGGACTAAAGTGTGGAAAATGGCAACGACGACGGCGGTGCGGCTTTTAGTTCTTTTTGTTGAGGCCCGGCCAAGTGATAAGGGGTTAAGTAAACATTTTTTTCAATCGACAAAACAAAAAAAAACAAAAAAACACCAAGAACGGAACGTTTATCGTTGCCCTTGCCATCATTGTTGCCGCCGAATCCCGCTTCTTGGTTGCAATCTCATGGATATGCATAGAGTGCTAAACTTTATACAGCTCCGCACGCTGGAGGAGAAGTCGTCGGAAAGGGGTGGCAAAGAAGGGGGTTGGGGGGGGGGTGGCAGGCGGGTAGGCAGACAGACAGATGTATGTATGCTATGCAGCAGTTGTTGCTATATAAGAAATTCTTTACTTTTATCCCATACCAGAGCCGGAGTAAGGCAAAGTTGTCGGATGGCGGCAGCGGATGGGAGCGATGGATGAAACCAAAATAAATGCGCAATGCATACAAGGAGCGCTCAGCACCAGCATCAGCACCAGCACCAGCATCAGCAGCAGCAGCAGCAAACAGCGCGCCGAGAGTTGAGAGCCAAGAGAGCCAAGCCGCTACAACGTGACATTCCTTAAATTATTTTCTGTGCTCAAGAAAACATTAAAAAATATTTTTATCTTGTGCAGAAAAGAATCAGCAGCAGCAACAGCACCGAGCAGCAACAACTTTGCTGGGAAGAATCCTTTTTTAAAAAGTTGCCACAGCTTATGCTTCAGCTTTTGCTTTTGCCTCGAACGTTTCACGTTCGTCGGTGGGTTTTTTATATAAATATATATATATATATATACACTATATATGTATAACTGCATACATCTACTTTGTTTGGAGGGGAAAAAGAAAAAATGCGACTCTCATTAATTTGTGGAAAATTGATTTTGTAACAAGCAGATAAAACAAGAACAGCAATCACAAGCCGCAACGCCAACAACAGCAACTTCGCCACAAAAATTGCAAAGTCGTATGAAAAAAAAATACAAAAATAAAAAAAAAAAGCAGAAGCGCTAGCTTCTTTCTAAGCACACTAGAACTGCACTTAGCTCGTATATAAGTTTCTGTTGTTTTTTTTTAAGTTTTCTTTTTTTTTATTGCTTAACCCTCAAAGACACATAGTATCAAGAACAGAAACACAAAACGATGCGCTGACGGATGTCACACTTAAATAAAAAAGAAAAACGAGTTACATAAATTCTACATGACGGACAAGTTTTTCAAAATTTGTGATTTTCAAGTTAATAACTTTTAATAATAAACTACATATATTGAAATTTTGTTTCAGGAACATTTTCCATTTTTAAAGAGTCCTCAAAATGTGTTTCACAAAAAAAACCAACAAATCAAAAGCAAACAGTTAATACACGAAATATAACTTTGACCCTCTTCTCCTCAAATCATATTTAATTGGTTGTTTAGATATACCGAAACAAAATGCAAATAATAAAACTCAATCCAAGTTTGTGTTACTTACCCAACTGTGTTCTATATATGTATGTATATATTTCTAGCGGCATAAAAATCATAAAAATATCTCAAAAACTTGTATACTTGGTTTTATTATCGGCTTGAATGATCGGATGATAAGTAGCTGACTAGGTGCTATACGATCTACAGTATGAGAAAAATAAATTCGATTCCATGCGAATTTTGTGTTTTCGGCATCTTTCTTTTCAAGTATGCAATAACAAACAATTAAATGATACCTTAACAGAAATCATTTTTGTGTCTCACATCATATAAAAGGAAAGGGGGAAGTTTGGTTTATTTGTTCTTGGCGAACTTTTTGTTTATGCAGACGATCAGTGTTTAAATACTGACAAGTTGGCTTCCATGTGAATGCTGGCGACGAGCGAAATGATAACAATCACAATCATTCCTAGCTGAGAAGCAAAAAAAAGCAAAGCAAAAACTCACACAAAAAAACATGCTTGGATTTCAGTTATACTAAAATCAAAGCGTGCAACAAATCGAAGCAAAAATTAACAAAAACAACACAAACGAAAAAGCAGGAGATAAAAAAAAGAAAAATGCGGCGGCCAAGCATTAAATAAAAACAAATACCAAGTGGAGTGTGGAGTGTGTGTGTGTGTGTGTGTGTGTGTGTGTGTGTGTGTGTGTGTGTGTGTGTGTGTGTGTGTGTGGAGAGCGGCAAAGAACCGCTCCACGTTTTGAAGTTTCACAAGTTCCAAACTGGCTCGGTGCGAAGACAGTCAAAGGGCGACGCACAGCTTGCAAGTGACGGCGGGACGGCTGAGGACGGAGGTGGGGGACGCTTTGGCTTTGGCTCTGGGCCATTATAACATTGGTTGGGTCCGTTGTTGCCGCAGTACGGCGGCAAAAATAGCCAAAGCCAACATGGCGGATGTTGCATGGAATTTATTTTTACTTTAAAGTAAAGAATTTTTTGAATTCCTGAACGTTGAAAAATGTTGAAAACGACAAAACAAAGTATGCACGAGTGTGCATAAGCATATACATATACATAAGTATATATGTATATATGTGTGCGTGTGCGAGTGTCTGTGTTTGTATTAAATACTTTCAAGACGCTACCAAACGGCAGTGACTGGAGGAGGGAACAGCTACAGCTACAGATACAGCTATAGATACAGATACAGATACAGATACAGATAAAACGTGCGACCGGCCGGCAACTCCAACTGAAATGACAGAACAGCTGACGCGACGGCAACAAAGAAGGGCCAGGAGGGGTGAAAAAGAACAGAAAGACCGATTAGGGGAACACTGCATCCCATCCATTGGGCAAGCCATATCAAATATCAATGCGATGTGGCTAAGAAATTTCGCTGATCGCTAGATTCTGAAGCTTCAAGTTGCGCCAATTGAAGACTGCTGATGTCTGTGAGATAGCAGCACGCAGTGATAAGCTCTCTATCTCGCTCTCTTACGTCCCTCCACTAACCACTAGTTGGCCAGATCGATTTCATATATTGCAATACGGACTTCAGATACGTACAAAACATACAAACATAATGAAAATAAACATATTCCTCTCAAGGCGGCGCCCACATGTTGTTCAACCTGCTCGACTCATGGGAAACTTCGAGTTTCCAGTTGCAGTTGCAGTTGCAAGTGCGACCGTCTCTTTATGAGCGGTATCGGAGTCACATTCGTTCAATCCAATGATGCATGAAGGCTTCGATTCTATTCCTAGGCCAAACAGTGTTCTTCAATTCTAATTAAATAAAAAACATATGTATCTACCTAAACGTAGACGAGGCTAACACCGCAAAAGATATGATCATAAATATATAAGTATAAGTATATTATGTAAATATGAATCAACATAATAACAGGAAGGTGAAAATGCTTATCATTATTTGAAATTGTATCTCAAATTCACGGGACAATCACTCACGTACTAAGTCACATTTCACAAAATATTTCACTGTCGTTAATAAAGCAGAAGAGACCTAAACAGTTTGTTAAGAATATTTCAATATTTCAACTTTCTGTGACTTTCATATTAAAGCAAATACATAAGAGCAAACTTATAATATTTAATACCCTTTCATATGCAAAACATTTTCTATTCAAACGCACAAATTGTAGGCAAGTCAATGGGCTTTGGCTGGTCGTAATTGGAAATCCTCGAATCTGACCTTCAACAAAAACACTTTCAGTGGCAAATGTAAGCAGACAAATAAAGCCAGACAGACTGATATGATAGTAAAATGACGAAAGTACTACTGATAATTTTATGCTCAGAATCATATTATGCCTTGATGAATGATATGATAACATGAGAACCTCGGCGAGACGTTGACGTTTGCGATTCGTTGATTTGACGAACTGCTGCTGCTTGTAAAGAGCTAATACGATCAATTTACGATGCGATCGTGTTATTCAAAACTGTCAATGGAGCTCGTCTATAAATTCATATAAATATATGATCATAAACATATGTACGTATTGCATGCAATTCAAAGAACTCCAAATGAATGAAGGCAATAAGAATGTCTAAACACAATACCTGTACCTACTAGCATATTACTTTACTTACTTGTACTTGTGGGATGGTTAGGGTAGGGGCAGGTACTATACCATTTTGTGATGTAGAAAAATACTTTGTTTTGGGAAACCCCGCAAGTAGCCGTACTACGAGGCAGTCAAGCGAATTATTGCTGCAACATATTGCAGCAGAATTAACTAAGAACTAACTGCTTAATACATTCGCTTGGGTCTTAAGTGCCAGTCAACGCATTTCATTGGACTTGGCCCTTTAAACCAGAAAAAAAAAATGGTGAACACAGCCCATCTACTTTCTTACATATAAATACTATGAAAAAGAACAAAAATTTAAACAACAAAAATATTTTTTAGGTTATGATACAAATTCTTATGGCATAAAATAAATATCTTTAGTCCCAATGATCAAATAATTGCTTATTATTTTTATAATATATCATTAAAGTATACAAATATGAAAGTTTTTAGTCATTTTTGGAGACTTTTCAATAACACAATTCAAATATATATATATTTTGAATCAGAAAAGTTAACTTTGTCTGTTAATTGCTTAAGGAAATATTTTTTTTCATTGTTATTCTTAGAAGTTTCCTTTTGAATCTTTATTAAAAACAAATGTTATCGAAATACATTTTTTTAAATATGTAAATTGGTAACAACAAATGGCAATTACAGTTACATATAAGGTTGTAATAATGATTTGTTTGGTTGAAGTGTATTTATTTAAACACTCAGTTCTTACATAAAATAAACTGCAATTTGTGAAACAAATTCAATTAGCTTCTAATGTCCGTCTGTCCGTCTGTCAATCTGTCGTTCTGTCTTTGAGTGTGACTCAAGTAATGTGCAATAAAAAAGGAAACTAAAATGCAAAGCTGCCACACTCAGTCAGACAGACAGACTGTCTTTTTGGCAGAAAGACAGACTAACTGATTGACACTAAGACGGTTGACAGTGTGGTTTACGACTAAGCGCCTCTTTTGATTAGCCGGGCATTTCAGCCCAGTTGCTGGGGGCTGTAATGTTAAAAAGAAAACAAATACACTGGCAATTTGCAAGCCATTTTCCATTTTAACTAACCAACCAAGAACCGAGGAACATCATAAAATTTCAAAATCGATTAACGACGCGTGGCGCCAACTGTTCCTTATTTTCTTCCCAAGCTTAAACTCAATTACAATTGCAATCCTCACCTCATCTGCGTCGTCGTCGTTGCTAGCTGCGAATTTTTGCAAGTGCAAAACTAATTATCCATACAGAACAGAACAGAACAGAGCAGAACCGAGCCGAGAGCCCCATGCATATTACTGATAAAGTAGCGGGGAATTCAATTTCGTTTAAATAACAAAAAAGTGTGCAAAAGTCGAGCCCCCTTCAACTCCGACAACCGATATAAGACGAACTTGCGATCTTGTTCTGCTCCATTCCAATTCGGTCTGTGTGTGACACATGGAAATTCAGACATACTGCAAATGAAAATCTGTTTTCAACAATGATCACAAAATATTGTACATATACTCAAATGCATATCATTTGCATTCATTGATGTAAAAATGGGATTTTTACTATGCATCGCATTGCACAATCAATTTTGAGTCTTTATTCTTTATAAATTTAATTGGAGCTTTCAAAAAATTTACCGAAATTGAATGGAAAATATATTGGTTTAACTATAAAGGGATACAAATAAAGAAAAAAAGAAACATTTTAAGCTTAATTAAACTGAACATTTTACTGCCTGACATTGAAATATTATTCATAAAATAAATAATCGGATTTAATGAATTAAATTTAAAAAAAAATTTTTTACTACAGATTAGTATTTTTTATCCAATTTTCCAATAAACAAATCTATCTTTAAAATTTGGAAACATAACGGTCACAGTTTTATCACAGAGTATTGCTTATGTCGGATATATGTATAAAGTATAAATTCAAAACTTGGATGAATTGTTTCTGCAACTTTATCTGAAAATTATTGTTATTAAGTTTCGCTCCACTAAATTTATTTCTTGAATTATAACAAAGTTTATTGGAGAAGGACGGTTAGACGTGGCGTCTTTTAAGCTTAGCAAGGATAAGCGAAAAGTATGAAAATATTTTTGAAGGGCTTGTCTAAGAAAGTTAAAACTTTTTAATCATATTTAAGCTTCGCTTCGAGTTACTTTGAAATTGGAGCAAATGTGATACTAGATTGTCAAAGTAAACAACAAAAATATAAAAAGAGATGAGATACAAGTTAGTGGCAGACTCAAAGTCAAATTAGATAACGCCAATCTAATCATCAGTTTGTGTGTGGAATCTTACCTTTTTTTTTGCCTGATAAGGCGGATGCAACTTAACCTCAGCTATAAACACACTTTTTAAGTTGGATGCACTTATCTTAGAAAATGTGAATATAAATTCTTTTGGTAAAACTTTTAGTTATGACTGTTTAACTTTTAAAAGTTACAATGTAACAAAACCAAAATAAAATAAATGTAGGAAATGATAAAAAAAAGATAAGATTTTAAATATTTTTCTTTTATATTACAAAAGCCGTTCTGTTTTGAATATCAGTCAAATTTAGTTGCCATTAAAGCTAAATAAGGCCAGGGTAGTGCAATCAAGGTATCTAGAATTTTGTCGATTAAATTGCCTTACTAGAAACTAAACTATACTTTACTTAAATAAATTTTCGTTAAACGATATGAAGAACAGAATATTCAACAGACATTTTGTCAGAGACAAAATATATATTTTTTATATAAAAAAACTACTTCGCGATTTTTATAAGGACTTAAGGTTTGAAGGTTTGAAGGTTTGTCTCAACTATACACAAATAATATTTCATTTGAAATTAATCCAAAATTTGTAGAATTCTAAGTTCTTTGATCAATGAATAATTAAGTATGGGAGTTTAGTTCGTCGTTAAAATATTTTCTTTAATAAAACAAATAATTTATTTTTATTTTTAAACTTGTGTATTTTCAGCTTTATTATTTAGCTTGTCTATTAAGCCGTTTTTGACAAACGATCAAGATGACTAAAGTATCTTTTTTTGTGAATGAACTTGAATATTTATCTTAAGTACGAGTGTGCTAAGATTGCAGCTGACGCCAAAATCTGCTCGTGCTTTCTTTCGAGAGATTATGGTTATTTATTTATTTTTATTTTATTTCATTTATTGTATTTATTTTTATTTTATTTTTTTTTGTTCTTGTTAACAATAGCCACGCATCAGATTAACCTATAGCTGTCGCTGATGTAATGCGATATGCCACTGAATATATACAATTATGAATCATTCAACCGACCGACGGCTTTCTGATTGGCAAAATTTTTTCAGTTTTTTTTTTTGCAGATTTGCGAGTGCTTTTTGCTTGAAACTTATTTGTACTAGTATTTGTAAATGAAATTAATATGAATTTTACTTACTTTTGTATAGAAATTTCGAATAATCGCAATCCATGTTGCTGTGTTGTTGATGCCGTTCCTGTTGCTGTAGTGAATGTCTATTGCTGGTGTTGCTGGTGTTGTTGTTTTAATATAGACATGTAGCGGCTTTTAGAGTTGTTGAATTGATGAATTTGATTGATTCACTACAGCTGCAATCGCTTTGATTATATTATTTTTCTTCTTATTTAGATTTTTTCACCATTCACTTGACAACAATTAAAAAAAACAACAAAATAATAACATTAAAAAAAAACACACACACACGCACTAATTTTTATGTGTGTACGTTTTATGTATGTGTGAAATGCCGTTAGCTGGGGCCGGGCCGAAAAACTGCAGCGTTGATACAAAAATTTGAAGATTGCCGCCGGCTGCGACGGCGGTGTAAGAAAACTGAAATTCGAATTCGAGTTCGAAGCAACCTTCTGTTTGTGTAGATTTTTCTACCTTATTTTTCTTTATTTTCTTTTTACATATGTACATACATGTACATATGTATATATGTTTTTAGTTCGTTGTTGTTGTTGTTTTATTGACACTTGATGGGCAATGTTGCCATGTGTTGTTGAGGTTGTTGAGGCTGCTGTTGTTGCATTTTGTTATTGTTGCAATTTAATGCCACTTTACAAGCATGTATAACATTGTGAGCGTTTTTATTCTTTTTATTTTTTGCTGTTTTTCGTTGTTTTGACTTTTTTGCTTTACGTTCATTTATACAGCAGTAGTTCTGCTAGAGTTGCAGGTGTAGACATGTAACAAAAAAAAATAAAAAAAACACACACACATCTGTGCATACATATGCATGTACGTGTATGGTCGCATATTCTTCTTCAGCGTCTGTCGCCGCAGCACAATTCTAGCTGTGCTTCTTCTTCGCTTTTTGCTGTAAGCATTTCTTTTCTTTTCTTTTTTTTTTTTTGTCTTGTCTCGTTTGCAGGTGGGAGCTGTTGTTGCTGTGCTCTTCCGCTTAACGGTATCTTATCTGGGCGCGCCTTTTGCTTTTTTACATTAACTAAGTTGAAATTTGAACAACATTTACATGTGTTTAGTTCTTTTTCATTTATTAATTATGGACACGCGCGTTACACCAAATTTTAAAAGGCGCGCAATCTCTGAACGTTTCTCAATGATGCTGCTGCTGCTGCTGCTCCTCGATTGTTGTTCTGGTGCAACAGTTGCGCCTTTTTTTTTCGAACACAAACTACTTTCACAGATGCACCGGCAAAATATATATTAGACAGTTGTTGTTGTGTGTGTGCCAAGAACAACAAAGCTTTTCATATAGCACCAAGGAGAAAAGAAAAAAAACAAAGCACACTTACACACACACACACAGAGAGAGAGAGAGGATTAGGCACAGCACACAGTAACTTTACATATGTATAATTATGTATGCAATTATTATTCGGTTTTTTTTGGCGCCTGCAACTTCGCTGCCGTCGCGAATTTAATTTTACTTTTTTGTTGGTTTTGTTTTGCTTTGCGCCTGTAGGCGGCACGCGCGTTCCCAGTGTTTAAGTATGTGTGTATTTACAGATGATTCTAAGTCGAATGTGCTATTCTGATTGGATTATTTGTCGACATTCCTTTTTCTTCTGTTAAGGTATTGTTTTTTTCTTTGACACGCCGCTTAACTATTCTCCGGTTAGAAGAGAGTCAAAGTCGAAATATTGACATGCATACATAGAATAAGTATGTATGTACGTACATATGCATGCACAATAAGTTAGTATAAATATTGCGATACGTATTGTTTTGGGCTATTTGCGATATTTGATTTTGAAATTTATTAACTACGTGCGCTGCGCTTGCTTTCGCATACAAAATGTGACGCCAACACAACCGACGGTATAAACAAAACTACCAATACGAAATTAGCTCAAAATGTATTTCAGGCAAAAATTAAACCAGCAAAAGCGCTCATTGCGCGCGAGCGAGCCGTGCAGTAAAACTGCCAACCTACCCACACAAGCACAAACATATACAAACAAACGTACAGCACACACTGAGTATACGAACCATGCCCGAAGACCGAGCCCCAACAGTTTGTTGGATATGCGCGACAAACACACACACTCACATATACATACATGTACGTATGCAGTGTACATATAAATACAGCAAAATTTACTCACCGAGTTGGTCTTCGCCAGCTAAATGGAGTGCACGCTGAGAGCAAAATACGCGTGAGAAAGAGATGGAGAGCAAGAGCGGGTGAGAGACAGTGAGCTAGAGCGAGAGATGGTGAGTGAGAGAATTCTGAGTCTGCCGTCACGACGGCACAAGAGCGAGCGAGTGGAGTGCGCACAGCGCATGAATCAGCTTCCGCTGTTTCTGTTCACGTTTGGTATTGTTGTTGTTTCTGTTGATGTTGCTGTTATTTTTCTTGTTCTGGTTAGCTGCCGAAATGAGTTGTATCAAAAAGCTTAAATACTAGATTCTATGCTCTTTGTTTGTACTCAACACGTGTTGTTGCTGGCGTGCCGAAGGTTGAGTGCTTTTTGTTCCCTCTTTTGAGTCGACTGTATAAGAGACACAAGCACAACACTTGCCGTAGCTCGGTTCTCAAAAGCTTTGGATGCACGTTTATGCGCAAATCGATATTGTGATATAGTGCAAAAGATTAATAGGTGTTTTTAAATATCAAGATGAATTTAAAAAAAAAAATAGCTTTGAATAAACTTAAGTTCACATAAATAGTATTAGCTAGATATTAAAACATGAAAAAAAAAATAATAATTTGCATTCGCAATTTTCTTTTTAATGATGTTTATATGTTTATTTTTTTTAAGTAGAAAGGTTTAAATATTCTGTGTTCTAATTATTCATTCATGTGACTTATTGCTTTTATTTATTTATTCTTTTTTGATTAGACTAATAATTTTATCAAGTAAATCAAAAAAAATTTTGAAGACATGCTTTTATAAGCTTTCTTGCATACATTTGTAAACGATTTTTTACTATAATCCGTGCAATACCCAAATGTCAAACATGTTTTTAAATAATAAAAAAAAACAAACATAAAAAAGTATGTCTCGGTCGTAGATCGAACCCACGACCTTTCGGCCTTTGAAGCGGCAGTCTTCTCTTTACGCCACCAGAGCTTGTCAATTTTATCAGTCAAGTTAGTTATTTAAGCAAAAGGGAAAACTGGTTTTCGTGGTTTTTATATGATATTACATATTTTATCGTCCCAAAAACTTTAAAAACATGTATTGTCATCTGAAACACATCTTTGGTGAAAATTTCAGAGCTCTAGCTAGTCGGGAACTTGTTGAAAATTTGATTACAAGAATCCGGTACAAACAAACAGACAGACAAGTCAAGCTAAATAAAAGCATGTTAAAATACTTCAGATTTAAAGAATGTTACAAATAGTTAAAAAAAATGTTTATCAATTTATACAGATTAAAAATAAGGTGTGAAATGCCAATTACACTTATTATAGGCGCAATTATATCAAAACTTTAACTGAAAAGTGTACAAGGAATATATAGATGATAAATTGATCCTTAAAAAAGTTTCGTGGTTTTCCACGTTCTTAGTAATTTCAGTAAATTTAATCTCTTCTGATTTTATTTCAGCTTCATCTCTTGGATAAAGAAAACCGTTTTACGCCCAAGGGAAGAAAACAAAAAAAAAATTTGAAAAGTTAAATAAAAATAAACCATCTTGGGGAATTTAACTATAATAAAATCCAACAATTATAAAATCTTATTATCGATCAAATTTAAAAAATAATATTACATATTATTTTATTGTGGTTTTCTAGAGTTGTTTAAGCAGTCTCTTTAGCGGGATGGACTTTATTATTTTCTAATTTTATTTGTATTTTATTTTTTATTTACAGAATTTAAAAAAATCGGTCACAACATCACAAACAGCCACAAGTATAGTGTAAACGGCATTTTGCTGAAGTTCCACAGAACTACTCAGCCTCCACTAATCCCGCAGAGAGCAATAATAGAAACAAAGAGAGAGAGAATGTTATAAGTAATGAGTGAGATTGCACGTGCGTAGATGAGTGCGTTTGTGTATGTGTGTGCGAATGAGCTGCTCCTGCAAGATATTAATGCGTCGATTGCCAGGCTCTCGACGCCTCACTTAACACGGAATTGTATTTAGTTTTATTTCTATTTTGTTTTCATCATTTGATGTTTTGGCGCCGGCTCTGACCAAAAAAGTTGACCTCGTTCTAATGGTTAGGAAAATTATACATATTACATTTTTCATCTACATAAATGTACATACTTATGAATATATTTATGTACTAATTTAAAAACATACACACATACATACATATGATAATTGAGTGCAATGCAATAAATAATTATAATTTGTATGTATGTAAAATTAGTGTACGTACATATATTCGATTGACCCCTTAAGAATAATAGCTACAGAAAAGGATTGACTAATTTTTCATTCATAAACTATGTATGTAGGTGCGTTCTTATGTATGTACATATGTGCATATGTGTGAATGTTTTAATGTGCATGTTGCATCGTGTTTGCAATTTTGCGTTTGTTGAACCCCATCAAGTTGTCACTGGGCAAAGGCATTTTAAATGCACGCCTCCAATGCATTAATTGCTATAAATTGAACTAAAACATACGCACAAAGTGCACACTTGCACACACACATACTAGTAAGCATAAATATGTATGTATGTACATACATATGTATGTTTAAATTGCGCCTAGTGGGGTGCGATATGCGATTTTTGAACTGCATGACGATCATAAAGAGTGGGTGGAGGGAAGGTTATAGCAGAAGGGAATTGCCTGAACATCGAAATTGTTGCGCATATTCGGAAAGGGGTAGGGGTTGCGGGGAGGGGAAGTTGGTAATTTGCCGCCTTCTTTTCGGCATGTTGCTGGGTCGTCCAAAAACAGCTGTTTTTCGTGCAATTTTTCACTCATTGCGACTCCAAATCAAATGAGTGGAGTGGTATGATAGTCAAATAAACTCAAAAAAAGACAGATAGAAAGCCAGAGTGAGAGAGAGAGAGAGAGAGGGAGAACACGCTCTGCACAGTTTGCGGTAAGCGTTCCGGCGATTCATCAAAGACGCAGAATTTTGCGGCGAACGTCAAACATGTTATTATGAAATGGCCATAATATTGTGCACGACACACAAACACACAAACGCACACTAGCACACTAACACATGCTTGGCGAAATCGAATCAAGATAGAAACAATTGGAAGACACTCAAACCACGGTACTCAACCGCATGAAGAGTTTTTTTGTTGGTTGCTTGATGGACGTACACCCCCGGGGGTTGGGATTATTGTGTGTGTGTGTGTGTCGCATGGGTCGCCCAGAGCGCGCCTCGGCAATTTAGCTTCGTGCTTTCCTGCGCACGCCACGCAGCAGCAGCAGCAGCAGCATACGACGTCGCCGTCGTCTTGAGCTTTTGAGCGATTTAACGGCAATCGACTTGACAGTTGTAACTCATTGTCTGCCACTGTCTCACTGTTGACCCAACCCGCCCACAATGCCCATTGCGCATACATGCAACAAAAACACACACACATATGCACTTACAGTGCAGGCAACAATTATATAAGCACCGTTTTTATTTTTGATATCTCGCCTTGTTTTTGAAACAAACAATACTCAAAAATGAAATTTAAAACCATTTATTTCAAGAACTTTAATATAATTATTTTAGAAAAGAAATGGAAAAACAATTACAAAAATATGATAGTTTTTTAAGAATATTTCGAGAAAAAAAAACACAATTTATTTGTAGATTTTTGAGTTTCGATAACTCGAAAACTATTTATAAATTTGTATTACCATATTTATCATGCTTCGAGTTCTATATATGTACTATTATGCATAAGTATTAATTGCAATATAGATGCAATTTTTATAATGTTCCTATATTTCTGACCTCAACTGTAGATGTGCAGTACTGCAAATCTGGCGACAGTGACCTGTTCTTTCTGTATCGGATCACTTAATGTGACCTTTTGCCGATTTTAGTCAGAAGTAATTGTACTAGTATATATTTCGATTTGATTTGTGTGGCGGGCCACTAAAAATACAATTTTCTACTTTACGCGTGTAAAAGGGGCAAAACATCATTAGACATTAAGGCTAGTAGTGGTGTGTTGAAAGTGAACAAAACAGCTCTCAGCATGTGTGCAGACGGTCGATGTCGATTTCGATGGCGATGGCGATGTCTATGTCTATGTCTATGTCGATCCGCAGTCGGTCTTTTTTCTATATATAAACGAAGCAAAAGACAAGACAAGACAAGAAACACACACACAAGACGTGAATACGAATAAAATACGCGTACTACAATTTAAGATGAGATATTCAGATACATACCCATATTCTACATACATACATACATATACTATGTACATACAAATGCTCTTACTTAGCAAACAGCATCAAAATCTAGCCAAAAAAAGAAGACTTTATCGCATTTAAATGAACGATTTGATTCATTCATTTGTATTTATACACAATTTGCCCAAGTGTATTTTGTATTTTATTTGCACCGATTTGACCTTACTTTATAATATTTGGCACTGAATTTTATAACCACCAAATTATCGTTTTAATCTTTTGCTTGTGGAAAGTTTTACTTGATTTTCGATGCCTTATTTGTTTGCAAAATTGAGTTTTCCAGAAATTTTCATTTTTTTTTACAACAAGTTTTTACAATTGAGAGTTTAGTTAAATAAGAAAAAACTAAACTCTTCATTATAAAAAGGATCTTTAAAAAGTCCCTTTTGAAACGTTTTAGTTAAGTACACCGTATAAAAATGGCAGCTAGTGCCTTTTTAATGATTTCGACCAAAGTTTGTACAGGATTTTGATGTTTGGTCATCAAATTTTAAAACATAACATAAAGTCAGATAAATAACTGTTTTTTGTTGTTATTCATTTTTGCATAACCGTTAGATATTTTTTTTTTATTATTTTGTTTCCCTTTAAAATAACTTTTTTTTTTGATTTAAAAAATATTTTTTTATTCACATTTTTAACTACCATGTCAAAAACAATGAAAGTCGATGTCAAAGTTTTATAAGCAACGTAATGAAATTATGAATTTTTATATAATTTACATAATGCAAATAAAAAAGAATTATGTATAATTAAATTTAAATAAATGCGCCAAGTGAACAAAACATATTTAAATGTCATCAGTGTTTTTGTTTAGTTAATTAAATAAGCTAACTGAAGACAGCGTTCACTAATATTTTCTTTTGTACTTTGGAATTTGTATATGACTTAAGTTGTAAAGTTTTGTAAGAAAAGTTTTCTTTGGCATCCCCTCAAAGTTAGCACCGATGGAAGGAAGACCTTTGGATAGCAGCAACCTTAACTGCGTGTTTCTGCAATTGTTAAATCTTCGAATTGTTTGTTGTTGTTTGCTTTAGGTATTACATTTTCAAAGTATTTACCTGTAAGTAGTTTTAGTGCTGTTGAATTGCCGTCTTAGTTAGTTAGTTGGCTTTTATAGTATTAGGCCATCTACAGAGCACTTTGCGAAACACTTGGAATTTTTCATTGCCAATTACAAACAGGCTAGGCGAAATGCAAAATGCAAAATGAGAAGAAAAAAGAAAAAACAAACGTGAATGCATTCCGCAAACTAACAGTGCACCCCCCCAAATACGCCATGGAACTCCCTCCTCCCCCATTAAAACCAAACGCAAACCGTGTGCAGTGAGTCCAACCCCAATCGTTACAGCTTTTGTCGAACTGGGCCGAGAGAATAGTAGCTGGCGCAGACGTAACGATGCAGAAAGAAAAAACAAATAAATTCCAAAACGAAACGCTAAGAATTTTACATTCGAGATACTTTTTATCAGCTGCTTCTGCTGTTGCTCAGCTTGCATTCCCTGTTGCAAGCCAACCTGTTACAACATGCAATCGACAGGCCTAAAACAAGCCGGTCGCCTGCAATTGCGTTTGTGAATGACTGTAAATGTAACCAACCAAGCATGTAGCAAATAGTATTTTAGTTTTAGTTTTGGCCATTTGCAATCAAGTTAACAAATCCAATAGAAAATAATCTTTAATTATTAAGCGTCGTTCATAGTTCTGAATATTTAAATATTTTATATTATTAAGGTACATATATATTTAAGTAAATGTTTTCAATATCTACATAAAAATGTGCTTAATTACTTATTTTATTCGTTATTTTTTTTGTCTTGGCACTTATCAATCTCTCGTATTTATACTCAAAATAAAAATTATAGTAATGCAAATTTAAGTAACGCACATTTTGAGTTTAAAATAAAAATCGTTAAAGCAGTTTTGCTGACAACTCTATCGAGTTAGATACACAAAATAAACATCGATAGCTGTGTCACGAGTGCTATCGATGTGTGGTTTTTGCATTGGCGATGGTACTCAGCGAGTACTACTCACACATCACTAATGCATTTGTGTATGCAATAGAAAAAAGGCAATGCCAAAAAAGGTATTTAAACTTGTTCAAAAAATATAATGGAAAACATGTTGTTGAGGCGAGGGCGTAGCGGCGGCACAAACTGTAAGTAAATGCCACCAGATTGCCAACAATTTGGCAAAATTATACATACTTGCAATCACAATTTCATGCAATGCATACATATTTGTTTGTTGTTTTTTTTCCATGGTCATTTGTAATATGATGTAGTCCACACTATGACCGATGAGCAGCTCCAGGAATGGCACACTGCCGTCCTAAACGAGGCACAGCGCGAGAATTATGTGAACCACAATTTGGAAATAGTGCGCCACTATCGCAACGAGGCGATATCACGAGCGCCCGCCTTCGATCTGGAACGCAATGCCATTGATGCAGCAATCGCCCGCCATGGACTGTGTGTTTCTAATGCATCTGGCCATGATAGCAGTCATGGCTTGGAACATGGCCATGCTGGGCACGAGGAAATGCAACCGCCACCAATGCGTCGTCCACGCATGGATCATCTAGCAACGCTCCCACCACCACCACCGCCACCACCACCACCGTCGCAGCAGGAGATCATGGATGGTGAAACTGGTGGGGCCAGCAGCAGCAGTGGTCACTATGTGGCTCTGGCTCACATCTTCTCGGATGCATATACTGCACGTGCCGAGACCACTGTTGCTGCCATTGAAAATGGCACGATCAATGGGATAGTGAATAGTCTTGGCGTTCACATCGACAGCAGCAGCAGCACAAGGAACAACAGCATCAGTCGAAATAACAACAGCCAGCTGCAGGATGCTGAAATCAATGATGTGGCAATAACAGAGAGCATTGACAGCATGGGTTTGCGACGCGTCTAAATGAACTTGAATAGGCATATAAATACATTCAGAATTTAAAATATTTATTCATCAAGTTTGTTGAAAAGATCAGCGTGTGCAACATATTGTTTCGATTGTAGTTAATATATATATGTATGTATGAATGTCTATGTATTTATGTATGTATGTTTGTAGTGTAATTACCAATAATGTTTCGTTGGTTAAACATAAAAAAGTAGTAGTACTAGCTTCTGTGTAAAATGTAAATAATATCAGTTGAATTGTATATAGTGCATTTTAAATATAGTTGTGTTGTAGCATTTAAGCTTAGATTACTTAACCGCAGCTATGTATGTTTTAGTTTATACTAGTATATAGTCATTACTACAAACACTACATAAAAAAAAATAATATATATATATATATATATGTTATAGTATCTTATTATGAGTTTAAACAAAAACAAAACCAAACCGACGTTAAATTGAACCTCGAAACACTTTGTGTTGCGGCGCTCAACAATCATTCAGTACGGTTAATTAATAAACATTAACAACATCACTTTTAACAAATATTGTATACTATATTTATGTTTTTGTAACCTATCAAAAGTAGCAAACAAAGTAGAACATAATTAATGTATTGTGTAATGGCACCTTTTGGCGAGCTACAAATTAAATTAAAACAAAAAAAATAAGGAACAAGTGCTTTTTTTTTTTTTTTTTTTTTGTAAATATCGTTATACACATATGTATTACATACATACATTCACGTATGTTTTTTTTTTTTATTAATTTGTTTTAGTCTTAGAGAATTTTGGAGACAATCGACATGCTTGGGGTTGGTGGAACGGACTGCAACTTTGTGCTTGGGGGGAATGTCTTTTATGGGTAAAACGGAACAAATATGGAGGTTTCTTTTCTTTGGAGTATACTGTGTATATAGCCCTATGGACTGTGCATCGCCAGTTACCCAAACATCTAAATTTGTATATAACTCCACTGATAAATTGAAATATTGACTAGATTTGGTTTAAATTGCATTAGAGTTGTTGTTGTTGCTGCTGTTGTTGTTGTTGTTGTTGTTACCATCATCATCGTTGTTAATGTTGTCAGCAGCAGAATTTTCATTTTGGACACCATCAGCAACGGTTGGAGTAGCAACCGCTACAGCAGTAACTGCAGCTGATGCAACAGCCGGAGCAACAGCTGGAGCAATTGCACTATCTCCATCCGCTACTTCATTACGTGCCGAAGAGCCATGGCGATGATGAGGTCGATTGACTGCCGTCGATGTTGGTCCACCTGATGTATGCATTAAGCGACGATACTGATGCAGACTGGCCAAAATGCGTATCATTATCTGTGCGGGGACAGTTATGGTATCGCGAGTTTCAACCAACATAATCTCATTGCTCTTGATCAACTGCACACCAATAAAACCAAATTTTATAAAAAAAATAAGTAACTGAACAATACAATGTGCATATTACATATAGTTAACATACCGCTGCAGTTTCGCTTTCATCAAAGGTGGGTGTGGCAGCAATTGGTGCCCATAGTTTGACATTGTAATCGATGCCGGAGCTAAGCAAATATGGCATTGTAGGATGAGGTTGGACACGATTCACCACACGATGATCGGCTAGCAGCGTTTTAACCACCTTGCCCGTCTTGCGTGCCCAAACAAAGATATGGCCACAATCCGATCCGGACATTATAAAATCATCACCCCAGAAACAGGCACCTTTAACCATTGTGCGCGAATTGCGATGTCCACTGAACGACATCTTGACGTAGTCAAAAGTGGTCAGTGGAAACTTTTGACCACTTGTCTCGCCAGTGTTGTGCCGTTTGCTTCTAGTTGGTGTCGATGGTGGGGCAGCTGCCGATTCAGCTGCAGCAGCTTCTATTCCAAAACAAAAGAGGTCAGAAAATTAGTGTTATTAAGCATTTAAAAAAAAATCTAGAGAAACTTAGTTTGGGAAATAAATATATGTACACTATTCTGATTTTATATTCCTAATAATCTATAACTAGATAAGAATACATTAAAGGAATGCTGGTTTTATTAATTTTGCTCTTTCCTTTTATAAGATTGATTTTTGTTTGGCATTTTTCCATCCAAAGACAATTTCCAAAGTGTTTCGAAATAAATTCTTTCGTTTTGTGAACAAGAAACTCGAAGTTATTTCAAATAAAATATTTTCTTTTTTAAAAGTAAAGAAAGAAATTGTTGCATGGACATATACACTTGACACGTAATGTTGCAAGTTATGCTGCCTCACTTACCAGTAGTCGATGAGTTGGCAACTGCTGGCGTCGACTCTGAATGATTATTGGCTGCATTTCGGACTCGGCTAAGAAGACTATTGTTACGACTTGTTGCCGTCTCGCTCTGATTATCCAAAGTGCGCAGAACGGCATCCTGCCAGGACATATGATTGGATGCCCGAGTGCTGGTGCTGCTGCCGCTGCTGCCACTGGGATTAAGGGAACGCGATTGCCGGGTCTGGGAGTTGAGCATTCGAAAGATCTCATCGCTGAGACGGCTTAGTACACCCGGCTCAAGCGGTGGACGTGCCTGACCCACATTGAGACGATTAAGTCCCACCTCAGCGCTGGTCATCGAATTCGGACCAGTGTCGGACCAATCGCCGCGGAAACGTAATCTTGGCATTTGGGGCTCCGGATCGTCGTCACGTCGCAATTTGGGCGTATAACAGCCACTCTTGAGCAGTTCGGCATCGATGTGACCAGGATGATGCAGATCAAACAGGTAGAGCTGCTCCATCGAGTAGCTGACAAGCAGATCGGACTCATCGGCACTAAACTTCACACAGGTGGGACGGTAATGACGACGCGTATACTTCATCGGTATGGGATAGGCCCGCAAAGGCCAGGTGATGCGATCCCTGTCCGTTATGGAGGTTAGCATGCGGCGATCATAGAGCCGTATTATCGAGTCTGAGCAACCAATGGCCACATTGAAATGATTAATAGGCGCCACATCCATGGCAGTAACAGCGCACGGAGCCGTTATAAACAAATGCTTATCGCACACGGACTCCGCGCAACGGCTGCTCACACGCAAATCAATGCAACGCACGGTGCCATCCTCGCCACAGCTGAGGAAGGTGCGCGGAGTGTCCGGCAGGGCCAGGACATCGTAAGTGCTGCCGAAGGCATGGCAATCAAAGAAGCTTGCAATGCGTCCCGAGTCACCAACGAGCGCATCCTCGGATCTGCGGCAGGCACCGTAGGGTGCCAGGAATTCGGTATGCATGACAATGCCTTCACCGGAGCACGAGATGACCGCCTGGTCATTGCAATGCGGCATAAAACGTGCACTAAAGATGTGACGCTTGTGCATCGTTTTGGTCTTAGCTGCAACACGACCGCTTTTGGCCTCCGTGACGACGATATGATTGTCATCGGAGCCGGACACAAGGTGCGTGCCGCTTGCATTCCAATTAACCGTATTCACACATCCATTGTGCACGTGGAATGTGTTTGTCAAATTCAAACGTTGCACAAAGTCCAGCGAATCTGCAACAAGAACAGCAACAAATATTAACTGTTTAATAAAATACACAGCCAAAAATCATATCGCAAATTGTACAAACGTTTGACTTACTTTTGCAGCTGGCCTGCAGATTTGCCTGAGTGGTGAAACCCGGATTGTATGGATAACTCCGGATGCATCTTTCCACACTACGGCGATGTCCTCTGCCTGTCATTTTGAACAACTGCAGCCTCACTCTATTTTTACAACAAGATGGATAAACAGGTTGTTTTCAAGTATTTTTATTATTATTTTTTTTTTTTTTTGTAGTTGCAACCTAACTGCGACTTTGATTTGTGCAGGAAAATAAAAGTAGTATGTATACCATATCCTAGACAATATAATTATAGGCGACTCAAATGCAATACCCTATTTTGCAACTTGTTACACTTTGTACAGGCAAGCCTCCTGTGAAGCGTCAACATCATTTGTCACAATAGAATGCGATTAAAATTTTTGTTTTTTGTCTACAATTTTTTTACAATTTACAATTATATTATCTTAAAATATACTATAAAATTGTTTGAAAAAACTATAATCATTGTTCACTATTATTTTATTATATTATAATATTGTTACACAGTTAGAGGTAGAGAAAAGCAGATCAAACTATTAAGATTTATATCAAAGAACTTAATATTCACTTAGCTTGTTAAACTGACATTAAATTTAACTTTAGAAAAATGGAGATCAGATTCATAAGGGATTCAACCTCCACCTCTCTTTCTCAGTGCCGACCAATCAGTTTCATATTAAAAATTTTCAAAGGCCCAAAATTGTATTTAAATCAAAAATGTTCTTTTCTTTTTATCACTTAGCTATAAAACACATTTGTTTTTTTTCCCCCTTTTTGCCATACAAATAACACTAAAGTGAGGATCGTTAAATGCTGTTTGAAAAAACTTATACTGCTCAATGTTAGGGTATAATTTGCAAAAATTTTCGTACGTGTGTGTGCGCATGATTGTATATGGGTATGTACATGGCTGGGACTGCGTCGGAGTTCGCGTCCGTTTTTTTTCTGTGTGTGGGTAGAGTATTTGTGTATACTACTTGTAGCCAAATTATGTAAAATAAAGAAAACAAACAAACGTAGAGCACTTAAACTTGATAGCTTTGTTTGCTTAGGCACTTGTGAAATTGAACAGATTTCTTGCATTTTACTTTTTTTTTCTTTTGTAAATGCTTTACCTATTTAACACTGCAGAAATGCATTACAATACGCTATTCACTGCTTTAGCACACAAACACAAATTCGATATTTATTTTTATTGCGAGCTCAGCTGTCGTAAGGTGCGACCGAATGCAAATACCCAAAAAATACTCATTAGTATATACTAAAATGAAAGTGGATGTTCATAGTAGATGCGTTTATGTGAGTTGCTTATTGCAATAAAACATGCATGAGAGAATCACTTGTTGTTAACAAAAACAAACAAAATTACAGTGAAGCGTTTTTGAATCAATGTTTTAATAGCGCAAAAATACTTTTGGGTACATTTGAAATTTTTGTACCATACCAAAACGCGGTATATTTAAAAAAGAAAACTGGTCACACTTTATCCGTTGCAGCTCCAGTTGTAGCTTAATATCCGAATCGAGTGTGCGCATCACTCGCCGTTTTCAGTTCGTCGTTTCAGGTAGTAACCTGTTGCGTTTTTTTGTTTTGTTTTGTTTTGGTAGTGGAAAGTGCAATAAAACGATATCAACGACTGCGTTAGATAAAACCAAGAGTTAATACATAAACCTACCCGGCTGCATTCGTCGCACAGAGCGTGTGAGTTGTGCGAGTGTCAAACAAATAAGAAATCTTTTGTTTATTCAATAAATACCGCAAAACACAAAAATTATAACAAAACGTATAGAAAAAAAGGTAACGGGCAACAAGTGAAGTTGTAGTAGCGTTGCTGTTCATTTTTGTTTGTGTTGTCTTGCTGCTGCTCTTGTTGTTGTTGTTGTTGTAGCAGCTTATGAACAGAGCGGAAGGTAAATATTGTTAACAACGAATACGCAAAGCGAAAATGCAAATGCCAAGCAAAACTCATAGCGGCAAAAAATAAATAAAAATTAAATATTGTATGAACAAAAAGCAAATGGGATACATTTAGGTGGGCGAATGTTTTGTTGTTTGCTGATGATATAAAAAATTGAATGAACTAAATGCAAAAATTTAAAGAGCTTGGACCTATAGCAGATACCTTGTACTATGCCGCTTCCAATTGTGTTTTCACAAGTTGTTCTTTAATTATGTTGAAATTTTAAGCATGTATCAGAAATGAGAACTTAACCTTCGAATACAAAATGAATGTCAATAACCTATTTGATCTGTTTGACAGCCTGTTAACAAACATATTAAGTTTTACTGTTTTTAAAAAGTGTCGTTGCAAAACGAGATATCCAAGAAAATTTTGTTGCAAACAGCTTTCTGTTTCATCTTCTTTCAACTTAACAAGAAAATTTCAGAACTGTAGGGTATTAAGTTAAACAGGTGGAACCTAAGATCAATTTTATAGCACCAGCTGCATTTATTCATGCATATATAATTTATTTTCATTCATCCAACATACCTAAGCTCATGCCATTTGTTAGCATTAGAAAATATGTTGCTAATTAAAAATGCCAACCAGTTTTGTCTTCCCCCTCCCACCACTCCAAAGACACGCTATAGAATTTAGAGCTATTGTTATTACAGCTGCTTTTTGCTATTGTTGTTATTGCAGATTCTAAAAGCTGCACTTCGCTTTTTATTTAGTATTTGTTGTTAAATGCCAGAGCCAGAGTAGAAAGCGACAAAACCAAACAAAAGCGTCTTTGACAACAAAAAAGTAGATTGGGTTAGAGGGTCGTTCGGTGGTTCCGAATCACAGAAACAGCATCAGAAATAACATTGTCATTGGCATTAAAATTTGTTAACATATTGTTAAGACAACAATGCGCATTCGATGTGATGAACTTTTTGGTAAAGTAGCGTTGGGAAAGTCAAGCAAGAATTGCAATTCGCAGTTCGTTTAGAAAGATTTTGAAAACTATTTGTGTGCCTGAAAGTTGAAGATTATCGAGCTAATCAAAGTACAATCTTTAGAAAAACAGACCTTTCGAATTCTACGAACAATAAAGACAAGAAATGCCATGCCAAAAGCCAGATAAAAATCTAGAAATAAAATTAATCCGGAACTGTCAGTTTTTGGTCTCGTCAAAAGTTTTCCAGGTGCTTAGAATGATGATTCATACTATTTAGCTTAAACTCTCGACTAATGATTCTCTTTGTTATCAGTGATAAGGCGACACAGATATAATGCAATTAAGTGACTAATATAATGTGTAATTGGATAGTTCATTTAAGTATGCTTATAATTATTATTATATATAGTACCAGATACACAGATGGTATCAAAATATTTGTGTGTACATCACACAAATCAGAAAAGCGGAACGAATATGTGTAGTAAATAAAGTCGAGATAAACTTTCCCAAACTCAAGAAACATAAATGGCTTAAACACACGACACGATACTTTGTTTTTTGGTTTAATCAACAACTACAACAAAAGAGCAACAAATAGCAAAATAGCAATGGTTTTTGCTTTGTTTTCGTTGCCAGCAATTAAATGAAGCTATGCATTTATGCTACGAAGTACAAAGTAGAGCAAAAATCTAACAGATATCAAAATCGAGTTCAGGTGTTTGTGTGCTGCATGCCTCTCTCTCTCTCTCTCTCTCTGCAACATAATTGATGCTTAATGGCAATTCAATAAAAACTGCAACTGCAATTGAATTAGGAAAAAAAAGTGAAATTTCCAACTAAGCAGAGAGTTAACGAGAGAGCAAAAAAAAAAAAACGTTATTATTATTTGAATAATTATTATACTAGCTCGAACTCATATATCCATACATATATAATTTCCGTATACTTAACGTTTTAATGCTGATTGCAGTCAATGTTTAATGCTTTATGTTAATTAAAATTCAAACAGCGGCCGCCGCGTGCTAATTACAAAAGAAAAAAAATAATAAAACAAAATCAAAATCAAAATCAACAAAACCAACAAATAATTAACTTGTGCTGCTCCTGCTGCTGCTGCTGCTGCTGTTCTCAAAATGGATGCAGCTGTTAAGAATAGTGGAAGCAACAGCAATAGCGTTGTCGTTGTTGCAGCTGTTGGAGGCGCCACCGAAGACGAAACTTTAACAAAACAGCACAAACAAAATATGGAGAACGATGACGATGATGATGAGCCGCAAGCATTGCCATTTTGCTTTGTTCGGGTAAGTGTCCAAAGTGTTCATCTACTCGTATTACATCTCTTCTCAGTTCTTTTTCATTTTTAATTGGGAAGTTGCTCTAGAAAATTATTGTTTCTACCTGAAGTAGAACAGACAGTCTATGTAGCCCCAAGTCACAGTTGAATTCCTTGTAGGCGTTAACCCCAACCAAGCCAAGAGCCATCTTTATGCGTTTAGTTGATATGGTTAGACACCCTAAAAACACACCTACAAACATATCATGAGCTTAACCAGCTCTGCATATAACCATAAATGAATTTTCCCACAACTTTATTCATATTTGACGCGGTTTAAAATAGAATTTCCTACAAATGTCAAACCTTAAGAAAAGAAAGAAAATCAAAACAAAATAAATTCAAGGAGCATTTTATTTTTGTACCAAGTGCGTTTCCTTTTGAAAAACAAAAGGCTAAAACATTGAACTAAGTTTACTTTTTGTTTTTTAACAAATTTGGATATCTTTAAACTTATGCACTTCCGTTGCTCATTAACAATGGGCGTCAAGTGGAACTGCTCTTGTTTTTGGCACGCAACGTTGACTTCAAAATCAGAAAGAGTCCAATGGGCTAACAACTTATCTTCCCTGGTGTTGTTGCAGCTTGCTGGACTCACATTTGATTGTTGTTGTTCTACAAGTGTTTATTGTGCTTGTGTGCTGTAACCTTTTTGAGATTTGGGGTCGAGTTCCGTTGTTGGTCGAGTTGTTTCAAGAGCGAGACCCGGTCGCGAGCATTATTTAATATAATATACAATGTACATACTATTATCCTACGTACAATTACTAGATTCTCCGTACCCCAAAACCTGCCACAAACGAAATATATGAAGAAAGAGTAAGAGAAGAGTGTGTGTAAAACAATTTGTTGTTGGTAGTTTTTAGTTACTTTTTGTTGTGTGTTGCCTTTGAGTCTTTTTTTTCTTCATTTTTTTTTAATTTTTACCTTTGTTCTGTGTGATTCCGTGCTTGGCTCTTGGCGCACTCACGACCTGCCCCCTGGGTGCACGGAGATGGCGACGGCGACGGCGACGACGGTGTAAGCAATGTCAGCAACCTTGTTGCCTTGGCCTGGCCAACAATGATTGGCCCTTTTGATTGCTTTCTTTGCCGACGTTCTTTTTGGGTTTTTTTCTGTTTGCTTGTTGTTGTCATAATTTGTTGGGAAAATTGTTTTGGTTCTGCAGTTTGATTTTCATTATTTCATTTGATGGGGGCACATCATAAGGTTGCCACAAATTGTTTGCCTGCCCCCAATCGAATACCATTTGCTAAGTGCATGCTGATTGGAACAATTTCGCACAAATTGAGACTAACAAGATGATTTACTAGCTGCTCTATTTTCCGAACACATCTTACTCAAATCGATGTCAAACGAAGTGTTTGAAAAGAAATGGTTTTTGACTTGGGGCTTGTAATGTATCCTTAACTAATCTCAATGGAAAACGATCAACATATGAGCTGAGTTATTTATAATACATGCAAAAAATACTTTGCAAGCTTGAAAGTATACAAAGCTTAGATTAATCCTTAAATCTTTACAGCTGTCAGACTTATTAAATACTTTGATGTTGTTTACATTTAAATTATGTTAAGGAAATAAAGTTGAAGATTAAAGTTTGTAAATTTGTCTAAAGCTTCAGGTTAATGCTTAATCTTGACTCAATTTAACATTTAATAGACAACTGAGCCATTTATTCACTGCACAGTTTAACGTTGTTTTAACAAAGCTTTGTAGTTTTAAGCTTAAGGGCCTCTGCATACCAATTGGAATATGTTAAAGCTATTTAAACAAACTTAGGGCTTAGTTCATATCTTTCAAACTCTGCGCCATAAAAAAAGTCAGCTGTTTGCTGTCATTGCGAATGCCATTAGCCGCTGGCTGACACTTTTATTTTTTATGTAGACCTCTTCTTTGTTTTTTGTGTTTGTCCAAATGGCGGCATATACAAAGCAATCAACACACACACACACAATCACACGAGTCAAACTCAATCAGGTCGAGTCAACTACTATAACATTTTCACCCACCCATAAAAACTTGATTTTCTTTGATTTAAAATATTTTTGTTGTTATTTGTTGTTTTTTTCTGTTGAACAGCCAACGCCCCAAAGCAAACATTGCCCGATATCTCTGAACTAAAGCTTTAAGACAATTTTTCGAGTCCAGCATCCAGTTTTTGTGTATTTATGCATGAATGTTGTCTCTAATGATGATTTGGGGCTCGTTGGTCATTTTGGTATGCGAAGTTGCGACTTTCATTTGTGAAAGACAGTCGATCAATCGTATGATCAAAGCCAAATTCTCAGCAGCCCTTGGCCATTTGCGACCACACCTAAAAATAAACATATTTACATACATATGTTTGCATGTTTCTTCCACGAATTTAATGTATACTTTTGCTGATTAGCCAAAATAACAAAACAAAGAAATTAATATTGCGTATCTGCTTATTCAACTGTCTTTGCTTTGGCATGGATTGTTTACTGGCTTGTTTATTAGCTTGTTATACCCTGTTTTGTTTGTTTAAGTATGTTTGGACTCAGCTAGAAAGACCAAACTTATTTAAAAAAAAACAGCTTGGATTTCTTTGTATCTCGAAGATACTTTTAGCTTATCTACAGAGTATCTGTTCTTTAAATTTCTAGAACCAAAGATATAGATATGTTTTTGAATGCTTGCCTTGCGAATTGTTAATCCAAGTTGGGGTAAATAAATGTTTGTGTTTGTTGTTCTTTGTTTTTCACTGATGGGCGTGCAAATTTGGCTATGTCATGCCACATCATGTGGCATATAGGGCTTAACATAATTAAATTGCAATGCAAATGCTGCTAAATGCGTGAGATTTTTCACTTTCCCAGCGCCAATGACTTTGATACTTTTTGTTTGCCTTCTTTGTTTCATCTTTCTTTTTTAAGTTGTCAACAGTTTTTTTTTTTTGCCATGAGATTTGAAATCTTCGCTAATGGCCTGGGTAAATGATAAGCGAACCTTTAGTTACTAACACCCCGCTCTACCACCGCCCGTCGTTGACCTGCTGTTGTTGTTGTTGTTGTTGCTTTTGTTATTGGTTGGTTAGTTGGTTAGCTGGAAAAGCCACCTGGCCATCCTGCCTGCAGAAGCCAGAGCCTGACCATTTCCGATGCTTTTATACACAGCGCGTACCCTGGGTGAAAGTTATGCAGTTGACGCATATACAAGTAAATAATAATGTATTTCTGTCTATATATACATATGTATTTATGTATGTTTGTGTATTTCTCTAACTTGCTGGCAGTTTTGTGATGCTTTGCAGGTGTTGTTTCCACCTGTGGCAGTAGCTGGATGCTACTACACCATGTATGTATTTATGTGCATCAATGCCTAAGATCGATTAAATAATGTAATTAAATACAATTGGCGAAAATGCATTGTAGTATGTGAAAGAAAGCGAAAACTGGCGACACACAGCTTTGAGCCTAACAGATTAACAGACAATTAACAGGCTATTAAATGCCAGTAGTGTTGTAAAACGCAACAGATGGTGACTATTTTCTGAGAAATTGATAAGACTTAAACTTAATTAATGGACTTGCACCTTCCAACAGTCAACTTAAGATATGGATATGTGTTTTTAAGTGTAAATTTTCAAGTTCTTGCAGCTTAGCACCAAATCAAATGCTCTACATTTCAAACAGGGCCAAATAGAAATGTCTTGGCCACACTCTCTTGCGCAACAAGAAAAAGGTGACACACATTATTGCCTCAAGCGAAGCGTGCGTAATGAAGTTAGGGCTGAATTACTCGAATATCACGAGCTCAAGTCAAAGCCAGAAACAGTTTAATAAGCATTACAACAATTCGCTAATGTTGTGGAAAACTTATCTAATTAAACTTTGGTTACTTGTTGTTGTTTCAATAGAACTTTAAAAGTGCTCAAAAATGGGTTAAAAGTGATTTGCGGCTTGCACGAATAACGTGAGAAAGTTCCCGAAAACTTTAAATAAACAAAAATAATTTTAATACAACAACAATATTTTTGGTCAAAAGTCACACGCCATTTTTGAACAACAACAAAATAAAAAAAAAATAAAACTCAAGAAAAGCGAGAAAGAAATTAATGAAGAAATATAAATGCAAATTACTTTCATGTTTCACCAACGAGATCTCACATTTTTTTGGGCAACATTTTTCCATTTCCTATTGTACAATAACCGATTCGGGTGTTATGCAAATTTGACAAGTTGCGAGGGAAATTGTTGTGTCCAGACATTTTGATGCGTTACGCAACACGCACCACCCAAAAAGGTAGCGACAAATAAAAAGATACAGCGGCAGAGAGAGAGAGAGAGAGAGAGAGAGATAAAGAGAGAGAGAGATACGAAAGCTTGGACAGGTTAGCCTAGTTTATTTCAGTGTATGCATGTGTGTTTGTGTGTGAGCCAAACCAATTTGGCCCAACCTCTATATGTATATGGTTTGGCGATCGTGAGCCAGATTTTTGCTTAAGATTCCGATTCCGCATCGCCGCAAGTTGCATTCCCCAAAAAACTTGCCATTGAGTATGGTCCGGAGCTGGTTGGAATTTCACTCTGGTTTTTCTTTTCTTTTTTTTTTTGTACCCTGCACCCGAATGTGCGTGTGGCAAGCCTCTGAATGTAGAAAGCAGTCAGTGCTGTATGATCTTCTGTCATGTGGAAGCTTCACTATATAGTACAAAATATATACTAGTTGTGTGTTTCTTTACTGGACAAACAGGTGAAGTTGTCGTATGCCAAGCTTAAATGCGTGCAGAAACAACAGCAAAAACAACGACAAAAACAACGTTCGACCTGGTCTGGAAAGTCTTATCCGTCGTGTAAATGCAATACAGACGACAACAACAGCATCAAACCAGAAAAGCGCAAGTGAAACGACTAATAATGCGTGTAGTTAATATATAGTATGTATGTATGTATGTATGTGTATGTGTTTATGCTAAAAACCATTTCGAAAGTAGAGCACATTTAATGATAATCTATAAATGAATATAAAGTTATATTATCTTGACTACTTGACTAGTTATCAACTCAGAAGCGCTGCAATGTACTAAAAAGCACTTCTGACAATCGCTAGCTTTGAGTTCCAGAAATTTCGTAAAAGATATCAATCAACATTAAAAAGCTTTTGTTGTTGTTCAAAAATTGATGATAATAGTAGAACTGAGACTGTTTCTATGTTGTTTTACTGTGACAGAGAAATGGTCCTTAGAGTTTAGTTATGCTATTGTCAGATCAACGCATTTGATATGCAAACGCGTTGGTAATACCCTTCCGAAACATCACTGACCTGACATTCAAGCAGAAAGCCATTACGATGGCAAACCTTAAATGGAATATAAGGTAACCATTAAAAATCAATGCAACGGCATCTGATAAGAAGACAGAAGAGCGGGAAAAGGAAAAACATCTCTTCAAATTGGAATTCTAAGTTGGGTTTCTTTTTTACAATCTTTTTGGTCTTAACTAATAAGCTTGCTTTTTTTTGTTATTCGTTCTTTGGGCGCTGTCCATTTGCTTTTGTTGTTGTTGTTGTTGTTGAACGGTATTTAATGCATTTTGTATGGGGCAACTTATCGCTGGTTATTGTTTGTTAAGAGCCCTTTGTTGGCTGCCGACCTGCCGCTTTTGTTGTTCTTCTTGTTGCACAATGCAACTGAGAATGGACACAAAATGGTAGCATTTATGACAAGGCACCCAAAGGTGTTGCGGTTATTGTATCTACAGATAGATTCTTTATTTAATGTTGAGCGATTGACTTATTGTTCGACTTTTAATTTGTTGACGTTTTCACTTCCTTATCGTGTTTCCGTTGTTGTTGTTCTTGTTGTTCTTGTTTGTGGCAGGCAATTTGGGTTATTGTTACGCATCGAGTGCTTAACCCTATTACGTACACAACATAACAATTGCTACATGTGCATTATGATAAGGTAAAATAAAAACTAAATAAATACTTACATATAGAAAAAAAAGGTGCTATCTCCTTTTTGCCTCAGCCTGATAAAAGCTCAACGTATTAAATGCGATGATCAGATAAATTTAATCATAGCATATGTTTGTGCAATAGAAATTGAAGTTTTGTTTGTTGCTTGTCATGGCTAAGTACATTTTTGATAGCTCTGTCAAAATTATCGCCTGGCGGCGAATTAAATTGCGGCCAAGAAATGTCAAGGCAAATTGCAGCAGCGCGGCTGCCAGCTGGATGGATAGATGAATGCCCTGCCAGCCATTTGATATGGAAATGTGCGGCCAAATGTTTACCACGGTTAAATATCTTTCAAGACAACAACAACAACAACAACTCACGATGACAATAACAAAACTAGCAGCGGCATTTTCCATTGTTTGTAACGTTTCATTAGCTCAAAGCGCCTGGGAAATTGTTTTTAATAGTTTTTTGCTGCCGCTTTTGCTGCTGCTGTTGCTGCTGTCTGTTTGCGACTGCCGCCTCTTGGGCCATAAGTCAAAGTTGTGGAATTCATGCCGAAGCTGCAAATCAAAATTCCTCATTAAAATCTCAGCCAGCTGGGCACAGAATTAAAACTTACGCAGTCAAAAAAAAAAAAAAAAACATTGATACAGCTTATGAAAAAAAAGTTAAAAAAAAGCGATTCAAGCAAGACTTTTAAAGCCTTCAATTGACTCAATTAAGTTCGACTCGAAGTATGTTTGAACATCATACATAAAGATATTTCTGCACAAGATATCATGTTGATAAGCGTTTGTATTATGTTTTTTGTGTTGTCTTGCTTCGTCTTTTTTTCTTTTTTTGGCTTTTAGCCATTTAAAACAATTTTGAACAATTTTGCTTTGGCTGTGTAATCATCATCGTAATGTTATTGTTATTGTAATTGTCTCCAATTGCACATAAACTTCATGATGAGCATGCCCAAACAATTAGCAATTAAGCTAGCTATTGAGATATAAATATGTATATAAGTATATTGCTGTTTTCCTGTTGCTTTCCGTTAGGCCAACTTTAAAAGAGCCAAGGCTAAAAGACAACGCCAGCAAACAGTTATTCAAATCTTGGGCTAATTGTAGGTCACAACGAGTTGAACGATGAAACCTAAGAAAATGTTTGTTAAACGATCTTAACTCAGCTTCGTTTTTTATGACAAAATAGTTAATAACAAAGATAAATTATAGAAACTAAATATAAGCTTTTGTGAAAAAAGGGCAAGCAGCTTGCATAGTTTTGGCCAACTGAAGCTCAAGTGTGTCAGCAGCATAACAAGCCCAGTTAAGATGCTTGTGTGTGTTTTGGTCTTATTGAGATTCTAGGCTATCATTTGAGCTGTTTGGCCAGAAACCGGTCGTAAGTACAACTCCAACATGCCAATTATCGAGCGATGCTGGTATTTCGTTTTGCTTTCCTTTTCCTTTTGGACCGACAAACGCTGGCAAATAATACTTATACATATGCATAGCGTACGAGTATGCGGCACAAAAAGGAAGTCAATAATTAAGCCATGGCTAATAAGCGGTCAGCTGTGCGCAGTGCGCACACTTCACAGGAAATCAAATCAAATCAAATCCAATGCAATCCAAACCAAACCAATCATGCCCCGATGACAGTCAATCAACTGAAGTCAACTTAACTTCAGAGTCAGCAACCGCCAAAAGGCAGCTAAGAAAAACAGCTTGCAGTTAATTTTGCCCATGAAGTGAACTTGAAACTTTCAATGTAAATGAGACAAACTAATACTAAAGTGTCTTCAGTCGTGCACTTTGAGGCGTTCACTCGACCGTGGCAAGCAGCACCAAGTGGCAAAGTGCCACCAAGAGACGGCGACATGAGGGCTACTCGGATTACGAGGTGTTGCATGTGATGTCTATAAACAAAAAAAAAAAAAAAAGTAAATAAAAAACAACTACTTTAAAAAAAAAAAAGCTCTCGTAATTATATAATTCATTTTATTAAACGCTGCGACCCGTTGACAATGACATTTTCTTTTGTTTTCAACGACATTCGTAACTGTTGCTAAATGGTCAAATCTGTCAGGGGGTGCGAAGAGGATGGGCGGTGCATGTACTTAATGTTGGTAAGTCGGGGTCTATGGTTTCATTTGCCATTTGCCATTTGCCTTATTGTTGTTTGTTTTTTTTTTGAGTGCGCGTTGCGAGCACCATAATTATTATCATTATTTATATTCAAGTTGTTGTGGCATGCAAATTGTTGCTCTAACACTCGAGAGGGACAGCGCACAAGCAACAGCAACAGCAACAACAAATGGCTGTAAATGTTGCTGTAAGACAAATTATAACATGGCCACAGATACGGGCAGTGTATATCTGTCATTGTTGTCCGTCCATAATCATGTGTCATGTTTATTAGCCAAGTCAACGCACTTTAAGACTTTGTGTCACGCGCGTGTGTGTGTGTAAAATCTCGGGTTGGGAAGCCTTCGAAGTTAATAGCCTACAGACGGGTCGAGGTCATTCATCCAAAAGGTAGTGAAAAGTCAAAGCGAACAAATCAGACCCCTATTGGTTGTACTATTGGAATAATCGGATTTTTTTGTAGGAAACCCTTTTGTGTGCTCCCTACTGTGTTCTTAGCTACTCACAATAATGATGGTTGTCGTTAATGTACAACAAATAGATTGCTTGATACTAGCGGTTAACAGTGTAAAAAACATGTTATAATACAAGAACGAAGCTAAATAGACTTTAATTTAATAATAAATCTTGATTTAATTACGATTAGACGTCGATTATTTATTTTTTACAAATATTTAATAATACTTTATTTAAATGTAGCCAAAAACGACAGTTTATTATATAAAATAATAACAGATATTGTCAAATCAAATTTTGTTAGAAGTTAGTTTTAAGTTTTTTTTACCAGTGTGCAATGGCCGGAAAGACTGAGCTACTTTAGAAGCTTTACATTGCAAACAACAGCGACAGCAGCAACATCAGCTGGGAAATGGGGATTGCAGTCAAAGGCAAACGGAAAACCATCATGAAATTTGATTGACAGTCAAAGCCGAGTCGAGCAGCCCACCGCAAAACCAAACACACATACATACGTACACAAGTTAATTCGAGTTTGAAAGCCAAATGAAAAACAGCTTTAACTGTGTTTGTGTGTAAATCGTTTGAATTGCGTTTACAACCAAATGAAATGAAACCGGAAGTTTGGCCTGCCATTGCGACGGGGCACGTCCCGAACAGGGCGACCCCCAAAGCCAAACCAAAACCAAAAACAAAACTATTAACCAAAAGCGGCAGCGGGTTCGTTCAACTTTTTGTTGTGGCGGCTCTCGACCGTTTAACAATTGAGCTGCAACTGTTGCAGTTGTTGTTATTCGTTTGGAGGCTGCAAACCAAAAAATTGACTCCGCTTCGACTGCGAATAAACTTGTACAGTATGTGGTATAGTGTGTTGGGCTTGGAACGCATCATCACTGAGGCACTGAGCAACACTTTTTTTTTTTTTTAAGCCAGATGTCGCATTTTTGGTTTTTAGTGGGGGCCTGGGGGCTTACCCTCGCGGTTGTTCGATGTGGGTGTGTTTGTGTGTGTGTGTGTGTGTTGACGGAATTTATGATCATAATGAGCATTTGGATGACGATGTTGCCATTGTTGTTGTCGTTGTTGTTGTGGTTGTTGATGGTACGGTGCGTCAACTTGTGTGCCACACAATAAAATGCTAAAGATGGGTGCGTGATAACAATGTGTGCTCACAATTTATGTATGTATGTATGTAGATAAAAAAAGCAAGCATGTATACATTCCGCTAAAAAAAACTATTAGATCAATGATTTCTGAGTAATGTTGCGTTATAATCTATCCTATATATATTACCTTTTTATTCTGTTGTGCAAATACAACTTCGCTACTCCATTTTACGTATAAAACGTTTATTTTACCTAAAAATATACACCCTGATATGGCGAATAACTTTGATTCCATGGTTTATTTTGGAAAAACTTATTTTGGACTAATAATACCAAGAATAAAAGATAATCGTTAGGAAAAGATAGCAACAGTAGTACTAGAATAGAATGAATATTATATTTAATAAATTATGTTTTTATAAGCAAAACAACTTTGAATAAAACGACTAATATATTTATTTTAAGCATTTTATTTTATTAATTCAACTATTTTAGAACTGAAACCAACTTCAAACGGTTATGTTATTAAAAGCAATTGCTAAGTAAGCTTTAATAGTTGTCTTTTGTTCTTTTTTGCATGTAATTATTGTGTGTTGCTATTAAAAAAAATAATATATATATATGTATATTAAACATTTGCTAAATCGTGTGAAATTCTTTTGTGTACAATTCTATTGTCTTGGGGCTGGAAAAAAAATTATATTTTTAAACTGAATTGTTAAAGAATTAAATATAATGCATTTAATGATGCTTTATTCGCGTATTAAGGTGAAGATAAAAAAAAAATATATATATATATATAGTATAAATCAATATTTAAAGGCGAATACTAAACTAAACAAAGATTATCTAAATTATTTTTTGGTCATCTTGCTTGTTGATCATTTTGCGCTTAGGAATCACCCTGGGCCTGATCCAAGGCTTCAAATACAACCGTATCCTTTTTATCATTAGACGACTTGAGTTCCTCGTACTTGAGGCGATAGGAACCTTGAGGATCATAGATCTTCTCCAAGCGTTGCCAATCATTCGGGCGATTATCAATCAGATGACGCGTTACCTTTTCAGCGCCATATTTTTGCTTTTCCGTACACTTGACACAATTCGACATCATAGCATCGGGTAGAATATCTAGTATGAGTTGAAGAGTTAAATACGACTAGACTATACTCTGAGCACACATACCCTTTAGCATTTTGGCATCGGGTGTGCAGGGTCCCAGACTCTCCAGGCATTTAATATAATTGTTGAGCAAACGCTCCTGATTCAATATCTCATCCAGATCCACATTATCAAATTTGTTGTCATAAGCTCCTTTCTCATCCAGGACGTTGATCATTCTGGCCGGCATGACAGTAGTTGGTGGATGTGCCTCGCAGCAGCACACCACAGCCAGAAGCACAAACATTAACTTTAAGCCGAACATGATCCACTCATTGACCGAGGAGCTGTATACTGACAAATTGCATTAGACGCTACAGCTTTTATAGTTATTTTTTTGTTGTTGGAGTTGCCTGTGTGAACTGTAAAGTGCCCCTCATTTGAGAGGGTTGTGGTGCAGCTGCGCATTATGCATGCGTGTCTCTGGACAATTTAAACTAGGCGGCCAAATTACTGTGCCAAATTAACTGCATTCAAATCGATTGAATTATGATTGCCAACGATTTGGGGCGGCAACTTCAGCAGCAGCAGCAGCAGCTACATGCAATCGGGGGCATAAGTGGAAGCCATTTTGCACTCTTAGCTGGGATGATGATGACAGCATGCAAAAGCATTTTAACTGTACAAATTCCACTCAGAAGCGCATTCTTCAAGTGTTATTCTTGCGAATCATCATCGCGTTGCACTTGCCAACAGCTTCCGTCCCAACGCCATTGGCCATTGAACTTGCTTTGCGGCTAAGCATAGCTCCTGCAACAACTTGACTGATTGGATATTTTTAAATGCTGACGCGTGCCTTTTGTATTAACGACGGTTTTTTTTTTTTTTTGGTTTTCGCAAGCTTTCATTTTGTTACTTCATTAGCATAAATACTCACAATTTGATTTGGGTTTGAGTGTGTGTCCCAGTCTATGCCAAGTTTGAGGCCAGCGGCCAGCAACAACTAAAAACAAAACAACAACAACAAAAGCCACCTGACCGGGTCGAACCATAGCCGCAGATTTTGCCCATTTAATGCTACTAGCCTCTGCAATTGCAGCTCTCTTTTCCCATTCGATCTCCCTCTCTTTCTCTTTCTGTGTATATCTCTGCCTCCCTTTCTTTGACTAAGCTTAGTCAGAGACGCCGATGCCAAGAACTCCAAAGCTATGGCTCGGCACTATTTCCAATGCTTAAGACTGGCCAAGAACGGTTCTGTATCTCGAGGATTGCGGACGTGTTTTGCACAGACGCGCGTGTTTTCTTTTCTCTTTAAAGAAAAAAAATAAAAAATTTACTGCTCAATGCGATTTATTGTGATTACTACTAAGTGTGTGCAAGACAGTGTGGAACCTAAATAAATGTATTTGCCATTGTTTTTGTTTTTATTTAATTTTTTTATATTGACCCACTTGGTGGTTAGTGCAAAGACAAAAATTGTATGTAAATAGTAGAAGAGAGAACCTCAAGGTCAGACCACAAATATTCAACTTGTGCTTGATTTTCATGTTTATTTTTTTGGTTTTTTTGAGTGTCATGCATATGAATTATTTGATATGGATATATTCAATCGATAATCATTAGTATTCAATAAAAATAGTTTCGTGTCTCGCTAACGAATTACAATAAAATACAAATTGTTATTGCATTTGAGACCTAATGGCATATTTTAATTGATTGTTGTTGATGTTGATGTGCAGTTAATTTAACAAAAGAAACACAAAAATAAAATGACTTGCAAATCACCTTTATCGTATCTGCTTAAATTGGAGCAAATGGTAAGCACAAAACTTTAAATCCATAAGCCATTTACTATGCTTTTATGATAAGTGTTAATATACAATTAAGTGGTATTATTGTATATATGTATGTAGTACACCCACAAACAAACAAAGTATGATGAACGTGTGATTGCTTAACCTTTTAGCCTAGCTGTGAAGATTTGTTAAGCTAAAGTTGGCTATAATTGAATAGTTAGCCACTGGCTATAACCACTTGTGATAGACAACAGGTGACGGCAACGAGGTGCGACGTAGATGTAGACATACTAGACGCGTAAATATGCGGAACGTGAATATTGGCAAATGCTACCCCCACCTACAAACGTGATGAATCAACAAAATACTTGAGATTTGAGCTTAAGTTTGACTTCGAGTACTTACTACCACACAATTCTTACTTATGGCAGGCAGCTGTGAGTTTTGACATTTGCCGCCATTGAAAATATATGTACATACATATGTACATATGTACACCGCCAATATTTAATTTGAGTTTGAATGCAATGAAAATGCTTGGCTTACATATTCAAAAGTCCAATAGACTTAAGAATTCTTACATCGCAATTCTTGGTTCGCTTTGAGGCCACCCAACGCATGCCATTCGAAATTGCCAAGACACTACGACCCGATTTCAGCTAAAATAAGCATGTATACCCAGCTTGAGTTAAAAACAGCTCTTGAAAGTGTACAGCGAAAAGCGTTTTAAGTAATAAATAAAGACAGAAACGAGCAAAAAATCTTTAAATGCAAATATTGTGCTTCCAACAATATACATCGAATAAATATATATATATATATATTTATTGACTAGAACATAAATAATACTACTAACTTATAGTTTTAAAGGTCAACATTAACATGACTTCTAACAAATTCTTATGTTAATTAAAGAAATTCACATTTTAGTTATGAAGATGTTTAATCTATTAGGATGTAGCTAACATGCTTTGTTAAATTCGTTTTCAACATGTTAAACATTTTCTGTTCAATGCATTTTTATTCTTGGCACAAGGATATCGCATAGATAATAGCCACAAATTTTATGCATATTCTTAACTAGTTGTTATGGTTGGTGCCGCTTTTAAGCGCCCATAAAAGTCTAACTTCGGAATTGTAGCTGAGTGTGCCTAAGCAATTTTCATACGTGATTTGATGAGCTACTATGAACTACATATATACAAGGGTAATTTCAAAGTGTACTCAAAATTGGCTTAATCAAAAATATACCAAGGTTTTTTTTTTACGAGGCACTCGAATGTACTACTAGTATGGCTGGCAATGCCAATTTTCCAGTATAGTATTTTCGAGATAATTTGGTTTTATTGTTCATCATGTGATTAGAACAGCAGCAATAGCAACAACAGCAATCGAAAATTGCCCGCTGGCAATGTGTAGTCAATCAAAGCTTGTGGCATGTATAGACCACTCTGAATAGTAAGTGTTGTATCTGTATCTGATGTTCATATATATACATATACATATGTATGTCGATGTATTTTAAGTCGTTTCGTTTGTTGTGGGTATTTGGTATTTAATTCGGCAATTTAGCTCCATTATTGCTGACCATTTAAGCTGCGGCAACAATTTGCATTCAACATGTTACGTAGCACGTATTCATGTTGTTAGCAGTTAATAATTTAATGATGCGATGATGCGATGATGCGCCCACCGGGAGCTACAAATCAAACTTCTACCGTACTTCAAAACTTGTTTCTGCCGAAATATCTTGTATAGTCTTATTTGCAAAAAATTCAGTCACTGACTTTTTGCAATGTAAGGCAGTTGTTGTTGTTTTTTTTTCTGCTTTTTTTTCGGTGTTGCTAAAGTAATTATTTTTTGTTTTTTTTTTATTATTAACGTTTTGCCAAACTTGTGAACACACTTGACTACTTAATATGGAACAGGAAATAGTATTTAGCAGCTATTTACGTGAATATGTCAAGAAGCTAATAAGTATTTGGTGTTGGGCTAATTTTTGGGTTTTGATTTGTTTTTTAATAATCCTGTTGAATATTTTTTGTTTAAGGCATTGGGTTTAATTATAGAATATGGTAGTATCGAATTACTACGTAAAAGAAGTAAGTTTTGAGCTCTAAGAGCCAATCTATACATCTATATATAATGAATAGAGCAACATTATTGAAAATTTCACATTAAAAAAAGACTCATAAGGAATTGTTATAAAATGTGATTACTTCAATTGAGAGAAAGATTTTGTTATTATTTTTTGATCTTTCTCTGTGCAAATTTTAACGTCACACTTAAAGAAAATCAAGAGTCTATCACAGCGGATTGGACATATCACAGCTTTTCTTTGACTTTTGTTTTTAATTAATGCTGAGCTCTTGTAAATTTCACGCTCTGAATAAAAGTCGAAGAAACTAGCGTAATTTGCTAGCATAAAGAAATCCATGTACAAAAAAAAATGTATAGCCTCTTGCATTCTCGTACAGGGTAGTATGTGCTGCATGCGTCGTAGGCTTAAGTCATTCCTTTGGGAACGTTTTTCTTTTTTTCTTGCTGTGCCAAATATTGAAACGCACTATTGAATTCCCAAGCGAGCCAATGGGAGAAATGGCATTAAGAAAACTGTGCTTTTCAGCTACACAAACTCAGAGCATTTATCATTGCCGCATCATTGGGGCCAGGCTAACGAGGCAGCCTAACGGCGGCTTTTGGCAAAAAACATACAAAAAATATAAATATATTTTCACTAGGTGCCACAAGAAACTGAACAAAAATCAATAAGAGCCAAATAATGAAAAAAAAAAAATACAAATGTATGTGTTCCAATTTCCCGAAACTCGAATATTGCTGAAGCTTACAGTTATCAGCTAGTTGGCTAGCTGGCTAGCTCGATCTTTGTAGCTAACGGGTGATGCTGCGCCGGGCTGATGTGGCTGCTGTTGCTGCTGCCTAACGACCTCAAAAACCAGTTAAGAGTCAGAATGAAGCAGCAGCAGCAGCAACAACTTCACTCGACACTTGTGTTATGGAATTGTTGTTGTTAGTGTTGCTGGCGGTGTTTAAAGTTATTGAAGTGTTGCTGTTGCTGCTTTTGTCAAGTGTTCAGCATTCCTCTACGCAAAGCCCAGGTGAGCTGTGCGCGATTAAACGCATAGATACATATACTACATACTATACAACTCTTTCGGCTTTCGTCTCTTGGCTCATAGCTGCTAACTCTTTTATGTTGCTGCATATGCAAACAGCAACAACTGCAACAGCACGCATATTTACGAGCATTTTTGTTGGAAGTTGATTTTTATTGTGCATATGTTTTTTTCATCTTTTTTATTTTGTTTGTATCTTTATCTTTCTCTCTCTTAACCGATTTGTATTATTGAATGTGAACAAGTTTTGCGACTACCAACATGTGGGTCACTTAGCCACTATGGCAACAGGTTGTTGTGTTGTTGCTATTATTTCTGGTGTTGTTCTGCCTTGCTGTTTATGTTGCTGTTGTTGCTGTTGCTGTTGTTGCTGTTGCTGTTGTTTCTGGCATTGGCATTTTGCAGGTGCATATTGGCTTTATGCCAGTGGGCGCATTCGTCTTTTTTTGTTTTCATCTTCTAGTTAATCTTTAATTGTCGAGCTTAGCACTTGATCTTTCAAAGACAGAAGACAGAAGAAGAGTTATAAAGAATAGATTTGCTTGCAAATTATATACACGAGCTTTATTTCAGCTATATCACTATCAAATATATATTTGTATATGTGCATAAATATATGTTTGTTTTTTTTTTATCTTTAACTCATTTACAATTTTAATGCTGCCTTGTATTAGATAACAGCTAAAACCATCATCAAGTCTTTGTTATATGTTGTATTAAAATGCGTTTTGGTTAGGTTTTGGGACATGGCACCCGATTCAGGTCATATAACAAAGTCAGTGGGTCGCCGGCTGTCGGGAATAACAATGAAAATGATGGACACACAGAAAAACTTTGTGGCTTGCTGGGCTAATCGACCAACTGTGACTAAGAGAATGACCCCTCCAAAAAAAAAAAAACCCCAACTGTTTTTACATAGATGCTGTCTGAAATGTTTCTCGCCCCGAATGTGTCTATGTGTGCTTTTAATTAATGACTCTAACCCGATTTGTAAAGCAAAATAAAGCCAAATAACAATAAACCGAAAAGCGAATAAACAAAATAAACCTTAAACAGGTGAAAGTACGACTAGGCAAAATGCAAACACAACAAAACAAGCAACAACAGCAACAAACAACGGCAACAGGTTTTTATTTGGGGTGTTGGAATGTGCGGCTTGGACTCTAGAAAGTGTTACATAGCATTCAGAGTTGTCAGTCTTGTTGCTTAATTTACTATGAATATGATTTGAAATCATTCTCCGTTGGACTCGAAATGTAAGCTAACGATGATTACAAACCGACCCTATTGGATTTGAATATGGGGCAACAACAATGGCATAAGCCAAATCAATGAGCCCAACTAACAGAAGCCAAACAGTATACCGTAGACCATTATGAAACAACATGAAGTAAGAATAATAACGAGGTCGTGACTCTTTGATCTTTGAACATAATTTGTCAGTGCTGGGGGCTACCATGAAACACAAAAAACACTTTGATTCTATGGCATTCGTCGAGAAAAGTTGAAGATAAAGTCGAATTGCAAAAAATCATTAAGAGATTTAACGTTATCAACATTCAATAGTTTTTTTTTTTTCAATGTTATCATAAAAACTTAATCTAACTAAGAGTAAAATTATTAATATGTTTCTTAAACCCATGTCGATCGATTAATATCGATAGTCCTGTCAATCAACAATAGTCGCATCGATCTTAATGCTTGATTCCATGATTTTCAACAGTAATTTAAGATGTTCGTGGATCTAAAAGTTGCATTATTGATTTACAAACCGATTTATATCGATAGTCCTGTTTTTGAACTAACGTCGCAATTAATTGTTATTATAAAAGTAATAATCATGGTCAATTCTGTGTTCAAGCATTTATTTAATTCAGGCAAAGATTGTTTTTATCGATGAAAAGATATTTAAATTTTATCGCCTAATAATTGAAACGATCAACCATTCCTTGCCAACTACTTAAACTTCATGCCCTCAAAAGACTTTCGTTTTTCGGAAATTGAAACTGAAAACTAAATACTCCCATTGCCATTTCGGGTGCTTTCATGCATTATTTGGCAACATTTTGTATGTTTTTTGTATGTAACTGATGCTCGATTTTATTTTATATTTTGGGCTGCCGTGCCATTTGCATGCGTTTCGGGTTTTTTGAGTAATTCCGGATTACAAATGCGACGCACGCCAATTTCATTGAAAGCGAAACTGGAAAACAAAATACATATTGACCAAACTTTTTGTGCAGCTAGTGGCTTAATCTAGGCATACTATAAATGCATGTAAATCAACAACTGTATATAAAATTTTTTTTATTTCTGTATGTTTTAGTATACACAAAGTATGCACATTATAGGAATGCAATAATTTTGCACACTTGACTGGGCATTTCCCCATTGCGAAGGGAAAAAGGCAGCCAGCCCATCGCTTGGTTTTTAGGTGCATTGACTTTTCAAGCACGTGCAGGCTATGCTGATGCATGTCTAATGCCAGGCGACTCAACAACTCAACAAAGACTCAAAAGACTCGAAAGTCTCAACGATCCACAGTGAGAAGGCCCATGGCGATCGGTTCAAACTGAACGACACGTTGAGTTCATTGGCCATTGGCCAATGCATTGGCTGGGCGCCATTTATTTTTTGAGTGGACAGCCGGCGCTGGGCTGCCAAATCCACAGCTTGGTCGGCTGTCGGCTGTCGGTGGTCGGTCGTTTATTTTTTCTTTTATTTTATTTTATTTTTTTTGCTTCTCATTTTTATTTTCTTATGCCGGAGACGGTCATAAACAACGACGTTGTCCAAGGCTTGGCTCTGGAGTCCCTTAGCGACCTGCCGCTGTTAGCCGCTTTTAATTATGCAGAACACGCCAGCTCAAAACAAGGCAAAACAATTTGAAAATGCATTTACCAAGGCTTGTTCAACAGCTGGTAAATTATAAAGTGCAAATTTAGTCAACGTAGCGTAGCTTTAGCGCAACCGCAGTACAAGATTTAAGATTCAAAGCCATGCTCTTAATAGTCCTTAAATCATCAGTGTTCTGTGTCGAGTCACATTTGATGTTGAACGTTCAGGGTTCAATACAAGATGGTTCAAAACGTTTGGAATACTTTCATTGCTTTTGTTTGATGTAAAACTAAGCTTACTGTAGAATTCAAAGAATAACTATTGCAAAACTTGCTTTCCCTGACTTTAAGTCAAATAAACTCTTTTATCACCATATCATAAAAAGCATTGTCAAAATTAATAAATCTGATTCTTTGTTTTGCGAAAGATTTCGTTTGTCTTTTAATTCTATTTCTTGTTTTTATTTCTTTTCTTTCAGTTTTTATGTTTGCATCAATCACTGCAACACAATGCCCAACTTTCATCTCGTTTTGAATAAACTTATCTTGTCTGAAGCAAAAGCTATCAACATATTTATAACAACTGATTCACGTTAATGAAAGTATTAAGTTTCTTCTTCTCTTATATATGATATTGATATTGTGTATGTAAGACTTAGCTACTAATTAGTCAAATGACATGGGTTTCTGCGACCCTTCTTACTTTGTAAGTACAAATAACCGAAAACTGCCTGTTGTCGGTGGCTTTACCCTTCTCAACTTGAGCAACGAGCTGGAAACCTCAATGTTCTTAACGCAAGTGCATTTTACTTGAGTAGCAAATAATATGAAGCATCACTCACGAAAAGCGTACAGACTTGTCTTGTCCCCTTCCCTTCGTCACCCATTTTGTATTTTTATTTTATTTTTTTGAAATGTTGTGCAGCGTCGTGACGATGACTTCCTATTTCCGCTTGCCGAGCATTGCGATCGTGTCACGCTGCGTTGGCGTACAAATGCAACGTGTGAATGTAAATGTAAGTGCGATTGTATGTTTGTTAACGTGGACGAAACGTAATTATGGCCTAGCCAAGTTTACCGGTGCTCCTACTTCTACTTCTACTTCTTGTATAATGTTGACTGGGGGCCCCGGCACATTGGCCTTTTCTACACAAACATACATACATACACTATAACTACATGTGCATAAGTGTATGTACATAGAATTTGTAGATAACAACACAAGCTTTTGTTATTGTTATGCCACTGCAAGTACTTAAGTACACTGAGCTTAATAATACTAGCACAAGTTCAAGTTACTAGAGAAAAGAAAAAACAAAAAAACACTTAAAACTGCAGTAAGTTTATGTTTAAGCGCGACTTTGGGCTATTGTTTTTGTTTTTGTGTTTTTTGTAGACGAAGTATCTATTGTGCCATCATTTTGAAAGCTGTTGCAGTTGCACGTGATGTAACAAATTACGGTCCCTAACCAAGAACGAAGAACTCCATTTGTAATTTCTATTAGTATTTGTGGTTTAGCGCTGCAATGTTCCATTTCTATTTGTGTCTTCTGTTCCTACAAACTAAAAAGTACATTGTATGCGTTTTGCACTATGCCTTGCCACAATTTGTATGCCAGGTTGTATCTCATTCGTTGTTCTGCCTTTTTTGTTTTTGTTGCCTTTTTCTATGTTTGCTGACTTTTGAGCTCAGCTACCGTAAATAAGTCAATCAACTTTGGTTGCGTTTGCTCGGCACGTCCCACAAGCAAATTATGCTTTGAAAAAAAAAAACATTAGTTTTTGCCCCTTATTTTGAAAGTTATAAAATAGTGTTATACATATATGTACAATGTGTAATGCGTTTATTATTATGATAACATATTGAATGAGATCATAAACGACATGGAGGATGGCAATCAGCCATATAATAACTATAAGTAACAATAAAAATTTTAATCATATGTAAAACATCGTCTTAAAAGTACGAGTCATTTTTACACTTTTAAGCCCTTATCTTATTGTATAAACTTGAAATTATTTTATTTATTTGTATATGTATTTTTTTTGTTTTTTGTTTACAGGGCTCCGATCCACGTGCGGCCACCTGTCGCGGCAAATTGCAAAGTCGTCGCTGTAAACTAAATCAAGAAATAAACAAGGAGCTACGCTTGCGTGCGGGTGCTGAAAATCTATACAAGGTGAGTAAATGTACACAAAAACTTTTTTTGAATATTTCTGCTATTAAATTAAAGAAGAAAGTGTTAAAACTGTTATCAACCTAACCAAAGACCAAAACAAGAGACAAATCTAAACAAGTGTATAAAGGAAAAATGTTTGAGTACGTTTGCACAATTTGCGAAACACAAATATTCCTGAAACGAAAGATTTTCCATATCCAAGCTAAAGCTACCCTTACAAATTAATGTCTGTTCATATTTGAAACATCTCTTTATTATCACAACGTCTTGCAGGCCACTACAAATCGTAAACTACGCGATACTGTCGCCCTGGAGCTAAGTTTTGTGAATTCAAATTTGCAACTGCTTAAGGAGCAACTGGCTGAGCTAAACTCTTCTGTGGAGATCTATCAAAGCGAAAGGTGAGTGATTTGATGATTACCTGCTCCACTGGCTGCAGCGATCAACCTGCGCCCATTTGCCAACATAATTTGTTAGCCAGGTTTTTTATTTTTTAGTTTTTGTTTCTTTTCTTTTCATTTTTTATTATATGCATGCAAATGTTGAAATTTTGTAGTTAACGTTTGTAGTTTAAGTTGCCCTGCTGGCTAGCTGGCTAGCTGAGTTCGGGTGGGGTATGCAACAAATACATTATATGTACTACTAAAAACTACTTTTCGGGGCGCTACCCGGCTGGGCATCTGTAATTTTTGCGCATCAGTTTCTGGTCAAGCGCCTTTTTGCGCCGTCAAGCGCAACGAAATCCCAGCACACAAAAACAACAAAGAAAGTGAAAAAGCGTCATTAAATGCACAACTGACAAAATAACAAATATGAAACAAGCAACGAATATCGAAAAACAACAAACAAAATTGTATTCCCCCCATGTTTGTTATTTTCCATCCAAGGGATTATTGGGGCTATCAGAGTTCGATGCACACAATAATTTATGTTTGATATTCAATTCGATTCAAGTAGATTCAACGTATATTGCACAGCAATTAAGTATGTTTGGTTATATATTTTATTTTATTACCCGGTTGATTAGAGCTAAGCAATTAGTAGGACATGTAACTTCCACATTATTAAGTTTATAAACATTTTTTCATTGTAAGTAATATTGGATTACTTTTTATTGTTATTTAAAATTATAAACCAACATTTACATGTACTTTACTTACAGTCATGAAGGTATAATGCCAATGATACCTTTGGGCCTTAAGGAAACAAAGGAAATTAATTTCATGGAACCATTCTCGGACTTTATATTGGAACACTATAGCGAAGAGCCGTCTATATATATGGATGCCATAGCCGATATGACAGACACCAGACAGGTAAAAAAAAAAATGAAAATACAAAGCAATTGATTCTCAAATCTTGATTCCACATCAATTAAAATTTTTCTCTTGCATTTTGCAGGCTTCAAAGACGCCTTCACGTGATGCTTTGGGTGTGGCGCTGCTATTTCGTTACTACAATCTATTGTATTATGTGGAAAGACGCTTCTTTCCGCCCGATCGCAATCTGGGCGTCTATTTTGAGTGGTATGACTCGCTGACCGGTGTGCCATCTTGCCAGCGTACCATTGCCTTCGAGAAGGCCTGCACGCTGTTCAATTTGGGCGCCATATATACACAAATTGGGGCACGCCACGACAGACGTACGGAACGCGGCTTAGATGCGGCTGTTGACAGTTTTCTGCGTGCCGCTGGCATTTTTCGTCACATTTATGATATATTTACGAATGCACCATCGATGGACTTAAAGCCACAGGTGCTTGATGTTCTCGTATCGCTTATGTTGTCACAGGCACGTGAATGTCTTTTCGAGAAGCTGCAGCTCCAGATCGAGGCACTGGGTCTTATGGAATCGAGTCATGTAAGTGTCTTAAGCAAACAATACTTGTACAACTTGTATAAAAATATAAATATAAATTATAAATTTTCCAAATGCCTGAATTTGAGCTTTTAGCTGAAATGTACAAGTTTCAATTTACTATCCACTAATCATATGACCAATTATTGCAGCTCTTTCGGGATTTGGCTGGTGAGGCGGCACAGCTGTCGCTGGAATACAATGAGATGCACAAGAATATCCAAGTGAATGACACACACACCTATTTGCCCGAGTGCTGGGCGGGTCTAGTGCCGCTCAAGGCCGAATTGTACAAAGGTGAGTCACAATTGTCTTGGCCTTGCTATTGACGAACTAAATAACTAAAAACAAAAATAAAAAAATACAATAAATTAAACAAATATTTTATTTTGCATTCATTTAGCGCTGGCACATCATTACGAGGCGCGGAGCATTGATGCGACTGTGGGTGTCGATGGTGACAATGTTTCGCTGGGCACCAAAAAAAGTCAGACGGTATCGTCGAACGAATCATTTATTGGCAATGCGCGGGAGGCACTGCGTGCCACAGAGGCCAGCAGCGAGTGCGATGAGGAAAGCGTTAGCATTGTTGCCATCAAACGCACCCATTTGAAAGAGGCACTGGCTAGTCATGAGGAGGCGCAGCGATTACAGCGTATGTGCCGCTACCTGAAGGTGAGTCACTTTGCCACAATCAAAATTGTTTTCTTAAGTTCACACACATTTTCCGATTGCAGAACAAAACCTCGCTGACACAGGTCATCAAGGAGGCCTACTACAAGACCCAGGACGAATATGAACGTTTCTGTTTGCAGGCGCCAGTTAAAAATATTGAAGAGTGCTATGATCTTGTGGAGCGCACTGTCGAAGGTACTAGATCACCCAATACATAAATTTATGATTGAACAACGAACTTAAATATTTCTCTTGGCAGCATCCTCGAAGTTTACGCTTTCGTTGACCGGTCCTGATTTCACATCGTACAAAGTGGAGGATCCATTTAAGCGACTGGGTCCCATTGCAATATTCTCGGCACGTCGTCACTGGACGGCACCGCGTTGTGTCCGACTACAGAAGGGTTCGGCAATGTATCATGATGCAAGCAGCTATCATTGCCACTGTCCCACAACCGAGGATGAGAGTCATGAGGCTGGCTGCAGTCTGTACAAGGAGGACCTGGAGAACTTTGGCTTCCATGTGCGTGGTGATGCACCAGTGATAATTGCACATGTCGAAATCAATTCACTGGCAGATGTAAGTAAACTCTCTTCTAGCATGCGGCCAAATGTTAATTTCATATCTGTATACACAGCTGGGTGGCATTAAGGAGGGTGACTTCATAGTTGAAATCGCTGGCATGGATGTCAAGTGGTATTCGCATCAGCAAGTGGTGCGGCTCATACAGTCGTGTGGTGCGGCTCTGGAGCTTAAGGTCATAACGCCCATGGATCGAAACTATCTAAAGGTGCGTTACATACTATCAGTTTATTCATTCACCGTTCACTAAAAACATTTTCTGTGCGTATTTTAGCCACTTTCTTCAAAGGGCTCCATATCAACATTATCGGCTGCCAGCTCTTCGGGCGTTTCGTCTGGCTCTTCTAGCCCCACCAGCACCACCACAAAGCCCAAGCTGCGAATCAAGACATCTGCCAAAATGCGTTTCGTTGGCAGCGTTTCATCCAGTTCATGGAATCCCTTTCGACGTACGCCGAGTCTAGCAAAGATATTTTGAGTGCTTGTAACTAGGGATTCTTTAGCTTAAGTTATGCTTTAATATGCGCAGCAGTGGCCATTATTTTGCTTAAACGCAAACTGGATTTTTTTTTTTTATATGTATTCATAAATTTAAACTTAAATGCTGAGGCAAGCCTTAGCAAACGCTGCTCTGGACCTTTTATATTTTGATGATTTCACTTTTTTAGTGTATGATTCGCTGGCATCCATCTGTTTTCCGATAATATGGAAAATATTTGTGAGAATGTAACTGGAATCATGCATTAATATGTTAGCTTATAGCATTATATAGCAATATAGAAATAGAAAATAGAAGTTAAAATTCTGTTGAAAATGTTTATAGCACTCCGGAATGAGGGAGAAAGACACCGATAGAGACAGAGAGAAACACAGAGAGAAAGAGAGAGAGAGAGAAAGTTCAGAGTTAGCGCCGCAAATCCCAAAAAGTATTTACATATTCTTTTACATGCAGAAGTAACATACACACATTTGTATCAAAGCCTTCAACATTCAAAACGTTATGTAAATTCAAAAATAAAAAATATCTATTTTTAAATCTGGTTCATGTCAATGTACAACTCTGAATCAACAACAATTTCTTTTGTATATATGTATATTATAAGATAAACAACTATTTTGTATACATTTTATAAAAGCCATTTTATATAACATACATACTATACTTACATACGTTACATATACGAGCCGCACATATTTTATTGCATTGATAAAATACATATTTATAAATAAATTATTTTATATGTGCAAGTGAATAATAATCGTTTTCGTCACGTTTCATATTGTGTTTTTAGAATAAATATGGTGTAACATTCATTACACCGGAACTCTTTGTGTTTTTTTTTTAACTTGATGGATACAAAAAAAAAAAAAAAACTTAATTTTTGGACAATATTTTCAAGATTATTTTCGATTATTTAAAGAAAATCTGTATAACTTTAAAAGCTTCGAAAAAAATGTATTCTCAAAAAGAATATTGTATAAACTAACATTTAAGTGCAATGATCCTTAGTAAAAAAATTCAACTCGAACAATAACCCATCCTACTTAAGGGAACACTTTGGTATATAAGAAATAATTTGAAGTCAACATGAAACAAAGCAACAACAAACGTGAATACCTAAGCGTTGTTGTCGTGTTCACCTTCAGCGACACTTACAACAAATAGCCAACAATGTCGTCGTCAACATCGTCATCATCATCCTCTCCAGCAATTTGCCGTCGCAGCTCGCAGCGACCCAGCGCCTCTAGGTACGGCTGCAGCACCGACATCGAGCGTCACTGATGATGTTGATGCTGATGCCTGTGGAGCGGCGATGATTGCGCATGGGCATTGGCCGACATTTGGGCGGATGAGTTGAGAAAGGGTGTTAATAACTCTATGGGCAATGGAAAGATAATCGTCGAGTTCTTCTCCGCCGAGATGCTGCTCAACGTTTGCAGATAACGCAACTGTAATGCCGACGGACTGGAGGAGATGATCTCGGATGCCTCCTTGAGTGCACGCGATGATTTCATCTCACCCTCGGCGGCAATCACTTTGGCACGTGCCTCACGTGCTGCCTCAGCTTCGGCAGCCATTGCTCGTTGCAATGCTGTTGGCAGCGAAACGTCCTTACTAAAAATTAGCAAAATGTATCAAATTGAAAATGAAATTAAATGGCTTATCGTACTTACATTTCGACACGTTCGACTTTAACGCCCCAGGGATCGGTTGCCTCGTCGAGGGACATTTGCATGGTGTGCGAGATGGTTTCGCGTTCGGTGAGCAGCTCCGAAAGATTGCGTGTGCCAAGCACGTTGCGAAGCGTGGTGGCAGCCAGAAGACGTGTGGAGTGACTGTAATTGGATACCTGAATGACAGCCTTGAGGGGATCACTGATGCGATAGTAGACCACAGCATCAACAGTCACAGTCACCGAATCCTTGGACAACACCTCCTGTGGCGGTACATCGAACGAAACTGTGCGCAAATCAACCGGATAATAGTCATCCACGCAGGGCAGCACAAAGAAGACGCCCGGCCCCCGGGCTCCACCGCTGCGCAATCGACCCATGCGGAAGATGACAGCACGCTCGTACTCGGACACCACCTTGAAGCAGATGAACACCGAAATGGGAAACGTCAGCACCATTAGCAGCACGGATATTGCCGTTGCCAACATTTCCACACAGCCCATGTCATCATTTTCAGCTAGATATAGAACGATGAAAACACAAATTAGATGATATTATCGCTGAAATTCACAAACGATTGAACATCAATTGAAGACACATTTCGTAAGGAACCCAAAGCACATGTTCGTATTTAGTAGCACTTGTAGCTGTTCAATAAAGCATTCAATGTTTTTTATACTCTGATACCGAAGGTAAAGAGTATATTGGGTTTCTACAATGTTCGTCGTGGTGTCTGTCTGCCTGTATACTTGAGACTTGAAAAATATCTTATATAAAATCTGTTCAAGACAAACTGTCAATACATCGATCGATCACAAATCGAAATACTTCGAGGTGCAAACCGATAAAACACACATATACCCCACATTTCAACAGCTAGAGTCACCAAATTTGGTAGCACGATAGCTGATAACATCCCACAAAGATCTGCATCAATTAACTAAACTCTTTGAACGCTGCGCCCATCCCTGCCGACTCCGTACGCTCCCTTTCCAAGCAAAGTTCTTATCACCCCTTTTTAAAACTGGTATCAGAGTATACCGCAGTCGTATGCGTCCGACTGCAACGTTCTCACTTGTTTTTTAATGCTTTCCAGGATTTATTTTGGTTGTGGGATATAAGTATGAAACTGGAATGCTATAAGATTATCTTTACCTTTAAGAATTTCAAAGTTTCTTGTGTAGAAATTTTATGAAGCTGACTAGACTATACCCTTAATAATCAGTTTGTTATCGAATTATTTATGGCTTGTTTCCTGATGTCAAAGAAATCTGATTTTCTAGACTTTTAAGACTCTCCGGGAAGCTTCGGATATTCAGAAAACAAAATCTAAAATTCCCTTCAAATCAATTACTTAAATCATTGTGGAGAAAAAAAAAGTGTTTAAAAATAAGTGTGTTTCCTACATAGATATCGATGGTCTTATGTTAGGATCGGGATGTAAGGATCAGGATGAAGCATGAATTGCTTCCGTATTTTATTTTACTAAGTCAAACTTAAAAGTTAAAGAAAATTAATAAGTATTATTTGACAATCAAAATTTTTAATTTGAACATCATAAAAAATCGTACATTGAAGCTATGAATTTTAAAAATTATTTGACTTGCGTAAAGTTAAATGTCCCAAATCTAGTGAAATCTGAGTGAAACCATTCACAATTAATAACAATAATTCTATTCTTTTTTTTTTTTTTTTTGAAAACATGTGCTGCATTCTAGGGAAACCTCAAAGAGATCAGACAATTTGTATATGCATTAAAAACAAAACATATGGAAATAAAGTTTAATGGCCATACCTTGTTATCTTTAGGCACAATTAGAGATACGTTTAAACTGATGGCTACTAAAAATAATATCTTGTGATCTCTAATAAGATGCATGATTTCGATGCAGTAAGTAGATTTTTATTTATTGCTACATTGGGCCTTAAGTACACACATACTTATGCATGTGTATCCATATGTATATGCGTATATATTCGAGTTTGTTTTTTTTTATTTGTTTTTTTTTTTTCAACTTTTTACTGGCAGGTTGAACTTATGATACCATCAAAAGCAGCAGCAGCAGCAGCAAACTAAACAAACGCCATGGGGGCCCAAAACTGTTCTAAACCACGGAGCCAATTAGAATGTTTATGGAATGTTTATGTAGTCCGAGTACATGGTAGCCAGTAGTTGGAAGTTCATATATATGTATGAGTGTATGAGTGTGTGTGTGTGGCTGTGGATGGATGACAGCTGGGTTATTTTCAGTTGAGCTTTTGTTTATCTTAAAAGTTTCGACAATACGAATTATATCATGGATACGGATCGACTTTTATTTATTTTTACTTGTCGGCGCACAGTTTATGCTACCAGTATTGTTGCATACTTCATAGGTGGTCGCTGGCCAAACGATCGATCGATACAGTTCAATATGCCAAAAACTGGCAGCCGCCACATTTAATGGATCATTTTGTATCTCTGGCGAAAGACAAATTGATTTACCTCGCGCTTGAGTTTATGATTTTCTATTGCATAAATATGAATAAATGATATGAAATTTGGGGAATTGAGTTTTGAGGTCGCTCATAAGGCACAACAAATATTTGTAGTTGTATGTATCTTTAGTCAGGCGTGATCATTTTTATGAACTAAACAAACAATCCGTACAAACTGAGAAATGCGGCCAAGAATCTCATAAATTTATCCATGAAACTATCCGAGTACGAAAAAAATTAGAAAGTAATAAACAAAAAAGGATGCTTTACTTATCATAATAAAGAACGTCTACGAAACTTATTTATTAAAGTTTTTATGAATTCTTATGATGCAAACTTAGTTCTTACATGTTTTTAATCCTTGATAGGGATGTGTGCTGGAACTGATCTGCACAGTATGCTGTTGTTGCTGTTGCTGCTGCTGTGAATGGAGATGATGATGTTGTTGCTGCTGTTGCTGCTGTTGCTGCTGCTGCTGTTGCTGCTGTTGCTGTTGTTGCGGGTTAAGAGAAAATGAATCCGATTTGTTCTGGGCTTGTCCAGTGCCTGCTTGTCCTGGCGCATTGACATTGAGACGCGAGCGATGTTGATGCGGCGAGGCAGGATGCATTTTTAATGAATTTTAAATGTTTAATGAAATAAATTTGAACCGATAACAAAGTGCACGATCAGCACTGCACGCGTTCAGCGCACGTTTTCAAGTGAATACTGGCTGCCACAAGTAGCAAGCATCGAGGCAGTTGTTTGGCTCATTTCACACCACGTTGCCGATTACGGCACGGGCGACGCCCCGCATCCGGCTATAACAAAAATCATCCACAAACGAACGCGTGAACTGCCAGCGTTTCCATCTCATTTTCTTTTTTTTTTTTTAGTTTTTATTTTTTTTTACTATTTTGTGTGTTTTGCTTATTTTTCTGTGTTGTTTAGATTATTAGAAACGAAACGAACTAACGCATACTAAGGAGATGGAGATAATTTATCGTATAAAGCACTTCAAGCAGCCTCAATGTGTTCCTTTATTCTTGTCTGCCATCGGGGCACAAGTCGAGGTGTTGCAAGTTGTCAGACATTTGTCTTCATCATCAGCTGAAACAGCCGCCAAACGTCTATTACCAAGAATTGGTCAAGCAATTAAAATTATTTTACAACTCTCTCGTAACACACAAAATCAATAGCTTTCCAGTTTTAGTCAAGTATAGTTAAGAATCAGGAGGTTCCATACTGTATTATGTGAGCCATTAATGGGTAACTAAAATGTCGGAGATATCATTTTTATTCTTTTCATAGTGTTAATAAGTATTCTTATAATTTTGCTCAATTTTCATTGCAAATATTGAAAAGTCCGCTAGTACTAGGATCGAATTCACCTCGATGGTAGTAAGGATAATTTGAATATACATTTTCCGATTTTCTTAATTTCAAACGAATGAATTAAAAATATATTCGTTTTGTTTTTTTTTAAATCCTTCGTTCAGAAAAAAATATTTAGATTGTAAATAAAGTCTAAAGGCCCGAGCACCCGAAGACAAAAATTTCCTGTAACGTGGAAAGCTTTGCTCTTAAAGACTTCAAGTTATTCGTGAAGATTTCTTTTAAACTCTAGTATTTACCCAAATGTCGACTTTCTGGCTTACTTTCCTCCGTAATTTTCAGAAAGTATACGCTTTTTTGAGATTTTAATGCTGGATAGCTGGGAAATATAGTATACAGCTGCGAAATTTTTAATAGCATCGCACACAGTCCATAAAATATTCCTCCATGCATTTTCTGACCTAATATGAGCATTTTATCTAGCGTTTGTTAATTGTGTAATTAAAAAAGCGGGCTTCACCAAAGGCTCCCGACTTGTAAATTATGTTCTCTGAGATATAAATTAACTTTTTTGAGCTATCGTACTTATAGAAAGGACATTTATTAGCTATGTGGCAGCTGTCAGCTGATCAAATAATGTGACAAGAAACTAGGTCAAAACACATTGTTGTGCACTTGTAATATCCGTTTCTTTATAGATTTTAGTATTTTGTATGATTTCAATCGAAAACCTTACCAATCGACCAACTTATCTGTTAAAAATGTTTTGATAATTTCTTCCATTTTCAACTTTATTGAGCATTTTACGACCAATTACAATACAATTTTGGCCCTCTTCAATGACAGAATAGTAATTAGAAGAATTAGCTTTTAGAAAGGTTGATTACTAATCTGATTACTTATCGTTATTATTAGTAATTAGATTATTAAGTTTTTTTTCGGCAAAATAATCATATAATTACTAATATTTCTGAATTTTCACAATTACAAATGATCCAAACTGTATTGTGATTATTAAAGGACTGGAAAAATAATCAAAAAGTAATCCAACTACTTTTCATGATTATTTCAGCTTGTTTATGAATTTACACTCAGTTTTTTGAGTTTATATTTTTAAAGTTTGATCATTTAGAAGGCTAAAATTCATTTATGCAACTACAGCTCAAGTAGGCATTTCATTGTTTTCTGTTCAACTCTTCAATAATTTTGACAAAATCATTTATTTTTCTTTTGCAAAGAATAATTTTGACAAAATCATTTATTTTTCTTTTGCAAAGATGCCGCACCAAAATGCAAGTAAGTTTTGTTTTAAAGTTGTTTTTTAAAATTGAATTTTAATCAAATACTGCTTAGCGAATGTAAACCGACGCCAAAGTTTACCACGCGTCTGCAAGACTTTAACAATTCAAAAGAATGCTCGCGAAAAAGCATTAAAGAATAAAGCCAAAAATAAGCGCAAGGTTGAGCTGTTAATTAAGGAATGGTTGTGGCGTTTGTGGACATTTGGCGTTCAGTCTGGACGACGAACAGCTGGACGACGAACTGATTGACGATCGAGGATGCCAGTGCTGCCGGACCGGATTCGGCCATAAAACTGTGGACGCATTAACCGCAAGATATGCATGTTGCATGTTTGCTCCACTTCGTAAGCGCCATTCGCAACATCCACAATGCGATAAATTCACAATTATGCAAATATATGATGATGATTTATTACAAATGCTTTAAATTTTGAGTATTATTTTTTATTTATTTCATTAACTGATTGTCAGTTTAAAAGGTTTTTAGTGCTTTCGGCATAAAAGAAAACTAATGTAGAAATCGCAGCCTCCCAGCTCTAAGAGTTTATGACCAATCAGGAAACAAAGTGATTTATATATTTATATTGATAGGAAAAATTCTATGCTGAAATTGCATTTGCTTAAGGTTTGATATTTTACTTGCCCATTGCAATTTGTTTAAATTTGCGAGGCTGGTTTCAAGTTTCCCCAAAGCAAATTAAATTAATATTTGTTTCGGCGGTTATTGGTTATACTGCATTTGCTTTATTGTAATTGCTTGGTTTATAACAAATTATTACTATTTTCTGGCTATATTGAAAATGTTTATTTTTGAGTGTTTCTTTATGTAGTGCATAGAGCACATACGTTTGCTAAATTATTTATTGAATTTTGAAAGTCGATCAGTGCTGTAAGCACATAATGTTACAATATTTCAACTATATAATGTTTGATACAGCATTATTAAGAGCTGAAATGGTAAGGCACATTCTGGTTATATATAGAATAGTATAATTAACATATGTGTATGTATTGTATATATTTATGTTGTATAGTTTGTTTCAAGATTGATTGCTAATTGCGCTTCAGATGTATTATGTTTTTACCTTTTGTTCGCAGCGTTTTAAATCTATATGTACTTGTAAAGATAAGAATTCTATAAATCTAACAAAATGCATACAAATCAAAATGCTTGACATTTTTTTTCTTTTCTTTTACATATACTATATAAAGTCAGTTTTCAATTTCTCAGTTTTGTTGCGCAGTGTTTGTATCTCATAAAAGAATGTTTTTTGTTTTGTTTTGTTTTTTTTTTTTAATTTGGCCGCTTTGAATATAGAATTTATTACAAATTAAATTTTCTGCGTTTTAAAGCTAGCACTCATGTACACATAGATGCGCGTACATAAGTACAGATTCCTATATTGTTTTTTAATTGACTGAGCAATGTGTATATATTTAGCCAACAAATATGCGTCGTTCCTTTCTCTTTCTCTTTCTTTCTCTCTTTCTTGAGCTGCTCTATTATGTTTGTCGATCTCACTCACTAATTGTTTCTATTTGATGCAAAAGGTCAAAGAAAATAACATAAACTTAAACAACTAATAATGATCATCATCCAATTATCATCAAATTCAAATTTCAATTTAAATTCTTTTCCGCTACGGTAGTCGCATGACACCACCACAACCAACACTTGCACCACCCAACTGTAGCTGTTGCTGCTGCTGGCGCCTTCGTCAATCATTGTACATGCCATCAACTAGAAAATCCATGCGTCTGTAGTGTCGCGTACTCCATAGTTCTCTAAAGCGTCGATATATCACAATGAATAAGGCAATGGCCAGAGGCACAGCCAGCATTACGGATACAATGGGCACGATGTATTCATTATCGTTACGATGCGTTAGGCTGCTCATCTCCTGAAGGGGCAGAACGTGTGGTGCAACACTGCCAGCGCCAGCAGCTGCTGCATCCAGTTTTTCACCCTCCACTTGTTTGCCCATGCTGGTCGTGACTGTTGGCTTTTTGGGACGCGCTGTGGTTGTGGTTGTTGTTTTAGTAGTGGGGCTTGTAGTTGTCGTGGTTGTGCTAGTGCTGCTGCTGCTGCTACTGCTCTTGTTTGTGGCAGTGGCATTGCTGCTTTTGTTGTTGTTATTGTTAATATCACTAAGAGTAACGCCATCGGCGAGTATTTTGCCAGTTTGATTTGCTTCCGTGGCGTTTGTGTTTATTGCTGATTTGATTGTTGCCGTTATATTCCCTGTCTGTGTCTGCTGCACTGTAGCTGTATCTGTTTTGGTAACGCTGCGTCCCAGCACCAGAGTCTGTTCCTTTATTGTATCGTTGTTGACCTTCACCGGCTTGTCCTTAATTTCCAGTTGCGGCGGTTGCTTGGTCACTGCTGTTAGTTTAGTAGATTTTCCTTGCACCATTTTATCAACAGTTGTGTTACCTGCATCCGCTCCTGCGGCCGCATTTGTTATATTCGCTGTCGCATTACTGTTGCTTGTTGTTGCTGCTGTATTTGTGACATTGGTGCTAGATGGATTTGCAGTTTGTGTTTGATTTGTACCTCCAAGCACTGTGAACACCAGCTGCATTAGCAGCAACAGCACCGGAAATGAAATTACGTTCATTTCACTACGCAGTTAATTATTGAAATGTGCTGTTGTTGCTAAAATTGGCAACAGCTTTGCTTTTACTTTTATTTGCAGTTCCTGCAGTTCAGTTACAGCAGAGCTGTATAACTATCGATACCAATGCAATAATACTCGCATGACTTCTATCGATCGATTCTATCGGTAAGTGAAATAAAAAAATACTGCTTGCTGTTTAGCATGTGAATGGTAGTTTTGAGAAGCATTGATTTATAAAACTTATTTTAAGCAACTGTATGGGTCAGTGTTAACTTAACATATTTAAGCAACACAAGAAGCATAAGCTAAACAAATAAAACCACTTGCTGAAGCCAATGAAATTATTGCTGGCATTTTTAGTGTCATGCAGTGATGGCTTCTGCGTTGGCTCACACTGAGGCAAAATGATGAGGCAACGATGATGATGAAAAATTATATATAAATTTCATTCAACTTTTCCTGCAGCTCTTTTTATAACATTTGTTTTACCGATAGCTATAAAATTTTAATACACAAAATAAATAATTTAATTTTCGTTTTTGATTTATAGATAGCCTCTAATTTTCCCAAAATACAACTGATAATAATAACAGATTTTTAAAAATATATATGTCAATATCAATATGTATGTATATTTATAACGTACTTTGTATAGTTTCTATAGTTATTTTGTATTTTATGGTTTATCTCTTTTAAATGATTTCCATTGATGTTTTTTTATGCTTTTTTTTTCAATTATATAATATTCTCTTTTAACTGATTTGTATGCATTTCGCGTTTGACTTTTGAACAGCAAAAATTTAACTATGTACGTATTATTATTAATTTTTGTTTGTTTTTGATTTTGTACGCTTAACAACATTATTGCACATTTAAGGATTAATAGCATAGCCAAAAGCCTTTGCATAGAAACAAAATACTCCAACCGTTTATTTTATTTTTTTTTTCCTGCACCATCATCTTCATTCTATACATTCTCCTCCTCTCTCCTTCCTCATAATTTGTTTTGTAGATTGATGTCATGTGATATGTACGCCTCTTACTAATTGCTTTGAAATGTGTCATGGTCATTTGGGATACTAAATTAACTAAATCTTAAAACAATAAAGCAGCACGCGCAGAGTTATGAAGTTGTTGTTGTCGTTGTTGGTGCATCTGTTGTTGTTGTTGTAGTGGGTGGTGCATACTAGTCGTTGATGTTCTGCCTGTGGTTTCTGGGTGGGCCGTTGGTGATTTCAATTCCTCCACAACAATGACGCCGTGCTCATCGACCATGTGGTTCAACAGTAAATTCTCGACCTGTTCATCGGATAGTAATTCTTTGGGTTCTGAGGATCTGTAAAGTAGTTGTTGTTGTTGTAGTTGTTGTGTCACACACACAATATAGCATTTAGCATAGCAAAAGCAACAGATTTACGATGAGCACGAAAGCGATAAAAAAGAGAGAAAAAGAGAAAAGAGAAGAAGAGAATTGTGAGTTAAGCGAGAAAGGTATCCAGATAAAAGAACTATTAATGGAAGAAATGTAATGATGAATGCGTACTGAAAGGATCGATATAGAAATGTTGAGAAATGAAAAACGGTCACACTTAAAGTACACGGCTCCATGAAATAATTGACAAAATACATGTAAATAAGCAATTAAATTATAAAATAAAGCTAAGAAAAAAATTCATTCAACAAGTTTTTGAAATAATATTTTTTTAAACTTGTTGAATCGTTGTTTGTTAGCTTATGCAAAACAATTATTTCATGGTGGCCACAAAAACACACACACACATACACATACATGAAATATTTGCAGTACATACAAATTTTGAGAGAAGATTTTTTTGATTTTAGTTTTTTTCTGTTTTTTTTTTAGATTTTGTTTTAGTAGAAGCGTGCGTGCGTGCAATGCTGTTAGTTGTAGATTTTGTAGTTGATGTTGTTGTTATTTATTTATATTTGGTTGTTGTTGTTGTTATTGGTTTGTGATGGAATGTGTATCATTTTTTGTATATATTTTTTTTTTCAAAGAGCAAGGTGATCAAATCAAAGCAGCCAATTTGTTACGAATTTAATTAATTGCGGTAGCTGATTAGTTTGATTTTATAGTTTTGCAGTAGTTGTTTTAGTTGTAGTTGCAGTAATCATATAATATATATACATATATTTATATATAAAGTGTTATTATTATTTTGGTTTATGGTATTTTTTTTAAGGTGGGTGCAGTTTGAATTTTGAATTGCAGTTTAGCCGCCAATCAGATGATCAGAGCTATCGATGATCGAGTTTATCGAGTACTTTTGTCAGTACTGTGGCATCGATTAAATCAAATGAGCTTTGTCAGGCGATTCTGCAGCGAGCAGAGTAGGCTGCTGCCAGCATTGCCAATGCTGCTGCCAACGCCGCTGTTGCCGCTGCCACTGCTACTGCTGCGAGCGCTGCCGACGCCGCTGCCGCCGCCATCTACTGACCTGCTAAATAGAAAAAAATCGCTGGCGCCGCCACCGCTGCTGTTGTTGCTGATGCTGGTGTTGGTTGCACTTGTTGCTGCCGCTGCTGCTGCCACAGCGGCAACTGCATGTGTTGCTGTTGCACTTGTGGCAAGCAGTGCATCCGTCTCACAAACATCGCTGGCCATTTCCGATTCACTATTGCGACGTTCCAAAGTTCGTCCGACCTTCTGAAAGCCATAGCTAAAGACATCCTTCACCTTGTCGCCAGCATCGATAAGTAGATCTAAACTTTGACGTCGTCCGCTCGACTTGAAGCTATTGGAACGGGACAGCCACTGGCTGAGACTTTGCTTGCGGCTCATTTGAGCGCCAACAAAACCGATGCCGCCGCTGCTCTCATCCTGGAATATGGTGGTGCAGGTCACCTTGCGCTTGGGCTCATCCGACGATGAGGTCGAGTGCTGCGATAGCGCATCCGGCTCTAGTCCACCCAGGCCATAGGACAGTCCTTGGTGACCGCCACAGCCGGCGCCATCGAGTGCCTGCTGCTCGAGCAGCGATTGATTCGAGTAACTGGAACTGGTGCTGTCCGAATGCGACAATCGAATCTCCGTCCACTGATCGATATCATTGTCCGCCGGCGCCGCGGATGTCGATGCGGATGCTGAGGCCGAAGCAGATGCCAGAGAGCTGCTGCCGGATTCGGAACGTGGCTTCACCTCGTATGGACCGTGCAATCCTTGAGCTTGGGCAAACAGATTGTTGTCGCCATCGGTGGCACTGGTGCTGGCCGATTTATGCATACCGCCCGCCAGCTTCTGTGGAAAGGTCAGCACGGCCTCAAAGTCGTGCAACAAATGAGGGCAATCATGCGGATCCGGATGACGCTGACGCGGTGAACTTGCGCCACTACCTAAGCGATCCGGCATACGCAAATATTCCTCTTCCGGCCCTTGCTCTCGATCCTGATCTTGCTCCTCCAACAGCTCTGGCTGGTGCAGTTGCACAGTTGCTCCAGCTGTGAGTGCATCGACGGCATCCACCTGACGCAACATTGCCTCATAGTTAAGAAGATTGTTGCGTTGCTGCCGTTGCCTGTGTATATCCTCGGAGATCTGTTCGAGATTTTTCAGCGCCTCATTGTAGGTCAACTTGGATCCGCTAACCTTTGACTCCAGCTCATTGACACGCAGCTTCTGTGCCTTCAGCAGCCCATTGTAATTGGCTCGCGTCTCATAGTAGGGCCTATGTTTAGAAACAGGAGCCGGGAAAGTGTTTGAGGATTTGGAGATGGGTTGGATTGTATAGAGCATATTAGTGGATGTGTCACTTGGTAGGGTGGGCGGAGGGGGGAAAAGGTGACAGGTGAGGCATACTCACGAGCAAAAGGGACAGTACAAAGCGTGCATAATGCTAAAGTATCTCAACAAAAGTAAATTGCGCCAGAGCTGCAATCTGTATGAAAAAAAAAGAAATGAAAAACGAAAAAAATAGTAGAACCCAAAGACAAACCAAAATTCAAAAGAAACTAAGGAAAAAAATGAAAACAAAAAACAAAACGAGACAAGTAAAATCATCTCGGTCTAAAGCCGATAGCTTCTAGAATCTAGACGATCTGGCAGAGCATGTTTTAACTAGTAAAATATTAAGAAACCAAAAAACAACTCATTATTAGGCATATCTCAGGAGCTACTGGTCAAATGTTCATTAAATTCGTAGGAAATAGAATAGATTTAATATGAAAAAGAATCATCAAAAATATATTTAAATAAAACAAAAATGTTGACAACTGAAAACGTTTTCACAATTTCGAAAAAAATGAAAAATGCATCATGCAGTTAATAAGCACTATGAGGTTTAAATAATACAGTTAAATACGAATTTTTCAGTATGATAATCTACTCGCTGAGCTACTAATAATATAGTAAAAAGTGTTATGAAACAAGAAAAAACCAATTGTAGAAAATTAAAATAGTTTAAACAAAACATTTGAGATACAATCGGGATACACGTTCATTCAATTCTCTCATGGTATTATCTTATTGATTAATTATTTAGAATAAATAATTCCCAGGAAAATAAAAATATACAATATGAATATATATACATATTATGTGCTTTCTCATGCCCTGCCAGATGTTGCAGCAAAATAAAAAGATTCGGATATGTCAGAGTTGGGCTGGGTTGTAAGATACCTGGAGGCGCGTAATGCTTGTTTAAGTTGACCCTGTAGCTTTCCCACCCGGTTGTTGGCAACCTCGAGCTTTAGTTGGCACATCTTGAGGGCGTTGCGAGTATCGGTAACTTCCAGCTGGGATTGATTGACTTTACTGGCCGCATGACTTAGCATCTCCTGGCAAGCGGTGTCCAATGTGGACTTCTCGCCAAGTCCCTGCTCGGCCAGATAGACCATCTCCTTGGCGGCGGCATGTATTGATTTGGCCTTCTCATGATTCGCTGCCGCCTGCTGCGTCTCCTTGGCCAGCTGGGCGGCATAGATACGCGACTCATAGTATGGCTTTGCAGCATCTATGGAATTGCCCAGCTTGTGGGCTGCTGCCTTGATGCGGACCACGCTCTCTGCCAGCAGGCGCTTGAATTCGCATTTTGATTCCTTTAAGATGTATGTGGGTGTGTGTTTGTGTGTGGAGAAAAACAACGTTACATAAAAACTGGACGCTTTGCAGACAAAAAAAAAAAAAAAAAATAGGAAGAGAGAGGTAGATAAGAAAAATCAATAAACAACTCACATCGAGCTCCACTTCATATTTATTGATATTGTCCGTTGCCGTATTTAGTTTCTCCAGTTCGATCTGCAAATGGGAAGTAGAGCAAAACACACAAACATTTACATGCACACATACATATGTATAGAGTTAAATGTGGAGTACATACCTGGACACGCGGATCCACTGGCGTATTGCTTTCCGTTGACATTTCACCTGTTCGTATTACGTTTTCTCTCTCACTCAAACAAATGTGAACTGTGTTTGCAAACGTTGAATTCAATTTAAGAATTCAAATGACAAGTATTATTATTTGATTGTCATTGCGAACGCTGGCTACTGTTTTCTCTTTGATTGATTTTAATATTTAAACTTTAGAACTGTTATTTTGTGTTTCGATTAAACTGTGTCAATTTGATTCAGCGAGTAGAAAATTGAGCGCAGCGTTTATTAGTTGAGGAGCTTTTTGCTATTTGACAACAGCAACAACAATGCGTACACACATAACGATGACAACACAGCAGGCGCAGCTTTTGCCAAATGCAAACAGCGCAACACGAAAAAGCGTCCCAGCTGACTGATTCTTAGCACTCTCACAGCTGGTTTGAGCTTGTTATATCTCATAAGCTATTTGACACAACATACAATGGTGTTACTTCTTGAGCATATTTCTGTATATCTGTAACTGTTATTATGTTTTAGTATATGTAATGACAAAGTTGCTACGTATACAAAAGCAGCGAGAGTATGCGTGCTTCGTTGTTGTTATAAGCACTTTGTGTTTGTTATTCTGCTAACCACCAAGCAATTGCTGTGGCGCCCCCTGGAGTCAGCTTTTGTGTTCGTGTCGTGAGCAGTCTGGCAGCGCTCTAAAATAGTATGACCATAAATACCATTTTGATGTGCCGAATAATTATTTATTGAAAGAATATTCACTGCTTACGTCAACATTATGCGCTTGTGTAGAACACATGTTAGATGGTTTTTGAAATAAAAATGTGTGGGCGTAAGCTATAGTAAAAGCTTTTTTGGTATTTTCTTCGAGTGCTTGCAGCATTTGGTATTTTGGGGCGTTGCGCTTGCAATCACATTGCTAACGTTAGTTGTTAGTCTTCATTTTGTTTTCGTTGCGCGCGGTTATCGTGTCGCTTTGCTGCTGCGCTGTTCAAAACTTCAAACTTAAGAATAAACTAACTAACCAAAAATCAACAAATAAATAACATAAAATCATCGTTAAAAAGCAGCAGCTTCACGGTATTAAATCGCCGCAACCGTTTGAGCACACTAAATAAAAGTGTTTTTGTTATTATTTTTTTTTTTCATCGGCTCTGGTGTCTGGTGTTAAGTTTGTGGTGCTCCTTAGCCTTTTTGTTGTTGCTGCTGCTACTGCTGCGACTGGTGTTGTTGTTGTTGTTGTTGCTATTGTGTGTGGTTTTATTTTGATTTTTATTTGTTTTTTGTTGTAAGATGCGCGGGCGCAACTGAAAAGGCGTCAAAATATTGAAACGCGTAGCCTAACCAAGAGCAACAAAAGAAAAACACATTTTTTTTTTAACTTTCAAGTCGCGCGTAAACAAAAAACTATTTACAAAATATATGTATGTACTATATGTGTGTATGTATAGTAAGCAACGAAAAAATGCAAGCGGCGGCTGCTGCTGTTGTTGTTGTTGTTCTTGTTGTTGCTTTCGGTTTTTTTGGTCTTTTTGGGTTTGCTTTTATCTGCTTGCAGCAAGTGACGGCAGCAAGCAGCGACGCCGACAGCATTGTGCCTTTTGCTGTCTTTTGTGTCTTAACTCGTTTTCCTGTTAACCGTCTGCTTCTTCTCTTGCCCCCATGTGTGTGTGTGTGTGTTTGTTTGTTTGTTGCCGTCTCTCCTTTATTTTTTTTAGTGATTGTTTTTTTTTTTGTCGTGTCGTTTCGTCTCTTTTCTCTTTTGGAAAATTCGATTTTAGTTGCAAGCGTCGCTGCTGACGCTGACGCAAGCGCAAACTTTTACACATAACGCCCTGCAACAATTGCAGATGTAACTTCTCACTCTTACCCCTCTCCATTGTTTTTTCCTTTTTCTTATGACACTTGTCTCCGTTAGCTTCAATTAAATAGGCTGCAACTTTCAATTGTTGCTGTTGTAGTATGTACTTCTAATTTTCTCTCCTCTTCTTATGCGCTTTTTAAAACTTGCAGCCCTGCATTTACCGTTCAACAAGCTACAACAACCCACACAAACACAATCAACAACAACAATAAGCATAAATAAAAAAAAACTAAAAAGAAAATACATATATATAAAAAAAAAAAACAGCCGTTTGTTAACTTTCATTGCAGCGTCTTCGTTTGCTCTTGGGTAAGTTTCTATTACACCTTTTTTTTTAACCCCACTATATTTGTTGTTTGCCTCGTTTGCTTGGGCTTTCCATTCTGATGTTTTGATAAGCGCCTTATCGTAAGATTCTTCTATTTAATACACATCGAAGCTCCCTTTCCCTCTCACTCAACATTAACAGTTGTGACACACACGTAGAGCTTGATTACCAGCGGATTAAGAGTCTTGTGTTGTTGCACTTCTTGTTGCATATTCGATTTAGAGAGATAAATGATAGTAAACGAATAATATATAAGAGTGCTGCAAAAATATCAATGTTCAAAGTATGATTTATCGATTAAAATCGAAAATTATTCAATGAAGGACCTGGGACTTATAGCAGAGCTATAGGACAAGAAGGGGGAACAATAGACCTATTAGATCGCAGTGCATTTATCACCAAAAATAATAATAAAAAAGATGTATAAAATTGTTAAGCTTATAATACTTAAACAAAAAGTTATTTATGTTGATTTTGCCCATTCTTTACAAATAACCTTTACACAAAACTAAATTTATTTTTTATTTTATTTGAGTTTTTATTCAAGATTAGCTTTACCTTATAACAAACAATAACTATTGCAACTATTCAACAGCAATATTCCAATTGGAGAAAAATAGATTTAAGATCTTAGATGAATCGCTTGCCTTTTTTTTATACCCTTCACACATGTGAAACAGGGTATATTGAGTTTGTCATGAATCTGTAACGCCTTAAAGGAATGATGGGAGACCCCATAAACGACGAGCTCAGGAATTGATTTCCGCGTGTCCGTCTGTCCGTCTGTTTCAACACGATTTCCGGCCAAACTGCTGAACCGATCTTGATGAAACTTTCACAGATTGCTTAGATCATGTCGGGTTTGTTCACTATGAAATTTCATCCCGCTCGAAGCATTCTACGACATAGCCACCATACAAATTTACCATGTCAACACGATTTCCGGCCAAACTGCTGAACCGATCTTGATGAAACTTTCACAGATTGCTTAGATCATGTCGGGTTTGTTCACTATGAAATTTCATCCCGCTCGAAGCATTCTACGACATAGCCACCATACAAATTGACCATATCGTACTATCAATTGTTGTTGTTGGTGTCGCACACGAACAAATAAAAAAAATAAAAATAAAAATTAATCCATGTGTGTAGGGTATCATAGTCTTGGCATAGCCAAAATTAACTATGCGGCACTTTTTTTTTTTTTTTTGAGAAAAGACTTCCAAAGAAACATTTGTATTTGCAAAGAGTTTTGCATGCTGTTTCTCAGATTATTTCCGCCCTTATTAGCGTTCTCTTAAAATAGATCAAAGGGAGCACAAAACGAAACTCTTTCAAAAGAAACTCAAACCGACATTTAATGCCAAACTAACAATTAAAGCAAGATCTCTCATTTCAACTCCGCCTATCAATAATCGAACTAAAAAAAAAAAGAAGGAATTAAACGCATTCTTGTTGTTTAAAAATATTTTAACCTTTGGCTTTGGTTCAACATTTTTAACACGCATTTCCCACACAACCGATAAATTCATCGCAACTCGAGAAGCTAGAAAACTGTGTAGGAGTTAGCAAACAGTTGCAGCAGCTTTTAAAGTTTGTGCAACGGAGCGAAAAAGAGAGCTAGCTTTTGTGTATCTTACTCTCTCTCTCTCTCTTTGTCTCCTTGTCTCTGTGTGGTACAAGTGCATAAATATGCCCGAAAGGGCAGGTTAAAGTTCAAAGTGAGCAAGTGGGTCGCTTGATTCGCTCTCAAAGTAGTCTGGTAAAAATTGTAAGCATAAAAAAAATTGCTGCACAGCATTTAAGACATCTCAAATGTCAATGTTGGTTAACTTAAGACCCTTTAAACACTTAAAGATCATCAGTTGCTGCCTTTAGAAAGCAGTTAAATCCAAAACAAACTTATTCCAATTTCTTTATATAATTATTTGTATAAAAATAGAGTAAAAAATTATTAATACTTCATAAATTGAGAACGGCTTTTTGCGATGAAGTAAACATAAGAACTTATTCCGAATAGAAATATAACATTTAATGACGTGTTCTTTATTATTAGAGCTAACATCAAAAGCAACAGAGCAACGCGTGGTCGGGGTTAATGTAAAATGAGCAAAATTCAATACATCGAATATTCCATTTATTTTTGACACAAAGCAATAAATCGAACCTAAGCGAATTGAACTGTCAATAGCAAATTATTTATGCATGTACATATATACAATTAACTGCACCTTTTATTCAAATGCAATTTTAACTGCACATTATAGTTGTCGTATTACATCTCATATTTGGCATTACATTTGACAGCATTCCTTGCAATACAAATGCAAAAAAACTGAGCGACAAAACTTTGATCACAACAAAACTTATCTTAAGTTCATGAACATAAAACTATTGAAAATAATATATTGAAGTCAACTATTTAGTTGTAAGATATCAAGATTGACACTTCATATTCAATATCTCGGTTTTCTGAGTGTGCCAGTCATCCAATTGATCTTCAAAACTTCCAATGCGCTGCTGCAGAATAAAGTTGTCTTCTAGTTAACACTGAGAACCAATACATTGAGGACATACTTCGTAATGCTGATCCAAATGGGAACCATGGTTTCAATCTGTGGAAAACATCGAGGCATATCAAGTGAAATCCACTTAGGTGGATCACAATCAAACGGTATTGTCAATACATGGTGTTAATCAAATGCAGAAATTGCAATAGCTTTTGCAAATGAACTATGTACATGACTGTTTTGTGCCTTTTGAACTGGCATCACCTTCAGGTAGAAGTAACAAATATGTATATTTAAATGCAAATCTTGACCCAAGTCCGCTTGCAAATTCAAAATCCAAAGCCCCCGGCCATGATGGTATAGACGGCCGAGTTGCAAAGGCTCTGCCTGAGAAGGGAGTGATATTTTTGGTTCTTCTTTACAACTCCATGTTTCGAACCCAACAAACAACAACTGCAAAGCCAGAAAATCTTGTTGAGTCAAATCGACCCATAAGTTTCATTCTGACCTTATCTAAAATTTTTCAAGAATGCTCCTTGAAAGATGATGCTGTCCAGAAAACAATATTGATCACCAATTTGGTTTTCGGCATCATCACAGTACACCAAAGCAAGTTAATCGGCTGAAAAAACATGTCATTGAAGCTTTAGAAAATATGCAGTACAGCTCTGCAGCATTCTTGGATGGCGCAATGGTTTACTATTTAAACTAACATCTTTTTTACCATCTGCAAAGTAATTACTGCTTAAGTCTTAGCTAACTGACCGCTCATTTGAAGTTGAAGTTAGGGGTGAACAATCAAATGTCCGCCCCATTAGAGCGATTGTTTTTTACACAGAGTCTCTTAAATAGTTTTAATACAGGGGATAACAGATGGAACATTTGTGTCAATGGAAACAAATCTCAACACTGCATATATACATTGCTAAAAAAATCAAGCAAACTCAGCATAAGCAACAAGCTATTAGTATAAAAAACATAATAATGCCATCGTGGTCAGATGGGATTGCTTGAATTTAAGCGATTCAAATCCTACCGAATAAAATACTCCGAGATAATATCTCTGGTGCTCCACTTTACACTATGACTTCAATTTGCCAACTGTTATGGAACAAATTAATAGACAAACTAGTCGATATAGTGACTGACTTTGCAATCATGTCAATTCTTTGGCTAACAACTTGGGGTCAAACACAACTCTCTCAACGAATAACTTGTATCGGGTGTTCACTATATCGAGGTGCTACCCTTATATTTAAGTATCAGAGAACTTCCAACGATGGCATTGAAATTTGTTTGAAGTGTCTATTGCAGATACACAGACGCACAAGCTAGACCCTCCTGCTTATCTCCTCACCCTTTCGTATCCCAAACCTTTGCCACACACGCACTCATTGGCATCACGTTGTCATAGCGTTGCAACTTCTTCTTCGTGTTCGATACTTGCGCCGCTGGAGGCACTTTTTTCATCTTCTTTGCTGTCAGTTGCAAGATGCCATTGAAACTTCATCATGATCATCATCAGCTTCTGCTACTGGTTGTGCAACATTGTCATCATCATGATCATCATTCTAATCATTTGCTGTAGCAGCATCATCAGCATTATGAGCAACTTACATTTCCAGCGGTTCAATGAACTGTGACCGCATTCTTGTTGCTGTTGTTGTCGTTGTTGTATTTGATGTTGTTGTTGTTGCACGCATTGCAAATTCAAACAAAGCTGCACGTTTAGCAGCGACGCGACGCAGCCAGCAACTTTATCACGATGAAGCTGCAAAACGTAATTGCAACTTTTGTATGTACGATGAGCCCTCTCCCGCGCTCTACCGCTCTCCATATTTACCAATTTTCTTAGCCCAGCACCGCCCAACGCCCACACAACTGACACTTGGCAACTTGACACTGCTGCATCTCCGGTGTGGCAGCAGCAATAACTTTTTTTTATGCACCTAAAAAAATATAAATATAGATATTTCCTGGCTTTTTATTTTGTTTCAGATTTTTTGATTATTCAATTTCTAGTTTTATACAAAAATCATAATATTTTAGTTTTGTGTCAAAAATTGCATTGAAAAATTTTATGTTATGCATGAAATAATATTTTTAAATATTATACACATTTTTAAACACTTTGTGATTTTTATTTGTTTATTGTTGAATAAATTATAATTGTTTGAAGATAAATTTCTTACAATGTGTTTAAATAGTTAGCTGTATATTTGGACCCATAAACTATGTATAAAATATTCTAAACTTATTCAGATATCATAAAACTGTGACGTTTCTGCTCAGTGTAAGGAACTGAGAATCGATGATCTTTGGATCAGTTGAGGCGCCAGCTGCTAACTCAATTATGACAAAAGATTTAAGTCGACTTTGCCATTTATTTAATTGATTTTTGTCTTTTGTTGTTGCTGTGCGTTATGCAGGCGTTCCGTGTGTTTGGAGAGAGGAGGTGCAAGGGAACGACAGACAGGTGACGAAGTTGAACTCAAAGTCGAGGAACGTGACTTGCATGCAAATTGTGCGACGAGTGGCAATACATAAACTGGAACTTGAACTTACCTAACCATTTTGTGGCTTACTTGAACGAGAGGGAGGTGAACCTTGTGGTTCGTTGGGTTGTTAGGTGGTTTTAGTGTCCGTGTCCGTGTCACTTGTTCCAAATAAAAATACTCAATAACAATGGCATTATTCGCATTCTTCTTGCCGAATGCGATAGCAACACAGTTCTTAGTATACTATGTGCTTTGTTTTGCTTTGTTTATACTCAAAAGTATTCGAAATGCATTCGCATTTCTCACTATCCAGTGACACATTGTTTCAAGCATAAGGCACGAGTTGATCAAATTACGATACATCATAAATCTATTGTTTATCTATACATTAAATCAGTAAATTAAACTGTTTAGGTTTTTTCGTTTCAAATATCTTGTTTAAAGGTTTAAAATATAATGCGAGTAAGTAAATATATAATGTGGAAAACGTGCTTAATAATAATATTTGAAAGATACTATCGATCTTTGAGAGTATATCAACATCATTAACCATGGATCCAAGGGCTCTAAGTTTAAACTCATAAGAAAAAATCTTATATGCAACTATTTATTCGATTTTTCCCACTTATTTTTATAAATCAATAACTGGCCAGACGAGGTTTCTAAACTCCTACTTAGAGCATATTCTTAGAAAAACCAAACAGGTGTTTTAAAATAAACTAAATCGATTCATTTGTTTAAGCTTAGACAAATGTTTAGTTCTTGAAAGATCTTACCTAAAGGAAAATGCTGAAACTTTTAATTCCAACTATTAACTTTCTTTTCATTTTCCGCAAGCTTGGATTGTCTATGAAACCGTTTAGTGTCTTTCAGTGTGACACCACATTAAATAATCGATAGTTAAGGTGTGCGATCTTGCACCTGTGGCAGCTGAGTGCAGACAAGCTTATGTTGCTACGATAAGGACGGTGTTGCCGATCTGTGACATTCTTCTATGCTTCCCTGCTTGAGGCTATCAATTTTCGTTTTTTCTTTATGCAAGTCGAGCAATTAAGCATTTTTAAGATAGCCAAGTTGACACACCGAACGAACGGTTAAAGAGGCCACGCGGGGTGGCGGGCAGTAACAAAACTGGTTCTCAGTTCTGGGTTCTCCATGCCTCGCAGTTCTCAGTTTGGTTTGCATGCCACCCAACGACAACTGCCGCACCAACGATGATGCGAATGGTGCAACGAGGGGAACGGGTGCTGCAATTGTAAACTTATTTGGGTCGGCCGAGTGTTGCAATTGTTGTTAGCTATAGTTTATAAATGTACGTTCAAATGCATTTCAATTGATTTCTAATTAACCAAAGCGTATTGGCATAGTTTCTGTCCTCGCTGTGCGTCTCTGCCCCCGGGGAAATTCACGTCCCGCCCGCACGTGGCATGCACTTAATCCGCTTCCGTTGACGGCGCCACCCGATTTGTAGCACCAAAAAAATAAAAATAAAAAAATGCACGTGCCTCACGTGGGTTTTACCTCCTCTCTATCTTTTTTTGCCATAACAAATTGTAGGTCAAGCGGCGTTTTGTCAACTTTTCAATTGTACGGCTGTGAGTACGTGTGGATTGTAGGTGGCGCCACAGTGCCAAGATGCAGATAGTACGTAAGTCTTGTTTTTTTTTTTTTTGTGGCAGCAGCTTTGACAGTAACAAAATTGCGGCCACAATTAAGCGACGCAAACGGACAGGCGCCCATTCAAGTCAATTAGCTTTATGTAGGCGCAAAAATTAATTTGTTTGCCGCCAAATGTGGCAGAGCGACTGCGAATAGGCAAACCAACAACATTGCGAAATGAAACAAATTCAACAACAAAACGAAGCAACAGATAAACAGAAAAGCAGCGTAACAGTAACAGCAATGCACACATACACACACACACACATACTCACCCACACACACACACACACATACACACACATACACACACACACACACACACACACATACAGTCACTAGTGCGTATATATATAAGTATAAAAAAAGAAATAAAGCTTGGCAAAAAATTAAATGCGTGCCTCGCAAATCATTTACAGCAGCCAGCCGTATCAGCTACATAACGAAGCTTGAATACCCTACATAAGCAGTTTATTACTTTATTGATTACTTTCACAAAAATTTTGTTATAGTTTTGTTTGTGCATTTTTTATATTCATAGATCCATATCGCGTGACAGTTTGTGCTCAATAACATTGGGCGGGGAGGGTAAATGACAATATAGGCCAGATAAAAAAGAAAACAATTTATTTATGTTCATTAACCACAACTGGCACAAATGGCAAACAATACAAAGTCAAGATATGGCAGTCCCCGCCTAGGTACTGAAAATTACCAAGGTATTCAGACGAATGTCAACAAGGATTCAAACCGCAGGCTAGTGTTCGGTTATTTCTGAGCTCTAAAGGACAGTTGTTTTTAATGAATTGGCTTACAAGTTACTCTTACAAATAAAGGGTGCTCTACTTGAAGGAGAGCTTGACTAGCAAGGCACCCTGTAGATTGTCGATATTCAAATTTGTACTAATGCAGTCTGGTTAAATCACTTTAAGCATATGTGTCAAAACATATCTTCTGTCACAGTTACTTGCTTTAATCATCTCTTAAAAAATTGTAATATTCTTAAAATTGTGACTTTTATTGTTATCGATTGTATAAAAAAGCAGCAAGTTAGCGATAACGATAAACGGACGCTCGCAATAAAAGCTAAAATTGTTGAGATTGTAAATTGTCTTTCATGCTTTTTGGATAGAATTTAATAAGCATATTTTAAATCCTGTTTAATGCCAATCTTCAATGTCACATATCAAGTTTATCGATAGACACTGCTGTCTATCGATCAATTGTTGTATGTCATCGTTGGTCAAACCTTCGGCTGCCGATTGTTGTTGTTGCAAACGTCTTGACATAGTTTGAATGCCCCTTGGGCCAGTCTAAAATTTGATGCAGCGGAATGCGCTGGCAATTAAAATGAACTCACGCTGGCAACCCTGACAAAGACGTGCCGCCAATTGGATGAATGCACAGTTGGACGGAGTTGGGCACAGACTGCAACTGCAACTGTGTAGATACAAAATACTGATGACGCGCAAATTAATACACAACTAGTGAAATATAAATAGAACTTCACAAGTGCGAGCTTTGGCTTGAAATGTATGTGTGTATACAGTCAGCGTTGACGCTGGCAGAGACGCCGCGTCACTGCTGCGCACGCGTAACAAATTTGTAGCGTTCGCGCCGTTGACAAAACAACAACGCTTAAGTTGTAATTGTTGTTATATATTTGTTGCTATTGCTGCTGTATTAAATTAAAGCCGAAGCAAGTGCCACAGCATCGACTAACAAATGCGCTTTAAAAGCAAAAATAATCAATGAAAAACTTATCGATAAACGATCATTTTTGAAACAAAGTGAGTCTTTAATCAGTAATCAAAACAATTTTCATATGCGCTATATAGATTGACATTAAAACATATAGAACAATTGAAACAATATTCATCATAGAACGAACTATCTGTTGTAGTACAGCATGCTCATTCGTAGCAAAGAATTTGAAACTTGAAATGCCACTTGTTTATGAGTCTGTCAAAATCGAAAAGCAAAGATTTTTCAAGCGTTTTTGAGTTTTTGTTTTGACAACTATATTTCAATTACTTGAAATATCTTGCGTTAAGTGTATGTTTGCATGTACTTCATCTATAGTGCTTTGTGACTAATGAGATTAACATCATCGTCATCATCAACACCATTATCGAGAGCATATTTTATTGAACTAGTTCAATTGAAAATAAAATCGCTCTGCGTCGCGCCTGGTTAACGATCAATCAAAGCAACCAATCAATCATCGGCCACCAACTGACACAGTGGCATAGGCGCAAGCGGGGCGGATGGCATAAGGAGATGTAGATGGGAATAGCTTGCAACTGACTGACAGCCATGTGAGGCATTTGACAGGCACTCAAACACACCCACACACACACGGAGAGAGAAATTGTATTTGCTTTGGCCACAATTAGCAAATATTGCAACGGCTACAACAAGTGTCCAGCCACCATTTTGTTGTATCTCTATCTCCATCTCTATATTTTCTTCTTCTTCTTCGTTTTTTTTTTTTTTGTATCTTCTGAGTTTGCTGTCAAATTGAAACCGCAACTCGAACAAACAATTAACACGCAATTTGTTTTATGAAGCTTCCCAGCAGCTTTCTGTTTGACTGCATGCCGCTCGACTTCACTCTTGCCACATTGCTCTGTGCCACTTAAGTGTTCAATATTGTTGTCTGCCGCACTTCATCAAGCTCATTGCCTGACTGGCTACTGTCCACAAACAAACACACACACAAACTCGGTTGTTTGTCAGCATTTGCCCTTTTTGCAAACTATGTATTTACTCAAGACGATTCTTCAGCTACTGTTTGGAATGCTTTGTTCTTTAGTTTTTTCTTATACATTATTATGGATGTGTTATCGATAAGCCGGATAAATAAGAGATTATAAGATATCAAATTGTTATACAGGCTGTTTTTATGTATATAATTATTTCTTATTCTTATGAAAATGCCATTCCTTTGACCTAAATGAACTGAAAAGGCATTGACCAATAGTCATATGTCTTGTTAAGGATAGAAATGTGTTTTAGTTCCCACTGTTTACTTTGATGATGTCAGTTTTTTATCAAACAATAAAAAACCGATGGGAATGCACTCGTTGTGATCTTCTTTTACATGCGGCATTTAACAAATGCATCGGAATTGGCATTGATGATTGGTTAACTATTTCCCAGGGCCATGATGACTCATCGAGAACGTCCTTAATGCATATGGTGGTCAGCCAATTAAAAGAGGATTATTTATGGGCCAATTACAATTGTTGGTTGTCCTTACACACACCCATACTCAGCGAAGATTAGAACAACGTTTTTGAGTTGATGCAAGGCAAAAAAAAAAATTGTGCAAACGTCTAACGAGTTGAATCCTTTATCATCCGATTAAGCATAAATTTCTAGTTTTTCGAATTCTTATTCAATTCTTTGCTTCTTATTCTGGCTTAAAGCTTTTAAACTGAAATCTTTGAACTTAACTGTCCTATCAATAAGATTTCAAAGCTGTTCCATTTTGTAGTTTGTTTCTTTATAAAAAAAGTCTGATATATTCAAATGTTTATGATCGTATCTTTGAATTTATTAGCTGTTTCCGATTTGCTTTACAACTTATCCATGAAATCATGCTATGGACTTAAGTTTGTTTGTTTCATTTTGTTTTTTAAACATTAATAAATCTTATCTTTCTTAACGTTATAGTTAGACGTTTTTATAAAAATTAGTTTATATACGTATAAATAGTTCTGTTCAGCTCTTCTGGTACAAAACAACTTCAACTTCAAGCACTCTCACTTGGACTAATTAGTAGTTACGTCAGTTCGTCGTAAAACAGTTTTCGAAACTGCGTTTTGGCTTGCCAAATCCGTTTATGTAAAGGCAATTATGACAATTAAGTGGTCAACAAAAACAACAACAACAACAGTTTGCTGGTGTAGATTTTTGTTTTTGTCTTTTTGACCAGAACTGTTGACAATTTATTGCAGTTATATGAAGTAAGCAAATGATAACAAAAGACAAAAAATACAAAATGAACATCAGCACGTCGAACGATGTACTTAAAGCCACATACAAATTGATTAATTAAAATTAGTTTTGTTCTCTTCTCACGAAAATTGGTTTTTGTTTCTGTTTTTGCTTTTCTTTATTTCTTTCTGTTTTTAATGAGCCTCACAGCTAAGTGGATGACATCGTAAAGGTAATTGCTTGAGGGGCGGCAGCGGAGGCACTCCGTTTGCCCATTAAATTAGTGAGAAACGCTGACCAAGACCAAGTGTATATATATTTTCTATCTATCATATAAGAGTTGTCTCTATCGTATCGTTGGTTAGCTAGTTCCTTGTCTTCCAATCAACATTTTACAGCAATAAGTCAATGGGCAAAGAACACCAGAAAACATAATGAGACGACAAAAAACTATTCATTACACAAATAAATAAAAAAAGGGAAAACCGAAATCATTCAACTTCTCTTCGCACTTTTGAACAACAGCAAATATTTCTGAGCTACTTACAACTATATCAACATTATAAACAATCACTGAAAAAAGCGACAATTATTTATTATTTCCAAATGCTGTACTCTTGTGATTCCCAAAAGGTTCAAGCATAGATTGATTTAAAGTGATTTTTAACAGCTGCTTGATTGATTGATTTTGTGGGATCAAAAGAAATCAAAGCTTTGTTTAATTTCTGATTAGCTTCTTTTTTCTTATAATTTTTAGAGAATATAAAAAAAATCAATTTGCTTAGATTAAATAGTTATTTCCTTTTTATTTTTTACTTTAACTTAAAATAAAATGTAGTCTCTGCAGTCATAAAACATTTCTTATAACCTAATGAGAGCTTTTCATTTTGAAAAATGTGTATAAATTTATATAAGTAAAAAATTAGCTATCGATACACATAATGACAAGCACATTTTATATCAGCTATTCAGTTAATTCGGTTTTCCACTGATTTTCTATTCTATTCACGGAATTAAGATATAATGCTTGATACTTGAAATCCAAAGTCACGCCACTTACATATGTGACGATCGATAGGTTCATGAGTCATGTCAATGAACTCATTGTCAGCCATTTTGCGTCCAGCTGACTTCCGTTTAGGTTCAAAATGACAACCCTTGCCTTTTTGTTCTCTCCCCCTTCTTGACTAGGCAAGTGTCGAAAATGGCGTCTGCTCTGCAGGAACTAGCGGAAATTGTATGCCACAGTAAATGTGCAAATGTTCGCATCCATTTGCTTACTTATGTTCATATGTGTGTGTGTGTCTTAAATAATAACACTGCAGTGCCATGAAGCAAAATGGCCGTCACTGGCAAGGGAAGGGAGAAATACAAATGAACACAAAGCACTTGCACTAAACCTCACAGGACACCACACCCACAAAAATGCTTGAAATAGCCTATGCTTAGCCATTTCCGTTAGGTAACTTTGCTTCTGGGTCCCTTATCGCCGGTATTTTGAGCGCCGATGGGAAGCAAACTCCCTACCTAATCAACATAATGCTTGCTAAATTTATGAGCGTGAATTTATTTATTATCGCCTGTCAATGGTATTGTGATGGCAATAAAAAAAGGAGCATTGTTCATGTAGTTCCGAACATGAACACTCGAGCGATTAACTTAGTTAATCGAAAAGAGAATTGATTTATTGCTCTCTGATTTAAATAGTCCAAAACAGTATAAATAAATACATAATAATAAGTGTTGTTAGGTTTAGATTATTGATTCGCAAATCTAGACAGTTTTTTTTTTTTGTTCCACTTATCGGTACATACTATATATCGAAAGAGAACAGTTAAACACAGTGCTACTAGTACGTATACTTGATATGCCCATAAAAATCAACGCCACTGATTGAAGTTGCGCTGGTTGAGCGAGGGGGTGTTATCAGTTCTCAAGTGGTGCTGATAAGCCTCAAATGGCTTGCGGTATAAGTATTGGACTGCAATTGTATAAGCTATAAAAAAAGAATTGGTATTTTTTTAATTATCAATTTCACAATTGTTCGACTAAAATTTTGATGAGGATTTTTGCATAACGTTTGCAATGATGAGATAAGTCGAATCTTCTTTTTCCCACCATTCATTACTGCGCCGCTCAACTGCAGAATGGTAGGGAAACATTTGACAAACTCTTTATTCAAACTACTGCAATTTATTCCATTTCGCCCCCCATTAACCCCGCTGTGAGCACAGCCTATTGTTGGCTGTCATTGTTGTCTGTTTTATGGTCGCCAAATGTATAGACTTTTATCGATTCTTCGTCATCCTGACATCACTGGGGAAATATGCATATAAGTGTGTGTGCTTATATTGTTGAACGTTAAATAGCTTGAGATTGATTGCGGGGGCGCGTCACATAAAAACAAAAGCCATGCTCCAAGGGCATCTGAAGGTCAAGCGCGATTGCCTTGAAAGCTTGCAGAATGGCGTCTCAATTAATGAGAAAGAATCGCATTATCAAATGCGATTGAAACTGGCCGGCACACAAGAATTGCAAGTCTCAATACTATCCCCTTTGAAGAACATTAAGCACAGATAAGCGTGTTATCAACGATTCGTATATGCTATAGATGTATGTAGATCGATATATATACATATATATGTTGGTTGTGAAATTGTTGCAAGAGTAAACAATTATTTATGTATTATGTTCTTATGTGGAACACAATTTTCTAGCATTTTTGAATCTTGTGCCGTCTGCTTGAGCTGCGGAAAAATATAGCAATATGAAGTTGCACCAATCTGACAGACTCAAAATTCAAATATTAGCTCCCAGTTGATACCCAAAAAAGTATACATTTTTAATACGAACTTTGGCATAATATTCTAAAGATTTATACAATTTGGATACCGCTTTCTATTACATTTTTACAATGCTTCCTACTGTTAATAGGTAAATTTTAGGACTTTCCTTGAAGATGAAGAATTGTTTGACCATATCATTGTTTTGTGAAATCACAATACTGCCTTTATCTCAATAGTGTGTTTTTGTTAGCTAACCAGAAACTGTCAAGTATTTGCCGATAGCTTAGTTAATGTATTTGTATTGAAGTTGGGGAAATACCTGGTGTGCGTTGGAATATCTCTCTCTCTCTCCCTCTCTATCTCTGTCACTTAACACGATGAATAAGAAGAAGTTGGGACAGTTTGCCGGCCTGAGAGTATTGTAGACATTTCCTGTGCGTGGGTCGCTGCACTCTGGTTGTGCGTATTTAATAAATGAATGCAATTCATTTGGCATATTTGGTTCAACAACCCGGTTGCTGGTTGTGTTGCAAAGTTGTGGGAGTTATCGGACTACAGTTGGACAACTGCTGCATCTTTTGTTTGCCTTGTTGGCCAAGTCATTTGCTGAGTGCTGCATAAAGCTAAATAAACGCCGGGCGTATACATATTATCATAAATGTACACACATGTGCTTAAAAAATTGTTTCAACTTCGAACGTACTTGAATATAGAAATATTTTTGAATTCGAGTCGTTTTATTTGCTTGCCACTGTCAAGTTCAAGGACCAACAGCATAGTAATGCAACCAGGCGCAACGCAAAGCCATCAACTGAAAATCCTTTTCGTTCGTCAACCTTCATCCATTAAACCTGCCTGTGCCCACCCACCTCCTTCACGTCAACATTTGTGAATGTTTTCATTGCACACAGTGCTAAACGTTCTGCTGTCCCCACGGTCAGACCCACTGGAGAGACCGATAAAAAATATAAGCGGCCCGCTTAAAACATTCGCTTGTGGCATTTGAATTTTCATTATTTTTTTCTTAGCTGCTGTTTTTTTTTCATATTTATTTTTTTTCAATTTATGCGAACGGCAACAAGAAATTTTCTAAGGACAAAGTCCATGACAATGTGCAGTTTGTTTTTGGCTTTAAAAATATTGTTGAGTGGATTTGTTTTTTAGACTTTGCGTTTTATTAAGCTGTCTTGCAGCAACGTTTCACAAATGTAACATTGATGGACAGGGCAACAATAGCTACCGAAAAACAATTTGGTATTTCAACTTATTCTAAAAAACTTTTATAGCGATGATTTTTTTGTAGCTCAATGGGGCATGTAAAATTGCAGCTAGATTGAGTTTCAGCTAGAATTGATGTTCACATCTTTTCATATTGATAGTAATAACTTATTACTTATTACTAATAAGTGAGATGAAAAGACCGCAAATACTTCAGGGAGAATAATAAGAAAAAAAAAATAAAATAAAAAAAAAAGTGGAAATATAGACAAAACGATGAAGTATTAAATTCTAATGCGAAGTAAACTTAAACTTAATATTTTAAGCAGAACGCGTAAATATAAAAAATAGTTTTCGAATTTCTAAATAAATTATAGCAATTTGATTTAACAGAAAGTTTTCTTTAGTGTTAAAACTGTTACACTTTTAACTGTAACAAAGGAATTCAGAACTGTTAAAGAATAAAAGTTATCGCTGGAACAGAAAAGCTCTAAATTCTACAACATAATATATGCTTATGTAGATTTATGAAACATACAAACTCGATCCTTTAAGTACATTTGTAGTATCTTAAAATAAATTTGAGGTACATTTTTGGTTAAATCTTTTGAAGACGTTCTGTGCATAAACTATCTTTCGTGGCGAGTGTTGTGTTGTGTTTGCTTGTCTCACTGTGCCGATACAGTGTGTACTTGCATGAATGACATTGTGTGTGCTTTGCTGCTCATCACAATTGCCAGCTGGGCCATTCACGCGGTCGCTTTGATGGGGCATGCGTAAACTCAAACACACACACACACACACTCTCTTATTTTCGCCATTCACATTGCCATTCACATGGTTAAATGTTGTTGTAGTCATTGTTATGTTTGTAAATTTTGATTTTTATTTTTTTGGGCGCTGTTGGATTGTCTCGTGCCGTTTAATGCCGTTTATTGCTTGTCAGTTGTCAGCCGTAGTATTTTTGGTCATTCTGTTTGGCACTTGTTACGCTCATTTTCACTCGCAAAACGTCCAAATATTTGACATTCATATAATGGTTAGCCAGTCAATGGGTTATTGTTTCGTGCCCTGCATGACACATTAGACAATCGGGGACAGTTGCCACTTTCAGTAACAGTTTTAGCCAAGGTTCTGCTCAGTCAGCTAATATAGTCATTCACGCTGCAGCTAATCGCCGCCAAACGCATAGATTGCTGATAAAATTCACTACTATACATACTACTAAGGTTAAAGTGATGCCCCTTTGACTCGTTTCTCTTTGCTCGTTACGATATCGACCAGCAGTCAATAGGTTGAATAAGTGACGACCCAACTCTCGACACACAAACACTCATTGGGAGGCAGTTCAAGTGATGTTAAGCACACAACTAGTATGTACATTGTATACAAGCTTGACATCCCTCTTGCCCAAGCGCCCCTTGAACTTTCTTAAGATACAAATTGCCACATAATTATAGACATTTGTCGTTGTATGGCAGAAGTTGGCAAGTGCAGCGATAATCGCGTGACAGCAAAGCAGTTTCTCAATAATCAAGTTATCAAATTGCTTTCCAGCTTTTCAGTTACTTGTTGTGCACAATAAAGTCCCATAGATCGCTTGAATGTCAGTTTGAAAGCATCTTTCGTCAATAATTGTTATCAAAATAATTCTATACTTATTGATTGATACCCAATTGAGATATACTTACCTAATCTAGTATTAGATCGTGTCTAGTAGCATATGAACTATAATAATTATATAGTATGCATGAAAATAGGTTTATAAGATTTAGAATCCTTTTAATCACAATTGACTTTCAGTTTTTTTTTCCTACGATGTTGATTTAAACTGGTTTCAGATAAAGTTTTCCAGCTGCTCCATTTAAAATTAATCGTTAGGTGTTGAATGAAATTGATGATAATAAAAGCAAATCACAATTTTAAGTTGATTTGAATGTAGTTTTTAATAACTGTGTACCTTTTAAAATTAAGACAATTATAGAAATTAGATATTTTATTCAACTGGAACCGACACGTTATAACTTTGGGGCATTTGAAGTTTCATTTGAGAAAACATCTTTAGTCATAAATTTGAAAGTTTAAAAAATGAGTTGTTTTTCAATCAACATGCTAATAAATTATTAATTTTTAAACATTAGGTTATAAAAATTTCTAGGCATTGCAATATTTAATTATATATTTATTTCAGCCGCAATAAAACATCAAAATTTTCGACAATTATTGCGTTGTAAAACTTAATTGCTAAATGAAAACAAAAGTTTTTTTTTAATTTATGTGAAAAACGGTATGAAAACTATATTTTCCGTTTGTTAGTTATAATATTCAAGAAACTTTGATTGTTGTTAAGTAAAAATTGTTTATTCCGATAAATACTATTTACAATTTTAATTTTATATTAATTTGATTTTTGATTGCTAAAACATATTGATAAGTTAACGCTTAATTATTCAATTGTTACTATATTGACAAATCTGATTTACACAAAATATCTTTAGTTTTGAGTTTTTCTCAATCTTATAACTCCTTCTTTTGCTCATTTCCGCTTTCTGCGCCATCCATGGTGCTACTCGGAAGGGAGAGGATGTGTCATTCTGAATGTTGGCCGTCAATCGCTTGTCTAATTAGATACATTTCAACAGTCAAGCAGAAACGTGTACTCGTGTAGTCCAATCGCTTGTATTCTTGCCAAGAAGTCCAAATTCAAAAATGTAAAAACAAAAACGAGAATTCCTACATTTCAAAACATTTTGTAGATTTTGTAATACATTTTCGTCAGCCGTTCGGTGGGCCCCTGAAATTGGGTATTCAATACTTATCAAATCTAATTGCTATCGTCGATAACGAATTTAACGCTTCAGCTATGCATTTTGTAATTATAAAGTCTTTTTTTTTATATTTGCTTCTAGATATTTTTAGTTAGTTAGAGAGTACATTGGGTTTATGCAATGTCCGTCCGTCTGTCTTCCGTCTGTCTGTACGCGCGTTTCTTTTGTCATCCTTAAAGCTAAAGAAGTGAAACTTTGCAAATATCTTAGTCAGACAAAGTGTCAAAGAGGCTGGTAAATCGATAACAAAAGTATGCACCTAAAGGAGCAAATCCACATATCAACAGCCAGAGCCACCAAAACTGATGGGAAGATAGCTTAAAACTTTACCTAAAGATCTGCATCAAAAATTTGTATGCCACGCTCATCCATGCCTCCCGTCTTTTATAGTCGAAAAGCCCCATTGCTTTTACCTCAAACTCCTGCGCTTACCTGTTTGTAAACTGGTAAACGCGTATCAGTTGCGTCCGATTGCAACGTTGTCGTTCGTTTTCACTTGCGTCATTCGATTGAAAATCGATTTGATGGCAACATCACGTCTATAAATTCTTGAGAATGATAACTGTTCGAAGCGTTGCTCGGATACAAACAAACACCCTGTATATATATGAGTATGCTTGAGTGCTGTCCACCTCAGAAGCAATTCATGTTGGTGAACTATTCATAAGTTTTATTTTTACACGCCTCGCCTGACGCATCCCGAAGTTAGAGGGAGGTACTGTTATGGCTGTTGAAAATCGAAAGGGATGCATTCACACGTGATTAACGCCAATTCTAGCTTAGCTATTATGCAGCTACCCCTACATAATTTTCAATCGAAAAATGGTGTTTTAAAAATATACCATTGTTTATTGATTTAATACTTAGTATACATATACCGTATATATACTTTGTTTTTTGTGCGGTGCTTCGCTGCGCTGCGATGGCGGCCTTTTGGGGTAATTTTGCATGCCCTTGTAAATACCTTGCTTTCAGTGTGTTTGTTTTTGCCAATCGGTTGCTCCGCCACTCCTCCGCATGTCTCCTTGGCAAAAGCCACGTACCGAAACGTTTGCAAACCGTCAGAAAGTTTTACATATGCTTAATGCGTATTTGCGTTTTTGCATTTTATGCGTTTTTGCGTTTGCGTTTAATTAGGCGCAAAAAATGCCATAAACAGCAACAAAATGGCAACCAACTATAGCGTTATCAATTCCTATTCCAATTCCGTATTTCGTATACACAAATGAATATATAAACAACATCTACAATATCCAAATGCACATTTGCTATTTGTTTGTTTATCGTTTCCGAGTTGAAGCTTTGTTTGCGCTTCAGCGCTGCACAACTGAAGATCGCCTGGCCCCACCTATTTACATATATCATTTACACATATCTACTAGTATATTGTACATAGAACTGTGTATTTGTCTAGCCATTGGCATCTTTACGATGCCCGATTGTCTGGCTGGCGACGACCCATCTCGGTTGTGGGTGCATTGCACTGCAACAAGCCAAGAGGCCGTGCAAATAGAAGCGCCGCTGAGCCAACGGTAAATAATACAGATACGATATATCTGTTCGTTCCTCAATCACCCCTCGCACCCTCTAAACGAACGATGACAAGTTTTGACTGATAAGCGAATCATTCAAGAACATTTTAAGCTAAATTTATGATATTAAATGGTCATCGATGCAACAGGAGTACCCTTTATCTCAGGTATAGCTGTTAGTTGACAAAGTAGAGCACTGCATTCCTCTGTAACAGTAACAGTACATTTACATTAACCTATAAAAGAAAAGGTAGTTCGTAATCAACAAGTGAAGAGCAATGACTAGTTGATCTTACTGTGAGATAATTAAAGAACCTTCTGAAAATAAACGAATATTGAGCTTTTATACTATTCTCTGGCGTATCTTATCCAAAATCGTAATCTCGATTTCATGTGGTGTCTATCTGTTATTCTACTCCGTTAACCGCGTTAAGGTTTGCAAATATAAAGATCTTATTTGGAAAGGTGCTCAAAATACATAAATTTTTCCGAGTAAATTAAACCTGAATGGCAAAAATTTGTGCACCTTTGCTTAGGGACTATGAAAAATTCAATTCTGTTTCAACTTCATTCAATTGTGCTAGCTTAATTTTCCAAATCTTCCACTAATATTCCTGCCAAAAACTGAAAAAAAGAAATGTTTGTCGCTTATTTTGATGCGTAAAGCTTGGATTATTTAATAAATCATTGTAGCAAGGCTTCTTTCTCTATTCTTGCTTACAGAGTATTTATTTAGCTTTCGAACTTTTCAAAATTCATTGTTAGCAAAGGCTTATAATTTTCAGAAAAAATGTTTAAATGATTTTGCTCGCAAATCTCTGGAAACCAACGCAAATGAACTTAATTTTTTTTTTATCATAAGCTCTCATAATGCTTGTGAGTATGTAGGTGTAGACATGTACAAGTACAATGACTCACTGAAAATTAGGACGCTCAACTAAATAGCTTGGACTACGCCAAGCAATGGTACAGGCCATATACTTATAGTATGGTCATAAATAACCCCAACCCCAAGCAGAAGCTGACATCACACGAAAAGATCAAGAAAAAAATAAGCATATTAAGACGACAAGACCGGCAGCAGCTGAGGAAACCAATCGAGCGACAAACGCAAATATTAAACATATAAATAAGTATACAAATAAAAATATACATATGTGTGTGTGTATGTTTGTGCACTTTTGTAGGTTCATGCATTTTAGTATTTTGTTAAGCTATAAAAGAACTTGAACTGAACACATGCTTATAAAAATGTCCTTGACACAAACATCTGGACTTCAAGTTCTTTCTATGTTTGAAGTAATTTGAATTGCTTCGATCCGATAGTCGATCCAATCTGGCTGCCAGCACATATACGAGTTCGAAACATGCGACATCAACTGATTGGATAAACCAGGAAGAGTGAGGCCAATAATTCAATTATTTTTCGCTGCCTTTGAGCTCCTGCCACTAGGCATTATGTTGGTCCGCTAATTGATTTGTCTTTGTCACTTAAAAAAATGTATAGTGGGTGTATATTGATGAAAGAGAAAAGGTCAAAATGCCAGCGTCCGATGTCCAACGTGAGCCGCGAAAGCTATTCGTTCGCTCCTTAATTTACTTACGTATGTACATTAAACGTATGGATAATTAATTAGTTTTGTGCTGCATCCAAAAGTGGGCAGTGGATGTGAGTGTACGTGTGTGTGGGTGTGTGTTGGAGCGGTTGGGGTGACAGCTTGACCCGCCCAGCAGAATATTGCAATCGGAAACTATTGTCTGATTTAATTTTCTTTGGCAGCCCAAAAGCACAAAGCCAGCCTCTCTCGTTGGAAATGCCTTTATTATAAACATTTATGGGACCACATGGCGTATGAGTGCGTTTGCTGAGTTTGTTTTTGATGCTTGGGCAGCGGGTATTGTAAGTGAATCTGTAGAAAGGGCATTGCAAATTGAATTCAATACGTTAAATTAATGCACTGTCTTTTATTTGTGCCTGAAATCTTAAAATTACAACCTTAAGTGAAAAGTTATTCTGGGCTTCTTTGTGAGATCATTCAATGAAGTGAAAAGGTAGAGTGTTCGTTACTCAACAAGTTATACGTATTTAAGACCTAAACTTATTCTTATTATATTTTAGAAACTTGATCTTAAAAAGGTTTTCAGTTAATCAATTAACTGGTTTGTTTTGATCCAATTTCTAACAACGTTTCCTAAGCTTCCTCTTTACCTTTAATCAAATTTATGCCTTTGAATGCCACACAATTTATAACTAGGAACTAAGTTCTTTTGAATAGCTTTAAACAATTTTATAGAGCCGACAAAAAGCAATAAAAACGGTTTACTTTACGAGTAATTGTTGTTGCACTGCATCTGTACTGGGCACTCACTGGCACTTTCCTTCTTCTATTTTTCTTTCAAATGTATTTCAATGTTTTGCGCTGTTTGCGTCATTTTGCTGCTGTTTGTTGTTGCCTTAGCTGCTGTTGGCATTTGTATGGCTTGTGTTTAGTTTGTTGCTAGAGCTTCCTTCCTCCAACCACTCGATAAAAGCGAATGCAGAATTAGAAATTGAATAATTCGATTGTTTTGCGCTCTACAGATGATAATGTTGATAATGCAGCTGCTGATGAGTAATGCATATCAGATTAGCGAAGCACAGCGAATCTTAATTGCTGCCAATTGTTGCAACTCATGTTGGGTCACTGCCACAAAAATGAAAGAAAAGAAAAATCCGCATTCACAATTCACTTAAAAATTTAAATTCGAAGCCTATCACTCAGTGCATTTTCAATTTTGTCGCCATTGATTGAGAATGGGTTGCCCTGCAGCTGACCCGCTTTTTTGGGGGCGTGGCCTTTAATTGAATGGGCCTTGGCCAACCGCTAACCGCCCCCACCCCGCATCTAGTTAAGCTTTTGCCAAAGAAATTCATTAGGCGCCCCATCGAATATGGTTGCATGCATCCGTCGAGCAGAAAAATTGAAAATCACAAGAAATTTTCGTGTTCATCTGACGTTCGCTTTGTATTTCTTTCTTTTTTGTCCAACCAATTTTTAAATTGTTTTGTTTTTTTTGTTTTTTTTTTTTTGTGTGGGCGAAACGTTGAAGTTGCTGCCAAAAAAACAATTCGGCTGGGCAGCGAAATTGCGCGTGTCTTTAAGATTTGCGTTGGTTAAACGCTGTGCCCCCAGCGGCCGCTGATGTTTGCCTGATTTGGCAAATTTTCATAATATAATGCTCTCAAAGCTGTCACCATCAAGCCGTTTATCGTAAGATGACGCCATTTGGCAAAACATGCTCATTACATTGTTCGTTGTGTGCTCAATCAATTGAGCAAGAGGAAATGTTAAGAGATAGCAAGTACTACAGCAGCTACAAGAAAACAGAACTAATATTAAATAGTCTAGCATAAGACATTTAAAAGTTGAAACCAGAGTTGCTGTTAAAAACAAATTAAAGTCAGAAGAGATTTCCGTTTGATAGCAAAGCAAGTTGTTAAATGGCTTTTGATTGGTTTGCTTTCAACAATTTTCTTTTCGTGTGAGTCCTAATTTTTATATATTTTTTATATTGTAATTTAATTTTAAATGAATAAAAGGTGTTTAATAAAGTAAAAGAAGCATCTTTAAGCCAATAAAGTGTATATTTATGTTGTTCATCCACATTAATAGCCGAGTTGACATAACATTTTCAGCCTGCCCGTCAGTATGATCGATAATGGAGACCAAATGACCTAGAGATTAAAGCTTCGAAAAATTAAGACAATTTTTACCCCTCGTAAAATGAATTTACTTAAATGGATCGATAACTCTTACAGATTCTGATACACACATGATATCGATATCAGTACATTATCGACTAAGAAACACCAAAGATACATAAAAACAATGACTTTAAGTATGAAATCAAGGCCTTGGACCACCTCCTAGTCCAGCCTTATGGAAGCAGATTATATATAATTGTTTGCTTAAAGAAAAATTACATCTCGGCCATGCTCGACCTTTACGAGGTATATCCTAGTCAAGCTTTCTTTTGACTAGCGCTTTTATGCTAGCTTTGTTCCCACTTCAACAAATTTCGGTGTTTGGCGCTTTATTTGTCTATTTTGCTATTTGCTGTGCGCCAAGCTTCATTTTGGTTTTTTATTTAAGTTCCACTGCGCTTTATGTTTTGTTTATTGTTTCGCTCTTGTTTATGTTTTGTTTTTTTAGCTCGCTTTTTATTTTTTTGCGTTTTTGAACTAATTAAACCATTTGACTCAATATTTGTATTATGTTCAACTCAATTATACAAGAACTTTACATTTCGCAGGCATAAAAAACAAGTAAAGAACAAGACGCAAGCATAACTGAAGCTCAACTCTCAATTGTTTTGTTTACACAGTTGTGCGAAGCCGGCGTCAAAATAAATCGCAAACAGTCTGTCAGCAGATATTTTGTGCCCCCTTGTCAAAAAAGTGTACAAAATGATACACAATATACGATTATTATTTGTAGACAGTTGTCAGCTCGTTTTCCAGTCGTCTGTTTATCCGGTCGTTCAGTTCGTCTAGTATGCTATGTTTGTCTATTTGATGGGCTCTTCTGCTTTTTGGCAGCTTTAATATTTTTGATGTGCGCATTTTGCATTTCACGACACACTAAATTATTATAAGACGTGAATATTTTTAATTTGTATGCACATACTCAATATTTCAACCCCTAACCCCCAGCAATACTGTTTTGCTTTTGAGTGTGGGCTTGTCCAAAAAATGACAAAAAAAAAAAAAAAAAAAGAAAAGAAAAATTCTATTTACGGCACGCAAAGTGCCCAATTTGTTTTAGAACATTTCTGAGTTATGCAAGTGCAAATATTTCACACTGTTAGCTATGAATGTTTATGTCAAACGAAATTCGTGTGTTTTTCTCTTTATATTTATCTTTTTAACAATTACTTGCATATTTATGTGAGTACATTAAATTGCTATTATTGCCAATGAACTCGTTTTGTTTTTGACCATGAAGATTCTGCTTTAAGTGAACTTGTTTTTAATGGTATTGGCTCAATATAAATTTTAAAGTTATGATCAAATCAAATAAATAGGCTTTCTTTCCATGAAATTGTTAAGAAAGAGAACCCTATTCTTGATCAGCAAACACACTTAAGCCGATTTGATCATGTCCGTCTGTCCGCCCGTATGTATGAACGTGTCGTTCTCAGAGACTATAAAAGTTATTTTCTAGTCGAATTAAGTTAACATAAAAAGAAAACTTTAAACAAGGTTTTATTATAGCCCGGTTAAGCCTCTAAGCAAGCAAATAAAAGCAGATGATTTTTACAGTATTTGGTAGTCGAGCATTCACCCTGCCCCCCTACCATACTTGCGACACATTAAACACATTACGCTTCGTACTTCCATGCTGCTTGCGTAGACCTATCGTGTGATTTTACGAGTACTTTTGAGCATTCGCAAAATGAATTTGTGCATAATATTTTAATGAATTTAACGGATTGATGCAAACAAATCGCCATTTATCTTCACTGTCCGACTGCCGCCTAAAAGATTTCAAGCAGCGACATAGGAGGGGCGTTTTGGGCACTTTGTTGCACGTGGGCGTGGCCGATGCCCAACACGGAAAACTGACCGAACGGACATGAACATTGATTGATTTCACGCCAGCCAACAGCCGCAAAGCATGAACTGCTTATTTTTAGCTCTATATTTTTTGAGCAGGCTGCACATGAAGAAGAGCGAGCTGAGGTGAATGTAAAATGAAAATGTTATTTTAAGTGGTGTGACAGCGAGCGAGCAGGCAGATATTCAGGCTAGTGGGGCCAAAGGGAGGCAAGGAGCAAGAGGTTTGCCCAGCACGATTTTGCTACCCGAAATGATTGCGTGCCACGAGAAATGCCAAAACATTTTTGCCCAACGAACATGCAACAATATTTCAAGGTCGTCCAAGCAACCGAACCCTATAACAAACCAACACAGAAACTCACAAACTCACACACCCAAATACACAAACACATACACAATTTGAAAGTTTGACTAATTTTCACCTGTTTTCGTTGCAGAACTTGAACTTGGCTGTCAGTTGGAGAGCAGCCGCTTGGCGGCGGCGGCGACGGCAGCCGCATGGATCATGCCGTCAAGGCGACGCGCGGCCGCCCGCTCAATACGCTGCGCTTTGAGAACGATGAACTGGAATGTCTCTATCAGCGGTACACGCTCAAGCTTCAGCGCTTCTCGGTGCTGGGCGTTGTCGCACTTGTCGTGGTGCTATGTGGTGTAATGGCTGCCCTGTCCCTGGCCTTTAACAATGCGGCTACCTTTCATGTGAGTAAAAAATGTAGCCATTCTGAGTTTTAGCAAAAAAAATGAGTCAACTTTCAACATTTTAAATTTGCTACCCAACAGCGTTGGTTTTTGATTTTTGAGTGTGTGACAAAAATAACTAATAACTAATTTTTGAATTTTCAATCCTTCTTTTCTTTGATAGAACATCTTCAATTCGATTGTGTGTTTGCTGTTTGCCATTGTGCTGGTGCTGCTGCAATGTTCGGTCATCAAGGATCATCATTTGCCCACACTCTGTTATGGAATTTTATTGTTCACTGCCAGCATTTGCATTGTATCGATGCCGACGCTGGGAAGCGTTTTTCCCGTCGACACCAAGGAGGTGATGGCCGAGGGTGTTTGGCAGATAGTGTTTGTGGTATTTCTGGCATATGCAATGATGCCGTTGCAGATCTGGGAAGCTGTTGCCTTTGGCATCACACTACCCTCGGTGCACATTAGCATTACAGTGTATAAGATTTTTACGGCTGCCCTGCGTTATCTGGAGTACAATCAGCTGATTGCAAACATTGTCATATTTATTGGGGTGAATGTCGCCGGCCTGGTTGTCAACATCATGATGGAGCGTGCCCAGCGTCGCGCCTTTCTCGATACACGCAACTGTATCGCGGCACGCCTCGAGATTCAGGATGAGAACGAGAAGCTGGAGCGCTTGCTGCTATCCGTTCTGCCACAGCATGTGGCCATGCAGATGAAAAACGATATTCTGTCACCGGTTGCCGGTCAATTCCATCGCATCTACATACAAAAGCACGAGAACGTTAGCATCTTGTTTGCCGACATTGTCGGTTTCACTGTACTCTCCTCCCAATGCAGCGCCCAGGAGCTGGTGCGACTACTTAACGAGCTCTTCGGCCGTTTTGATCAGTTGGCTCATGTTAGTTATTAATCGATTGCTGACAAACTATTCAGGGATCGAACTTTATTTATGTTTGTTTAACTTTTATAGGATAACCACTGCTTGCGTATCAAGATTCTGGGTGATTGCTATTATTGTGTCTCGGGCTTGCCGGAGCCTCGAAAGGATCATGCCAAATGTGCCGTGGAAATGGGACTCGATATGATCGATGGCATTGCGTGAGTAAATAATTTAAATAAACATCAAATCTTAAATTGATTGATCAATCTCGCTCATTCTCTCTCACTCAACACCCAACATACATTTTGTTTTTTTTGTTGTCTTGATCTCGTTTTGCAGTACCGTTGTGGAGGCAACCGATGTCATATTGAATATGCGCGTGGGCATTCACACTGGACGCGTTCTTTGTGGCGTTCTTGGGCTGCGCAAGTGGCAATTTGATGTGTGGTCCAATGATGTGACACTGGCCAACCATATGGAGTCGGGTGGTGAGCCTGGTCGGGTGCATGTGACGCGTGCCACACTCGATTCGCTGTCGGGCGAGTTTGAGGTGGAGGCGGGTCATGGTGATGAGCGTTCCTCGTATCTGCGGGATCATGGTGTAGATACGTTCTTTATTGTGCCACCGCCGCATCGGCGCAAGGTAAGTGTCAAGGATTTGAGCTTTATTAGGCTTATTGCTAAATGCTAACAGTAATCTTGCCCTCATTCATGTCTCTCTCTCTCTTTCTCTCTCCCTCTCTCTCTCCCTCTCTCTCTCTCTCTCTCTTTCTCTCTATCTTTCTATTTATGTGTGTGTATGTATTGGTATCTCGATTGCAGCCTCTTATGTTGAACACGCTTGGTGTACGCTCAGCCATCGGTAGTCGTCGCAAGTTATCATTTAGAAACGTGTCCAATGTGGTCATGCAACTGTTGCACACCATCAAGTTCTCGGAGCCGGTGCCGTTCTCCAATATTGCCACCGGCTCGTTTCCCTCGGCTGCTGCCGCGCTGGGCGGTGGTGCGGCACGTGGCAGCAGCGCAGATGCAACCAATGCCAGTGTCCAAGTGTCGGAGAAGGGATCACGCAAGGTAAGTGCAGTCTAGTGCCGCACCCATTTTGTTTATAGTTTTTTCAGAAAAGTAAATTGATTCCAGACTATATAAGTAGTGTAGTTTATACATAGATTCCACTGTTAAGAGTTCAGAGACTCGATGTAGCTGCTCAGTTTTGTGCATGTCCGGGACTTTTTTGAATTTCTGTTTGTCCTTTTTTTAAAGGATGGGATATATATATATTTTTTTTTTTTTTTCAAACACGATTCGTGTGTATCTTATTGATACATTCTAAATCTCAATCTGAGCTGTCGCTAGCTTGCTGTGTACAAAAAGAAACGCGAAAATTCCTTATGATTTCTTTTGTTGATTTCTTTCTTTTCGTTTACTTTCAGGATGCGGTAAGTTCACCCTACTTATAAGTATAGTATGAAATGTCCCAAATCCAAATCCGTCTTCCAAACTGTATCCCTTGTTTTCTTTTGTCGATTTTGTGGGTCTGTTGTTTTTTTTCGTTTTTTTCCCCCTATTGCAGACGTAATAAATTGCTTAGTGTAAAAAAATAATAAAACATTTAATTTGTAATATTCGTAGAACGGTTGAATCAGTAATTATTATCAATTTTTTTATTATAATTATTTTTTTGTTTGACTTATATATCATTCTGTTGTATTTACTACTAACAACATAAATACTACTGTGTATAAAAAATACTGGTCAAATCTCTTGAAGAAAATCTTGTTTGTGTCGATGTTGTGCGTACTTTGTGTAAAGAGTAGAAGAATCATGATGTATTTTTGCTGGAATCATCGGTAATAACATTTAGTACTTACAACAAAATCATTTTACACATGAGAGTTCAACTCTAATCTCATCATAATTAAAAAAAAAAAAAAAACAAGTAAACATACATACAACACTGACACAAAATAAAAATAAAAATAAAAAATAAATAATAATTACAAATTATTAGGCCCCCAAATCTATAAAAATAATTTAAAAAAATACATAAATTAAACCTTAATGCCATACTTGCTTTTCTATTTACTGCTATCTTCTATACTACATAGTAAAAGTTTTATTATTGGGTTCAGTTATAATTTAAGTAACAATTTGAGTTTCTGTTCAAGTTACTTGTCGCTCGACTTGTGATTATTTTGTCCAACTTATTCGTTCAATATGTTGCCTTTTCTAAATAAAATGTATTCCTTGGTCTACTTATCTATATCTTTACCTTAACCAATCTTAACTATCGTTAATGTTATTTGATACCTGGTATTTTATAATTTCTATCAATTTAAGTATTATTAACAAACCCTTTGCAATCTTTATATACATACATATGCATATATCAATATATATATATATATACTGTGTATACTTCTCTATATATAAACTCTAGGTAATACGTCTACAAAAAATCTTGCATGCTACCCCACCACCGCACGGCATCGGCTATGGCAGCGTCGTCGGCAGCGGCGGCGGCGGTGGGGTGGGCAGTGTTCAAGTGACCGTAGGCACAAGTCCCAATTCAACAGCGAGTACGATTAGTCGCATACATAGGCACAATCACAAGAATAATAAAGTGAGCAGAGCAGCAACAAAAAATACAAAAAAAAACATACAACAACAAATTCGTTTAATTTTTGTTCATATTCGTTCAGTCTCGTTTGTTCTCAGTCGTCGTTCAGTTATGTGTTTTATTCGTTGTGTTGTATTGTACTACATTGTAACACGTTCCTTCACGTTCGTTCGTTCGTTCGTTCGATCGTTCGTTACGTGCTATTTTTTGGCTCTTAACTCTTAAATAATGTAGTTATTAATTCGTTAAGTTGTGCTGTGCTTTCGTTAAGTTGTAGTTACTTATCGCTGTTATGCTTTTGCGTTACGGGCGGGCTTTTACTGCTTTGTTGTTGAGTTGCATCTGCTCGTTCAAGAAACGTTAAGTTAACAAGCATATCATACATCATTTCAACCGCATGTCGTCCAATTGTGGCGCACTCCATTCGTCATGTCTCTAGTTCGAGTTCGTGTTCAATAAGTTTCGTCAAATCACACATAGCATGCTGCCCCGCTCTATACTTAGCTCTGCTCTCGACCGCATGACCTAGTAATCCATTACTACTACTCCAACTACATACATAGCTAAGTATTTAGTACTCTCTTTTCGATTTATGTATAGCCAAGCAAGCGCCACAACTGTCATAAGCCATAAGCGGGAACAACAATAAGCACTAACTAGACCCATTTTTTTTTTTTTTATTCCTTTTTCCTTTTGTCTTGCAAAACCCTGCAGTCACAGTCTAAGGTTGCGGACAAGTTTAAGCGACCCTTTCGCAAACGACATTCAGTTGCCGCCCATCATCAGCCGACGAATCGGGTGAATCGCTTCCTTTCGCAGGCAATCAATGCACGCTCCGTGGACTGTGACAAGTCGGAGCATGTGGATCGATTGACTTTACGTTTCCGGCAGAGCGACAAGGAGCGTGAATATCACAAGGACTTCGATTTGGGCTTCACCACAGCCATGGGCTGTTCTTTGCTCCTATTAATATTGGGTGCTGCGCTTCAGGTGACAGCTCTACCGCGTACTCTAATCCTGTTGCTGCTCTTCCTAACGGCCTTCATTTGGGTTAGTGCCATACTGATGCTGTTGCTGGCCGTACGCCTCAAGTGGATCATTTGGGATATATCTGAGAGTTTCTCGCTCCGCATGGCTATAACCATATTCACAATTATCCTAATCTATTCAGTGGGTCAGGTGAATGTGGTAAGATGCGAATAGTTTGCCTCTGTGTTTTATACAAAAATTAATCCGTTTCTCTTTGCATCTAGTTTACTTGCGTCACGGATCATCCATGTTCGGGCAATGTAACAAGCTTCGACTTTAAGGCTCTTGACTCCCAAGGATTTGATATGTCACCGGTTATAAGCAAACAGAATGATGCCCATCGCAAATGCTCCTTGCCGCAATACGTGTCCTTGTCGGCAGCATTTGCCTTCCTCTCCGTCTCCGTGTTTCTCAGGTAAGTGAAATAACATTAATATGTAAATTTAATACGCTTTTACCATTCAATACTCATTCAACGCAGATTGCCAATCATATTCAAGTCGCTGCTGGTGCTAGGAATGGGCACCATCTATGGCCTTTTCATTGAGCTGTCCCATCAGAATATCTTTGAATGCTACGACACTCGGGTCAAGTAAGTGACTCAAGGGTCATTCGAATGACCCACATGCTATCTATCTAAGTCTATGCTTGTTATTTATATTCGTTCACATTTTAGAGCATCGATTCCGCTTCATTTGATCTCGTTGGCGCGCATTGTCATCTTTATGATTGCGATATTGGTGCACGGCCGTTTGGTAGAGGGCACAGCTCGTCTGGATTTTCTGTGGCAGTTGCAGGCATCGCAGGAAAAAAAGGAAATGGATGTGCTGCAGGAGTCCAATAAGCGCATTTTGCACAATTTGCTGCCCGCTCATGTGGCTGCACATTTTCTCGATGCACAATTTCGCAACAATATGGTAACGCTCTAGCACCCTTTCACTGACCCGCTAACCCACTAATCATGTGTGTTTTACCACTTATTTAGGAGCTGTATCATCAGAGCTATGCCAAAGTGGGTGTCATATTCGCCAGTGTGCCCAACTTTAATGAGTTCTATACGGAAATGGATGGCTCCGATCAGGGGTTGGAATGCCTGCGTCTGCTCAACGAGATCATTGCCGATTTCGATGAGCTGCTCAAGGATGACCGCTTTCGAGGCATCGATAAGATCAAGACAGTTGGCAGCACCTATATGGCAGTTGTAGGCCTCATACCCGAATATAAAATTCAACCCAATGATCCCAATTCGGTGCGTCGCCACATGACCGCCCTGGTCGAGTATGTCAAGGCGATGCGGCTCTCTTTGCAGGAGATTAACAGTCACTCCTACAACAACTTCATGCTACGTGTGGGTTAGTTAACCTTCCTGAAATTGCTAATTTTAAAGCTGTTCATTCTATACTAACGCAATATTTTCTCCCTGATTCCAGGCATTAACATCGGACCTGTTGTGGCTGGCGTTATCGGTGCTCGGAAGCCGCAATATGACATCTGGGGTAATACGGTTAATGTGGCCAGTCGCATGGATTCCACTGGAGTGCCCGGTTACTCACAGGTCACTCAAGAGGTGGTGGACAGTTTGGTTGGGTCACACTTTGAGTTTCGCTGTCGCGGCACGATTAAAGTGAAGGGCAAAGGTGATATGGTCACCTATTTCCTTTGCGATAGCAGCAGCAATGCCTTGAATGGAGAGGTGCGCAATGCGATGATCAGCAGTCGACCGTCCCAAGGGGGAAATGACTCGCAGACTCATCAATCGCTTCCACATGCGGGTGGCCTGCATCCCGCCGATTATTATCAGAAGTCATCACAGTTTCAGGAGAATCGTTTAAATACGGATACCTATAGCAAGAAGGATAGTGGGCATTTGTACAATGTGTGTGGTGGCGAGGAGCAACAGTTGCTTTTGCAGCATCAGCAGCAGCAACAACAACCACAACCACAACCACCATTGCCCGCACCACCTGCACCACATCATCTGCATCAGCAACAACAGCAGAGGCTCAACAGCAAACTGCAAAAGCAGCCCAATTTTATGACCAATGGTGGTCTACCCAACATTCGTGAAAATGGACATAATGGAGACTTGCATTATCCAGTTGGAACTACAATGACGGCTGCAATACAGCAACAACAGCAGCAACAACAACTCCAACACCAGCTCCAGATCCAAAACCAGCACCAGCTCCAGCACCAGCCCATTCCTTCGGTAATGTTGCGCGAATTCAATATAATTGAGAATCCAAATACCGGTGGCAGGCATTCGCATCAGCATCAGCAGCTGCATCAGCAACAGCAACTGTTAGAGCAATTGCCGTCATCACAGCGGCCATCACAGCAATCACATCAAATGGCTGGCAACAGTCTGGATGGGATCGGTATGGTCGGTGTGCTGGGCGGTGATTGCTTCATGATGCCGCGGCGTGATCAGCTGCGCAGCTATGCGCCGCCGCCAGCGATGCCCTTTAACCAGCATGGCCAGCATCATCCACTGCATCATCTGTATCACCAGCATCAGCATCTGAATCAGCATCAGCCATCGTCCTCCAGTCTCCAGGGCTATGGCAACTGCCGTGAGAGCGAGCCGCTATTGCATGCCAGCAGCGTCGCGCCGGTAGCCAAGGTGAGTGATGACGTTGACCTCATGTTCTGGAGCAAGGAGATACTCCTCTGAACAATGCCCAATCCCACCAAACCTAACTACCAAGCACCCAACCAACTCAACCAACCATCCAAACCACCCAAGTAAATAACCAACCAATCCATCCATCCAATCGTAACTAATCCAAAAGCATGTGCCATGCGTGTGAGTGTAGTGTGTGTGTGTATGTGTGTGTGCGTTTATAAATGGCCATAGGGGAATAATTAAAGGGAAAACTCAGTTGGTTTCAGTTGACTTTCTCCAAACTTAATGAGACCCAGTCTTGAATTAATGGAATAACTAAGAAAAACCAGAATGATAAACAAAAAAGTTTCCTAACAAAGCTTTCCTAAATCTTAACTTAGAACTCACTTTCAGCTTGAAGGGAAACAACAATGAAAAGTTTAGGTAGCTTTCTTTCGTTTAGGCTACACGTTATCAATAAACGAGTCTGGCATTTAGGTTTAACTTATTTATATTATATCATATACATTTTAACAAAACTAGGGGAATAGATGTTAGTACTTACTGTTGCAAAACTTTGACACTTTGTGTCATTAATTTCCTTACACTCACATACACACACATAATAGACGCATACAAACCCAAGGATAGTATACATTTTGATTATAATTGTTCCTACTTATGTAAATTATGCCCATTTAGTTATTTGTATTGGTATATTTGGCTTTGTAATAAATCTTTAAGTGTATCTGAATATGATTTTGTGTGTTTGTATCTAACTGTGTTCCAACTTTTTGCATGCAATCACACCATGCCATGCCACCCACGCCCACTTTCTATCACGACTAACACCAAGATCATGCCCATGCAGCATGCGCCAAAGTACGAGCCACCACGTTACACCTGTCCCAACTCCATGTTGTCACTGCAGCAGCAACAGAAGCAGCAACCACAACAACAACAGCCGGAATTGGCACCAATGCATCAACAACAACAGCAACAGCAGCGTCAATATGCACTTTACTCACAGCAACCACCGTTGCCACAGTTGCCACCAAAACCAACGCTGAGAAGCTATTTAAAGCCGTTGCCCAAGCTGCCGACGGATATTGAGGAGAGCCGTGAAATGTCATCGACCGATGATCTCAGCTCGCGACCGCATTCGCCCTCGATGAGCAGCTCGGATGAGAGCTATTCGAAGACCACTGAGGGTGAGGGTGAAGCGGACGAGGATTCGCCCCGGATTAATGGCAGCCATTTGCAGCGTAATGGACGCAACAATGTTGGCTTCAATGTGAGTGCTGGGCGCGTGAATCCGCTGCAATGGCTCTATCCCTGCGAAATACAAGTGGATCCCACCTCGCCCGTGGTTGTGGACATGACGCAGTTGCGTGACTTTGAGTTCAGCTCAACCACGGAGAGCCAAGGTGGTCAGCCGACGACGACGGCCAGCAATTCAACAAGCAACGCTCAGCACAAGGGCGACAGTTGTAATAGCTTTGATTACCAAAAGACGACAGCAGCAGCAGCAGCAGGAGCAGGAACAGGAGCAACAACGGGTGCTGCAACCAAATCACCCTTTGAGAGGGAACTGCAAAGACTACTTAATGAATCCTCGCGAGCTCGCTGTCTGGCTGCATCAACAGCGGCAACGGTGACGGCAGTGAACAACTCGGATCAGACCACCAGCAATGGTAGTAGTCACCACGATCATGTTGATCCTAGCTATTCGGCCAGCATCAGCAGACTGAGCTCTATCAATGGACAACAAGGACAGAGTCAGGGCCATTTAGCCGAGGGTGGATCTAGTAGTAATGGCAATCTAAGCGGTGGCAGCAACTCGAATAGTGGCAACAACAACTATCACAAGGATCATCAGCAGCAGGAGCATGATCTAATGGCTATGGCTATACAAGTGTCGGGTGGTAAACTGCCAATGAGCAACAGCTTTATGATTTCCAAGCATCCCGTTGGCCTCGAGGCTATCAAAGAAATAACGCGCCACAAGAACCCCTCCGAATCCAGTCAAATGTAAGTACATCATCACATAAAAGCAGCGACAAAATACATAATCGAACCATAAACAAAATTCATTTCAATCCGCTTTAAAATATTAACAATTTAATGGACCCTTTTATATGTAACTAACTCTAATCAGTTGTCCTTATCATTATCATTGCTTTAACTTGATTTATTAACTAATATTAAGTTGGGCAAAAAATCCAGCTAACAAAAGCTAAAGGAGACCATGTATTTAGATTTATGCATAAGAAATAAAAAAGCAGAAATGTTGTGATAGTTTCTTAAAATTCTTATCTTTGAAAAGAATTTGTATCTTAGGAGCAAAGCTTTTTAGTGGTTGTTTCTAAAGGTTTTTCTGTTATTATACTTTTGGAATAATTGGTAATCGAAAATATTTCAAAGCTTACAATGATATTTTTGGCATAATAAGAAATAAGAACGTATCCCAAACTCTTTAGAAATGTATTTCTTTTTGTAATTTTAAATTATTCAATACAAAAAACTTTTTAACCATATCTCACAATTTGCAGGCAAACATCGGACACGGAATCGTGCGAGATTCTGCACGAGAATCGCAGTCAGATGAATGTCTTGGCTATGTTGGAGCTGCATGCAGCCAAGGACCATCATCAGATACAGCAGCAGCAGCAGCAGCCGAGAATGCATCGTCAGCGTCCACGTTCCAAGGAACTGCAACACAGCTACGAGAGCCTCGATCGGCTAGATGGTATAATGGCACCACAGCAGCAGCAGCAGCAATCGTCACAACGTCAACGGCATCATCATCACCACCATCATCACCACCAGCAGCGGCAGCAGCAGCAACAGCAGCAGCGCTACAACCATGTGGAGCAGGAGGAGCGCGATGACACAGAAGACAACCTGGCCGATGAAGAGTTCGAGGATGATGAGGTGGGACGCGATGTGCGACAGAAACGATTGCAGCAAAGCGATCATAGCAAGCAAAAGAATGACAAGTTTCACAGTGAGGAGGAGCTGGAGCAGCTAGAAAAGGAACAAATGGAACAGGTGCCGTTAAGAGAGACGGCGCCGCTGACCAATGGCGGTTTGCGCCTAGAGGCGAATGTGATAAACGATGAGCTGAAATATGGTGCGGCGCATCATAACCACCAGTCCATGGACTCCAATCCACTTGAGAGCCAATCGGAATGGTCGGACGATGACTGCCGCGAGGAGGCAACAGGTAACATATGGTTTTTCATGTTAACACGTGAAAATAAAAACCAAATTGATCATAACTTTACTTTCGAAGGCGGAGCGGAATCAACTGGCTACATAACCGATGAGCCTGGCCTTGAGAACATTTCGCTGTTGAATGAGGCGGGCTTGACTGACGCTGAGGGCGCCTTGTCGGATGTCAACTCGCTTTACAATGCGCCCGATGTGGATGACACATCGGTGTCAAGTCGGGCCAGCTCGCGGCTGCTTAGTTTGGATTCGTTAAGCGGCTTGTACGATTGTGATTTGGACTCCAAACATGAGTTGGCCATTGTGAATGCCTCGCACAAGATAGTCAGCAAATTTGGTGCACCGCCGTCGCCGGCACAGCAGCAGCAGCAACAGCAGCAGCAGCCATCAGTTGCAGCAGCCGCAGCAGCAGCAGGTACAGCAACAACAGCAGCACTGTCGCCGTTGCAGCAGCAAAGTTAAAGGATTTTACTTAAGGAAATGGAATACGCATAAGAAGATGAGCACACAAAATTAAAACTGAAAACAAAGCACTCAAAACGTTGTTACTGCTAAATGCAAATGGTGTCTATTACTTACAATACTACTACATAACTACATATAAGTATTGTAGAGGAATTAAAACACAAGCGAGAAACTTTGCATTTTGTACAAGTTCTCAATAGTTGCTTTACATTTATTTGTTCGTCTGATAATTATATAGCTAACGGCACTCTCTTTAAATGTAAGATTGAATGGTGTTTTTTTTTTTTTTTTTTTTTAAGATACTATATACATAGTATATATAAAAAAAGAACAACAATTACTGTATAGACATACATATATTTAGTCATTGGCGATCTGTTGCAATTTGGCCCAGTTAAACGTTCCAGTTAAACATAAACTTGATTTGAGTACTATATACTTCTACTACATAATATATATATAAAGGAATATGCATATGTATGTATAAGCGATTAGCTATGTTAAACAAACCATCACAAATATCATTATAAACGATATGTGGTTAATTGATTTTTGCGCTTAGCCTCTATAAGATATTATTTGCTCATTTGTTATAGAGTTCATGATTGCATACCTACCTATAAATTTGCAACATAATCTAGTATATATATCTACCTGTATGCCTATATATATTATCTAATAATCGAATATAAACATATAAAACTACAACAAAAAATGCATGACACACGTTGTAAATAAAGCGAAATATTATAAATATTTTAACCTAACAAATGTTTAAATTCAAACTACAATAATTGCAAATGAATACTTAATATCCATCTCGACAGCTTCATTCATGAGTTCAATTTGTGCAAAATGTCTATCTGAACTATTTGTCTCAACGCCAAGCGTCATGTGCCATTTTAGGTAGTTAGCTTCTAGCAGATGCTTTAAAGCCTTGCCTACTTTTAGGCGTTGCTCACACACATTTATTGTACATACACATGCAAACATACATATACGGTTAATACTTAAGCGCATTCATTGTAAAAAACAAAAGCAGAGAAAAAAAAGGTTAAAAAGACTCTAAGTCCATTTTTTGTTGGCTGTTGCACAATTTTCGAGTTTGTTTTTTGACGCAAAGCTGTTCTCATTTGCTATGTATTAGGTTACATAATAATTTGTTAAATCCCTAGCCGTATAGCTATGTATATAAATGCAAGCATACATACATAGATATTACATAAGTATACATATATGTAATGAATAAAAATATATAAACTATAAATGTACTCGTAACAAGATTCACAATTACTAATGAGAAACACAAAGATATTGTTGATAACTGTTTTTTTTTCGACAAAAAACTGATATTTAAAAAACCAATTGAAAAGAAAAAAGGAGAAATACAAACAAAAATAATAATAATACAAATAAAGCCCATATTTTGTGTGTAAAATTTGTGAAAACAAGAAAAACGCCATTGAGCGCAAATATTATTCAACTATATTAGGTAATTAGGAAACAAGTGAAACGTTAAACATAGAAAAAGCAACAATTAACAACAAAACAGCCCACAGATTTACTTAGGCAGACCATAAAAATTAGATTAAAAAAAAATTAACTTAATCAAAATGAATTAAAAAGAAATTACGCATAAATATATATGCAGCATAAAAATACCTACTGTATGAATATATATATATGTATATATATGTATACATTTACAAGACCAGAGAGATGCAATAAAATAGAGAGAAAGAGAGACAGAGAAAGAATATGAAAAATATAGATGCAAACTGAAGGCATGAATGATATTTATTTTTGTGTACCGAGATGCGAACGACATAGATCTATGTATCTACCATACAAATAATGCAATTTTTAAATAGTGTATACATACATCTGTGTGAGCAGAAACAAATGGAAACTACTTAAAGCTACTAGTACATATATCTCTATGTAGCTGAGTACGGCATCAACAATTAAAGACCCTTAATAAAATCTTACAATTACATACATACTATAACTTATTGTCAGCATATCACATATGTTAAAAAGTGTCAAGTACTTATTTGGTAGAAGGGTGGTTTGCTTTAAATCTATTTGGATGAGGTTAATTCAATTTAGCAAAGTTGTTTTTTATGTTTATTACTTGCTTATATCTGGGCAAATATTGTAGCTTCAAACAATGCGGGCACACGTATCAAAAACAATTGGCAAGCTAACAATGGTGCTGAAAATTCAACATGTGTTTTATAAAATCTAATTATATGTTTCAATTAAAGGTGAGTAACTTTATATAATTCGCAAATGGTATATCAGCGATGTCTCTTAGCAAAGTTTACGATTATAACAGCTTAAAGACATATTCAATTAGATTATCAAGTGCAAGCTGTAAGCTAAATTTACATTTACAATTCATCTTTATTTATTTTTTTTAATTGAATGTAATTTGAAGTCTCAAGTGTTTTGTTAAAGTACTAAGTTTTAAGACTGGAAACTTTACTGAAGCTCACAAGTATGTTTTTCTTTTGATTTTAACTATGATTGTTTATTTGTTTTGCTATTTTTGTTTCTCGTGCAGCGTTTAAAGACAAACAAACCCACATGGTTATTGCGTACACAAAACACAAACGTATTTTGAGTCTTGTTCCAAATTGAGGGCCATGAAGAAAATTTTGTCAATGTCAGTAATTTTAATTGATAACGTTCTTTTTTGCCGTAAACGTAGAGTTTATGTTTAGATTAACGCGTAAATAGGAACATATTTTTTTATTTTTCTGTTCTGGAAAAAGTGTTAAAAACATGCGATAGAAATAATAGCACCACTAATGCAACCTTCGTAAAGATCGTCATGTTTCCCAAAATCGGACTTTATTAAAGCATGGGTTGATTCAATTTATCTTCTTATTTCCATTAATTTAATCATTAAGGAGTAAATAGGCCCAAATTGTATTGCTTTGTAAAGTTGAAAAAGGACAAAACGATCATAATGGTCAAAAGATGCATCATTTTATGAACATCTCACAGATAAGTGAGATTGGCTAGGTTTTCGATTAAAAAGATACGAACAACTTAAAACTATAAATAAAGTGCAAATTCAAGTGATCACTAATGTGTTTTGACCTAGTTTCTTGTCAGCAGTTGATGTCTTTTAAGGACTGCACCAAAGCAACGAAAAGTCCTTACTGTGAGTGTGATATACAAAAAGGGTTTGCTAATGTATGAGAGAACATATTTTTAAAGCCTGGAGCCCCCTTATATATACATTCTTCACCTTACAATCAATTATTTACAAACGATAGAAATGTGAAAAATTTGTCTAAATTAGTCAGTCCATACATGGAGGAATATGGACAGCTTCGATTAAGGTTGGAACGATTAGAAAAAATAAGCTTAAACCAACTTTAGATTTAAATTATGTCCTCTGAGATATGAGTAAACTTTTTTGTGCTATCGTACTAATAGTAAGGACATTTCTTGGTTTTGTTGCAATTCTGTAAGGACCTCAACTGGTTGCGCAGATAAACTTTTTGATAAGAAACTAGGTCAAAACGCATTCTTGTTCACTTTTATTTCTTTTTATACTCGAAACCAAAGGTAAGGTAAGGTATATGGGTTTTGTGCAATGTCTGTCTGTCCGTTCAGTATGAGCCCCAATATAAAAGACATGTATAAGAAATGGCAAGCCACTGATAAGCTGTGTAAGTTGGTGTAAACAACATTTACACTTTAAATTATGGCAGTAAGTATAATTTAAAGTGCACTTACACTTTACAGGTTTAAGTGCAAGTATTTTTTATGTTATTTATTATATAAGAATTTATTACTTTTCATAACACCTGCACACAAAACTTTTACAACGCTGACTTGATTTTTTTTGTTTCACCAGCGTTTGATTCTAGATTTTAATTGTTTATTTTCTTTGCTATGTATTTAACGTGTCGGCTTGACTTTTAGCTATATTTTCAAGTCAATTGATAATTAACTAGTTTGAATATCTTTTAACTTTGTTTAGTAAATAGCACTGTTTTTTTTTTGCGCTGACTGTTGACTGAATGATTGGGAACGGCTTCCTGGACGTACATGCAATGTTTCTGAAGCTATTGCTGAGCCCGCCGACAGAGCTTCTCTTTTTGTTCCGGGTAGTCGAATATTGAAGCCTAAAGCTTTTTGTTATCGACTTTCACGTTGTTGTTTACTTTGCATTGAGCTGATCATCTAGTCAGTGCGACTTCAATGCAAGCGATCGAGCTCAGATGCTAGCGACCTGACGCACCTTAATCCGATTTCCGATCTGATATTCACCAAATGGTGAATTCGCACCTGTCCCTTTTATAAATATTGGGAGGGTAATGATAGACGGAATGACAAACAACAACGAAGTGCACTCCTCTGGCTTAAATACATTGTTTTAGTGCTTTGTCGAGAGTGTTAGCACTTTTGCCATGTGGTTATTCGCAGGCTTAGGTTCAGATAGATTCAGATCTGCCGCTGAAGCTTGGAATCAAAGAGTAACGCTCCGCTATTTGGTTAATAATCAACAAGCCTGCATTTGTTTAACAAACGGGAATACCACAATAGAATAAATAAATTGTTTATACATTTGGTATCATGCAAATGTTGTCGGCTTTTGCTTTCTAGTATAAACAATAATAAATACTACAAATCAATAGCAAATATTCAAACAGAAAATATATTCAACAAGTAAATCAAAAAAAAGTTTTGAAGACATGCTTTTATACGCTTTCTTGCATACATATGTAATCGATACTTTAAAAAAGTTTATACAATAAAAAAAATTAATAAACATATATAAAAGTATATCTCGGTCGGAATTTGGACTCACGACCTTCGGCCTGTGAAACGGCAGTCTACCCTACATGTCACAAGAGCTTGTCAGTTTTACCAGTCAAATAAGTAAGTTAAGCAAAAGGGAAAACTGTTTTTGTGGTTTTTACATGATATAACATATTTTATCGTGCCAAAAACTTTAAAAACATGTATTGTCGTCTGACACACATCTATGGTGAAAATGTCAGAGCTCTAGCTAGTCGGGAACTTGGTGAAAATTTGATAACAAGAATCCGGTACAGACAGACAAGTCAAGTTAAATAATAGCATGTAAAAAGTAGCCAAATATTGTATATTATACTCTAAGATACACAAGTAAAAAGCTTTAGTCGAGAAGCTGAACCCATGAGTCCTGAACCTGAACCCATGACGATAGACGTATGGTCATGTCGGTACTACTGAGTAAACCTCAATATTGAATATCTCTTGTGTTTTTCAACCGATTTAAATATTTAACATGTTTTAATTACTTTGTCAAAAGTCTCTAGCTCATGTTGTTTTTGAGGTCGACGCTTTTATACAGATATACAGGCAGACTGAGGGACATTGCTACATAAAAAGGCGGTTAATAAATACTCTATGGGGGCGGAGATGCTTGTTTCTGCTTAATGCATAGTTCTGCAAAAATCCTTTTCATGAATACTGGGTAAAAAAAACCAATCGAAATCCAGTTCAGGGGGTTTCGTGTAAAAGTTAGATGTCAACTATGCATCAGTTTCAGTTAGTTCGATGTGATATTTATTGACGACCATTTACTACTGTACTGTAGCGAAATATGCATGCAGAGTCGAACACAAGAATTAATAAAAGTAGAGTTGCTCACAGGCAACGGTTACTTCCAGTTAGGTTGTTGGGTATGGTATATTAAAGGAAAGGATCGACAGTTAGACATAGTGCGTTATGCATGCAATTTCGAGTATTTTCAACAGTTGGAATTAAAATGGTTTTGATCAGAACCATTTCGTTAATTAAGGCACTCGAGTCAGCAGGCAAACACAGTTGGAGGCATTTAAAGTGTGTTCCTGGCAAATATTTGGGTTATTGACATTCATTTTTAATGTTTTCTTATTAAATATGTAAATAGCAAAGTCAAATAATTAATTATTTTGCCACATTTTTTTGCGAGTCTATAGCTCCTTGTGGCACCAGTATATAAGACCCAACTCCACTCACATTCCCAAATAGTTCATTCTTTCGAAATGTTGCGAATTGTTCTGACAGTAATATCATTTAGCGCCGCGTTGTCTGCGGTCTATGGGCAAACGAATTATTGCCTGGCGAAATTTTGCGGAACGCCAAATACACACATTGCCTGCAATAACACTGGGGTAAGTCTACCTAGATACATATGTATACACTTATCGCATATTCATTTATATTTTTTTAATAGGCTTGGGGTCCAGAATGCCCAACAAGTCCTGACCCCGTTTTAGTCGCCATGAACCTATCTCAGAGGAGGCTTGTGACTCGTCAGCACAATGTCAGGCGCAATAATCTGGCTTTGGGCAAACTACCCTATTTTCCGTCATCGAGAAGAATGGCAACCACTCGCTGGAGTCCGAAGCTGGCTGGATTTGCCGCTCTTAATGTGCGTCAGTGCGTGAAGAAACATGACGAATGCCACACGACGAACAAGTTTTTGAACAGCGGACAAAACTTAGCATTATTTGACTGCCCGAACAGTACACCTAACAATCTGCTGACCACAGCCATCCAAAAGTGGTGGTCGGAGCGCTTGGATACCACCATTGCAGACATTAATTCTTTTCCAAGCAACTTGAATGGGCGGTAATAAGCAATTATTGACTGAGCAAAATGTTTCCCACCTCATTTAAATTTTTTTCTTTTGTAGTCGAATTGAACGTTTCACTTTAATGGCTCAGGCCGAAAATTGGGCCGTCGGCTGCGCTGCTGCTCAATTTGTAAAGGATGGCGTACGAAAGTGTCTGGTGGCCTGCAATTATGCTACAGACAATGTGCCCGGTAGGCCCGTCTATTTGAGTGGCCCAACGGCAATAGACTGCGTGACGGGCACCAATATCAATTATAACGGTCTCTGCACGGTTGATGAGACCTACGATCTTTAGATCATGTGAAAAAAAAAATTCTGCAATATTTATGTTTGAAATTTTTTATTAAGGTTATATATATATATATTGGCTTACATTGTCAAATTCATCTGCATTTGATTTAATCATTATCGTACAATAAAATAATATGCGAATAACCAAGAAAAAGCTGTTCGAGGAATGTGTAGAACTAGTTTGTTAATGCATTTTATCGTAACAGATGTCGTCATTGTTTTATTGTAGATTAAAAAAAAAAACAAAACAATTATTCAATTGCACTATCATTCTGATGTGTGCATTAAAGCTTAGTTTTAAAACTCTCTATCAGAACAGAATAAATTGTAGTTACCATACAACAGATACTTTTGATAAAACAAAGATATATCTGATCATTTGATGATGATGCATGATGCATTTATGTGACTTATCTTTAGCCCGTTTGAATGGTTGCTTAAAATTTTAACGACATTTTGACTTTTCGCCTTAGAGGTTGCTATGTTATGGTTCAGTACTAGAGGTGGGCACGGGCTGGGCTTTTATCGGGTACCCGTGGGCACCCGCGAATTAGAATTATATGATTTCCATGTAATGGAACAATTAAAGGAGAAAACCTTAAATTCTTTAGAAAAACGTTTTTAGCCAACTTCAGTTAATTTAGTTGGATTATTTTTAAACCCTCCGTTTGAAGAGTTAAGTTTTTTATCAGAAGAAAGAAAAAATCATGCGTTAGAAACAGTGAAATGCATGATGATTGAATATCGCGAAACGTTAAAAGACAATCTTGATGACTCGCAAACTGAAAACTCTTCGCCAAACACGAGTCACGAGTTTCAAGAGTTTTTTGACACGCATCAACCAAAATGCCATTGATTTAAAAATTGAAAAATATTATTCCAAAACTTCTCAGTAAAACTTGCCAACTCTAGAATTATGGAAATAAGCAACTGACCTCAAAATATTGCAAGTTGTGGCTAAAAATATATTATGCACTCCTGATAGCTCTGCGACAAGCGAGCGAGTTTTTTCTTCATCTGGTAAAATTCTCAATGAAAGACGCACAAAACTTTCAAGTGGGAATTTGGACAAGCTTCATTTTTAGTACAAAAATATGTAATTTTATTTAATAAAAATAAAAAATTAAGTTTTTGAAAAAAGTTCTAAATTTTTCGGGCGGGCGGGTTGGGTTCGGGTATGATATTTTTTATTGCCATCGGGTACGGGTAAAGATTGGCGCTGCGGCCCATGGGCTGGATCGGGTCGGGCGCGAAAAATTAGGCCCATGCCCATCTCTGAATCATCTACTGAATCAGTACCATCACAATGGGTTAAATGAGGAAAAATATATAAAAATGCTCGCATCGCACAAGATTCAAACAGGAATACTATACACAGCATTTTGAAATTAGATACATATAAAAAATATGTATTTAATTAGTAAGTTAGTTGAAAGTCAACAATTAAATCATTATTGTCGAATCGGCTGATCTTCATCTCCATTTGCTTGATTCTCTAAGCGTTTGAGAAAAGTGCATTGCCTCTTTGAAGATAAGGTACTATGTAGTTCTTCTTACTCAGCTGTTCGATTATGTTACTACGATTTACTGCGATACGCAGCTTTTTAACGAAGCACAAATCAAGTTGACGTTATTTATGCATATACTTGTGGAGGGTATTATTATTTAAAAATGGAATATAATAATTAACTTCGGATTTTCATCTTGAATTGTGATCTTGGTTTTGTTTAACATATGTTTATTGGATTGCACTGCATATGACTTTCTGTTCCTGTTTGCATTGCAATTCCATTTGATTAACATTTGCACTGGACAATGGAGTTTGGGAGCGTGATTATAACGTGAACTAATAAGCATATGAATAAATAAAAATATAGGTGTCTACTGCATCTATGAAAACTTTAATTGCACATACACCATGACAATTGTAATTAACAGATGTCCGGATAGGGCTACAAAGATATGGTGACTCTTTACATAATGCTGACTAAAAAGTTTTTTACGCAACAAAAAAATAAGAAAATGTAATACAAACACTTTTGTGGTACACGATAATTTTTTTGATGAATTTAATTTGTTCATTGCTTAAAAAGACCCAAATACTTTTTTTATCTTATCTTGAAATCTTACTACACATTTTCTTTGGTGCATTCTTAATTTTTATTTTTTATTTTTATTTTTAATATTATTGATATTTGATACATTAAATATATGTAAGAATATATAGTTTTGTCTATCTAAAAGAGACAAACCTTAACCAATTTTAAATTTTCAAATACAGGGTATTAAAAGTAAGTATTTTGTAATGTATAAAACAAAAATAAATATAATCACAAGCAAAGTTTATTAAGATAACATGGTCAAGGCAGTTGCTAACTCTCTTCCATTGTCTTTTCTCTCTCTTTCTCTCTCTCTCTTTATCTCTTTCTCTCTCGCTCGCATTGTTGATTTGCTCATGCACAAGTTGCTGAATAAAAGTTTGAATAAGTCGCATATTGGATTTCCCATTCTTGCGCTCATTCTTGTCTGTTATTTAGCTTATACTTTATCTGGGTTGATTTTATCTGGTTATCTGATGACGCTTGAATTTGGCAGACCCATTCAGCAGCAAGCGAAAATAAACGTTAGTGTATCATTGCGAGAACTGAAATAAATATTTGATCAGTTGTTAGAGCCGCCTAATCACAACACATAAACAGCCAAATGGGCATAAAACCAACAGCTATTGCCGGAACTGCCAACAAACGAGTGTTGATCGAGAAATGCGCAACATCCTTACCGTAACCGCTTTAGCCCTGGTGCTGGGCATTGCCTGTGCCACGAACTATTGTCAGAAGAGCTGTGGCAACAGCAGGAATATTGGCTGCAACAACAATGGCGTAAATTAAATTCATCCAAAGGAATACCTTTCTTTAATACCTTCTTTATTTACCATCGCAGGCCTGGGATCCTAGCTGTCCTAGCGATAGAGCTTTGCTGACTTTGACAGCTGCCGAAAAGAATGCGATTGTTCACAGGCATAATATGTATCGCAGTAACATTGCTGGCGGCGGTGACATTAAACTCAGTCCTGCCTGTCGCATGGCCACAATGCGTTGGGACGACGAACTTGCTTATCTGGCCTCCCTCAATGTCAGGAGCTGTGAAATGCGTCACGATGCCTGCCGCAACACTGACCAGTTCGATTGGGCTGGGCAGAACCTGGCCTGGCTTGGCTATTTCAATCCATTGAACATAACGGAAACTGCGAATAGTGGCGTGGACATGTGGTACAATGAGGTGGTCGACATGAGGCAATCCTACATCGATTCATATCCCAACAACTACAACGGACCTGCTATTGGCCACTTTACAGTAATGATGGCCGATCGTAACACCCATGTGGGCTGTGCAGTGGCCACGTATTCGGTTAAGGGTCAGCCATACAAGGCCTTCCTGATGGCCTGCAATTATGCTGCAACCAATGTCCTTGGCGTCAAAATGTACAACTCCTGTACGGTGGGTGGCACCCAGTGCACCACTGGCGTCAATCCCAATTACAGATTCCTATGCAGCGAAAGGGAACTCTACAATCCCAATAACCTAAACTATTAAGGCAGCTCGAAATAGTTTGATAAAACGAATTTATTACGAAATTATTGAAATGAATGAGCTTGGTTTTTTTAAAATTAATTTTTGAGGATAACAAGATTTCTTTATTAAATAAAAGATTGAGGCTAACGAGCTGATAAGAAGCGATCGTTAAGATCGACAAGCAGTTTAATGTATTTTATTAATAAAAGGGTTTTGCGAAAACCATAAAACCTTTTTATAACAATCAATACATATATCATTTTAAAGCATTTTCTAAAAGCCGTTAAGCTAGTTGATTTTTCAACCGGTGACCAAAAGTTGCGAAAGTGGCGAACTTTCTATAATCCGAAACTAAAGGATTTAACAATTTATTTATATACAACAATATTAACTAGTCTTTGTTCGAAAAGCTTTTACAAATTTCCATTTTTGACAGAATTCCGGACAATCACAGTCGAAAGTTCGATTTTAAAGCTAAAAAGCCGTGATTTGTTGGCTATAAAATGGCCATTTTGTATCAAAAAGAACGACTAACTTTAATTGTACTGAATGCTAGAGGGTTACGCCGATGAGTTTTACTTCGGTGGCGGCGTAGGGGCCAAACTTGTCGGCGACGCCTGTGACGTAAGCAGTTAGTAAACAGAAATTTCGTTCGTTTTATAAATTTAAAAAATAACACTTTGAATTTTTGGCTAGTTTTTAATAAGTTGAGTCATTTCCACACATAACACATAATACGATTTTTGGACGCCATGTAATTCGCTGGCTGAAGACGCCAAACTTGAGTTGCCCGTTGAGATGCCATATATTCAGCATGCTGTCGACGCCGAGCTTGAGAATGTTCAGGTGTTTCCATAGCCCGTTGAGATGCCATATATTCAGCATGCTGTCGACGCCGAGCTTGGGACTGCTCTGGTATCTCGGCAGCACTGTGAGCTGCCTCACGCTCTGCCTATTCAAGCCATCGCAGTTCGGCTTGTCGAAACGTTTCGTAAAGCCAAGCTACTTTCATAGTTGGAGCTTTATTAGAGCTTTGGGAAAGATTAGACTTACGCTGTCGTGGCATAATTCCTAGAACGTGGATTTTCTATACTTCCAAAAAATACACCTTTGCTTTGTTAACCAAACTCTATTTTAATAAACTCATTAAGAAAATATCTTGATAGATACGAAAAAGTGGGCATAGAAGGTTGGCGTGGCAAGTTCTTTCGCGCCACACCAATTTTCAGCCAAATCAGTTTAATGAAATGCATTAATTAGCATAACAATGCTTAATAAGATGAACTAAATCAAGTTCACTTCAAATAAACATTAACTGTTGTCATAATGTGTTTGGAAATGGCTCAACATTTAAGGCCCTCGACGCAATACCTCGAGATCTAGGTTCAGACTTAAGTGAGAAATCAAGTTCGAAATGTGGAGTTTTGAATATGAAATTCTTGATGATTTGTAGCAAATCCGAAAATGGGAGTCTTGAACTCAATTCAATTTTTATATATATTTTTCCTATTAGTCAAAGAAATGGTTCATTGATCTCAGCTTCATATTCAATATTGATAGTGACAACCATTTTATGCACCATATATGGAAGGATGTAGCTTATTCTATCTTAAAGAGACAGATCAAACCTAAACCAGTTTTAAAGATTTAAAAAATAAAATAATAATTATTAACACAAACATAATTTACTAAGCAAACATGATCAAGGTTCGTTGCTAACTCTCTTCCATTGTCTTCTCTTTCTCTCTCTCTCTCTTTCTCTCTCTCTCTCTCTCTCTCTCTCTTAATTTCTTTCTCTCTCCCTGCTGAGTACATTGGATTTGCCATTTCATGCGCTCATTATACCCTTAACCCATAAAATGGGTAAAAAAAGGGTATAATGGTTTTGTGCAAAAGTATGTAACAGGCAGAAGGAAGCATCTCCGACCCCATAAAGTATATATATTCTTGATCAGCCTCAACAGCCGAGACGATACAGCCATGTCCGTCTGTCCGTCCGTCTGACCGTCTGTATGAACGCGTGGATCTCAGAGACTACAAGAGCTAGAGACTTCAGATTTGGGATATAAGTTCTCCTATACCATGAGCAGAACAAGTTTGCTTCAAGTTATCGATAACTATTCTGGTTTCCGATATACACAAGGAATCGATAACAAAACATATCGAATTTGGAAAATGTAAAAATGAGGGTTGAAATAACGGATAATGGGATAATGGGATTTTCTGAAAATTTCGTCCAAATCGGTTAAGAAACACCGGAGATATCGAATTTAATCGATTGAAGTTAAGTCAGTATACCAAAGTCTTATATAAATTTAATTTATTTATTGCAACTGGGTTCAGGGTATCTTCTAGTCGGGCTCTCCCGACGAGAGCCTTCTTACTTGTTTTTGTCTGTTATTTGGATAATACTTTATTTGGGTTGGTTTTATCTGGTTACACTCAGAAAAAAAAATAGTAGCACAAATAAGCATATTCATGGTTAATTAAACTATTTTCGTGAACGATTTTGAACCTAACATGAATTTGCTTAGCTTTGCATGTACCAATATTAAACCAAGAATTACAATAAAATAGTAAAATCAACATTTATCACTGTTAATTAAGAGTGCTTAGATATTAATATTGATGCACAAAAATATCACATTAAATAAATCAAATATCACAATGAATAAGAAATTTCTTATTTTAACATCTCGGGTACATTTTAGCCTTAGCCATTGCGCTGCTGTGGAACATATTTTGAATGCAGTTAGTTTTGAGCTAAATCGAAAAGCTTCGGGAAGAAAGTAAGATGTCTGCTCTTTTATTTGAATACGGAATATACTAATTCTTAATATCAAGAATGTTTGAATTAACTGTTGTGATATTAAATGGAACATTTTATTATAAGTATTAATTTTTGAATATATAATATATATATATATATATATATATATATATATATATATTTTCAAAGATGATTTTCGGGTGTCTTTTTTTTTCTGAGTGATATCTGATGACGCTTGAATTTGTTGGACCCCATTCAGCAGCAATGTTAGCATATCATTGCGAGAACTGAAATAAATATTTGATCAATTGTTGCACCGACTAAATTAAAAGCCATCTACTCAAAACCCGCACACAGCGAAATGGGCATAAAAGCAAAAGTTATTGCCAGCACTGGCAACAAACAAGTGTTACTCGAGAAATGCGCAACGTCCTTACCATAACCACCTTAGCCCTGGTGCTGGGCGTTGCCTGTGCCACGAATTATTGTCAGAAGAGCTGTCGCAACAGAAAAAATATTGGCTGCAACAACAATGGCGTTAGTTGAATTCATCCAAACGAATACCTTTCTACATTGTTTAAATAAGACTTTAATTTACCATCGTAGGCCTGGGCTCCTAGATGTCCTAGAGATAGAGCTTTGCTGACTTTGACAGCTGCCGAGAAGAATGCGATTGTTCACAGGCATAATCTGTATCGCAATCACATTGCTGGCGGCAAGAACAGGAGGCTGCGTCCTGCCTGTCGCATGGCCACAATGCGTTGGAACGACGAACTTGCTTATCTGGCTTCCCTCAATGTCAGGAGCTGTCAAATGCGCCACGATGCCTGCCGCAAAACGGATCAGTTCGAATGGGCTGGCCAGAATTTAGCCCGGCTTGGCTATTTTAATCAGTTGAACGTAAGGCAAACAGCGATTCGTGGCGTGCGCTTGTGGTACAATGAGGTGGTCAACATGAGACAGTCCTATATCGATTCATTTCCGAACAACTACAACGGACCTGCTATTGGCCACTTTACAGTAATGATGGCCGATCGTAACACCCATGTGGGCTGTGCAGTGTCCACGTATTCGATTAGGGGTCGGCGATTCAAGGCCTTCCTGATGGCCTGCAATTATGCGGCTACCAATGTCTTTGGTGTGAAAATGTACAACTCCTGTACGGTGGGTGGCACCAAGTGCACCACTGGCGTCAATCCCAATTACAGATTCCTATGCAGCGAAAGGGAACTCTACAATCCCAATAACCTATTCTATTAAAGGAGCACGAAATAGTTACCTGCATCAAAACGAATTTAGTACGAAATTATTGAAATGAATGAGCATGGTTTTCTTAGATATTTGGAGAACAACACGATTTCCTTATCTAATAAAAGAGTGGGGCTTATGTTGTAATATAAGCAAGACCTTTTACCAACTTTGGACTTGACAACATCTAATAAATCGATAAACACAGGCTGCATGTTCAAAAAAGAGTCCAGTAACGCTCGATACAAGTATGTAAATGTTAACGCCGCCATGTTTTAAACATGGTCGTGGCGCTGCTGAACAGACGCTCGGATTATCAATTATTTTATTTTGTACAACCCGGGATCAACATAGCGTAACAACTATTTGAAAATGTTTATTTTGATTATTTATTTTGAAGGTACAGAAAAATACCAAGAATACCGAAAACACCAAAATATCATAAAAATACCAAAAACCAAAACTTATGCTTATTCTTATGTTCAGTTTGTCAGATCTTAAATTCTAGGAATTTTGATTCTTAAACCAAGAATTAATTATCTTGAATTTCAAGATCTTACATCTTATTTCTCAATCATATTTTGAGTTTCTCAGTTCTTAAAGCCAGTAGGCTCATTCTTATCTTCAGTTTTTTATATCTCAAATCGTTTTAAATTTAGAATTACGTTATCTAAACAGTTAAGAATGTTTTCTACTTGCTTGAAGATTTTTCGTTGTTACATGAGATGTAAAACCGAAAAAAGTTGATTCAAGATGGAAAATCTTGATTAATTTTTGAGTGAATAAGTCGCATATTGGATTTCTTGCGCTTATTTTTTATCTGGTTATCTGATGACGTTTGAATTTGTTGGACCCCATTCAGCAACAAGCGAAAATAAACGTTAGCATATCATTGCGAGAACTGAAATAAATATTTGATCAATTGTTACACCCACTAAATTAAAAGCCATCTACTCAAAACCCGCACACAGCGAAATGGGTATAAAAGCAAGAGTTATTGCCGGCACTGGTATCAAACGAGTGTTGATCAAGAAATGCGCAACATCCTTACCATAACCGCTTTAGCCCTGGTGCTGGGCGTTGCCTGTGCCACGAATTATTGTCAGAAGAGCTGTGGCAACAGCAGGAATATTGGCTGCAACAACAATGGCGTAAGTTGAATTCTTCCCAAGGAATACCTTTCTACAATATATGTACATTGTTTATATAAGACCTTTATTTACCATCGCAGGCCTGGGATCCTAGCTGTCCTAGCGATAGAGCTTTGCTGACTTTGACAGCTGCCGAGAAGAATATGATTGTTCACAGGCATAATGTGTATCGCAATCACATTGCTGGCGGAAAGAACAGAAGACTGCGTCCTGCCTGTCGCATGGCCACAATGCGTTGGAACAACGAACTTGCTTATCTGGCTTCCCTCAATGTCAGGAGCTGTCAAATGCGCCACGATGCCTGCCGCAACACTGACCAGTTCGATTGGGCTGGCCAGAATTTGGCCTGGGTTAGCTATTACAATCCTTTGAAAATACGGCAAAACCTGTTTCGTGTAGTGCGCATGTGGTACAATGAGGTGGTCGACATGAGGCAATCCTACATCGATTCATATCCCAACAACTACAACGGACCTGCTATTGGCCACTTTACAGTTATGATGGCCGATCGTAACACCCATGTGGGCTGTGCAGTGGCCACGTATTCGGTTAAGGGTCAGCCATACAAGGCCTTCCTGATGGCCTGCAATTATGCGGCAACCAATGTCCTTGGCGTCAAAATGTACAACTCCTGTACGGTGGCTGGCACCCAGTGCACCACTGGCGTCAATCCCAAATACAAATTTCTTTG